>JAYKKI010000025.1:19722500-20212500 GCA_039881145.1 Druceiella hillmani
TATCTGTATGATATAATAATATTTTAAAATCTAAATATCATAAAGAGATCCAAATATATATAATTTGCTGCTCGCTGGCATGCAGTGGCATGCAGTGTCAAAATCTAATGCCTTAGATTAAAAGAAATTGACCTTTTTTGAAAGAGTCTTTGAAGATATTCTATACCGTCAATTTTACAATTTTGTAAATTTTTGCTTAAATTGCTGAAGTAGTAATGATCAAATTGTGCTATATCGGGTGAAAAACATGGATGAGTTATTAAAATCTAGCTAGACTCTTGTAATTTGCTGGTCTAATGTTACTAAGGCTAAAGTAAACTGAATTTTATTTACTACTTAGTTAATTAGTCAATCTAACTGCTAAGAGTAAATTCTTAACAAATAAAGTCCTTTCTGCTTGTAATTATTTGCAAATTAGTATCGTATTTCTGGATTTCAGTATAGGTTTGGAAATTGAAAGGATTGTTCACACTGCACTAAACCGTTATAATTTACGTATGTCATAACATATTGATTGATTAAATTTAACGAAAAGAACTTTTATTGAAACTTGGAATCAAGTCAACGTAGAATTTCTTGAGATTTTTTTTCGTATAATGACTTGGGTTGGGGATTAAATACTCACAATGGAACACAAAAGAAATAAAGAAGGAAGTTTCCGTATAATTTTGATGGAATTTTTCTATTTAAAACAGTTTGCGAAAAAGTTGGTCGCACTTGATATGCACTGAAAAGTATTTTCTGAATTATAAATTTAAATATCGTCATGTACATAGGTATAAAACTGTAGAAAGTGTAAGGCTGCAACCCAAAGAGGAAAGGATGGAGGAACGGGGAGATACGACAGTCATAAGGTTCCATTGTTCGGCTACGGGAAAGCAGAAATAAAAAAAGTGGAATTAAAATCGTTAATGAAAGAAAAATATCAAGTATTTAATTTTTGGGAGTCTAGTATTTATTTCGATAAAAATATTAAAATTATATGTGTTACATCAATGATTCGTTACGAAGGTTCCGTACATATTTAAGCATTTTTAAAAATTTACTGGTAAATATTATTCTTATTAAAAATAATCAAAATATTGTAATTTGTTATAACAAAAATATACTGCCTACTGTATCTTTTATATGTACATATTTAAAAAAATATATTTTCTTTGTAATATAACTACAAATTAACCAGTTTCGAATTAATTTCAACTCGACACCTCCACGCGTTTGTGAGAAAAACAACGACAGATCGACAACGAAGTGATCCTATAATAGTTTATTTTTCTCTTTTGAGCCACGAAACCCTAAAAAGAAATAATGAAAATATAATAATTATTACTTTTATATATACAGATTTTAATATAATTAATTTTTTTCACGTTTAGTTGTTTATTATGCTATGTTTATATCAAGGAAAGCGTGTAATAAATACGCAAATAAGTACACAAATATATGATTGAATAAAAAGATTTATTTCTAAAATTATAATTCAGATATGTTAGCTGAGAGAAATTATGTAAAATTAAAATTAAATATACCACTATCCTATCGAGTACAGGATATAATTCTAGTCAAGGAATTATGATATTTTAGGTCTGCTAGCAACTGCAGATTAGTTAATAAAAGATAGATAGTGCAAGGTATTTTTTTTAAATGAGACAGAAAAAATAAACCGTTATTTTTATGTATTGAAGCAGAAATATATAATTATTAAAAAGAAGGGAGGAGTAATAAACATAGGAAGTAAACGTCTGTATTTTATTAAATACGTTTTTAGGATTGAAAATAATGACGTCGTAACTTAGTATATTTTTACGCATTTATGCGACATATAATTAAATTTTCATATGAAATTATAAAGTATTAATGGAGTACTCGGTACCTTAAATAATTCGAGAATTTTATTATAAGTGCTTACTCTCTGTTCATTACGTTAAATAATCATAGACAGTAACTGAATATCTAAAGAGAACTTTCCTAAAATGACTGTATTGAAATATTGCTTGTTAATAATTTTATTAACGCCAACCTCGTACATAAGTATAGAGTACTTTCATTGAAATTCTGAATTTTCTACCTAAATTATGTATAAAATATAACAGCTTGCATTTTATTATTTAAAATTTCTTATATCTCATAAAATTTATGAAAATATCGCAAATGGAAATATTTTGTCCTATTTCTTTTGCATACAAATCATGGTCACACAAGTGGAGCATTGTACTCGTTAGCGATATTTGGGCATAGCATGATACTTTATCATATTCAGTGAAATTTATATTAAACCTATTGTGGCAATTCGTTTGTGTTTATTATTCAGGGTAACCCTACTTTACAAATATATCAATAAGAATGTTGAACTCGTTAGAGCAAAAAACACTGCAGTAAATATTTCCATTCTTTGTTGCAAGCAAAAAGTATTTTTTTATTAAAATTTTCTTCAATTGTTGGTGTATTGGGTTAAAAATATCAATAATGAATTATTTCTCAATGTTTCATTATATTTGGTACTACTTAATAAAAATTAAAAACAATATATTTGCTATTGTTTTTGCGTCGGTTATTACAAATTCAACTGTAATATAATATAAAAAAGTAGTAAAATTCCTCGATTGTAAGGGTTTCGTAGAAGGAAAAACTGACCTCTTATATGATTTCTAGTATGTTCGTTTGTTTGTCCGTCTATCTGTCGGAAATATCCGTTTTCGCGGAAACTGTTGAACATAGAAATTTAGTTAAATCTCGAAAATATTCATATAGAAATGTTATGGGACAAATAAAGAATTCAATTTTATTAAATTTCTTATATCTCGCATCAACTGAACAGAAGTTTAAAGATTTTTATCAGAATTTTATGTAAAGTATTTACAGTGAAATAATTGAGTCTAAAAGAATATGCCACCTTTCGTTTCGAGAAATTGCCAAAGTCCAAATTATGGACGAAACGTTGCTATTAATATACCTAAAATTTATCGAAAAAATGTAGATACTCCAAAATTTCATAATTTTTGAGATAAAACGTCGATGAAATAATTTACGTTCTCGCCAATTTATCGAGGAATTAATTTGAATACGAAAAGTATTGAAATCAATTAATTGACTATAGAAAATTCCGTAGTTGACTCCGTTCTTTTGCTGACTTTTGTATTTGCGTATAGTTATGCAATAAAAACATATTTTCGAGCCCTAATGAACAACAAATGACGAAGTTCAATCACTTACTACTTTCAATACGAATTCCACAACGCGCGTGCCACACCTTCTTACCATATCTAGTTATAATTGTGCGTTGCTAATTAGTAATCGGTAATGATCATTGTCGAGATAGTTCATAATGCAATGATTCTTTTAGTATAATTCATAATGGCACACCACTAATTTATATAAGCTAGTAGCTATATGATTTATTATTATGCTTTATTATGGCGAGAATAAAAGAACATCGAGCTTGTTAATAATTATATAAAATTATAAAATAAAGATATTTCGGTATTTACATTTTGATAAATCCATTGAAATGCAACAATGAATGTGAGTGTGCTGCAATAATTACATTATCATTATATTCTAATCTTGTGACACAAAACTTCCCTCACAACGAAAAAGATACAAGTAAACAATGAATATGATACATAACGCCCGATAACAAAAATTAACTAATTTATTCGAAAGAAAACAATTTATCGAAGTGAAAGTTTCACTTCGATAAACTTTTAGCTTACTCTTTAGCGACATTTTAGTTATTCTGTCACGTTAAAATTGTGTAACGCTAGAGAAAATAAGTACCAAACGCATTCTAACGGCGACAAAACTAGCCGAGAGCTAATAATATATATATATATATATATATATATATATATATATATATATATATATATATATATCGGCAGGTTGATTTTTGTACGGTGTAATGTAAAAGTTATAAGTGAGTGTGATGTGATAATTTATTCAATAGCTGCTAGTAAAAATATACCCATTTCTGAAATATAGTTTTAATCAGATTAAAAAGAAAAGAAAATATTTCTAGATAAATACGAGTTATAACAAATTATTGATTAACATGAATCATTAAATATATTATGAGCTTTCCTCTTTCTTACTTTCCTCTTCACAGAAATACTAACATTTATCAGTAAGTGCCGACACATAACATAAGCCACTAGAACAATTCTCGAACCCAATCTAAAATGTACATAACTAACCGAACCGGGGCAGACAATCATTAGCCAACGTCTCCGGACCCCTACGCTCGCTTACCCCAAAATATATGGCCCTAATTATCTCCCCTGCACTTTTTAATAATGAAATCATTTGTATTCACGTACAATCTCAATTGCTCTTATTAAAGGTACCTCAACTTAGTTAATAACGTAATTAGAATGGATCATTCGAGCGCTCTTGGCGAATGTAGGCGTCGGGACGCCTCGTAACCGTTCCACTGTGCTAATTAAATTGTCGAGGGAGGAGATAGGAGGTGTGTGCGTCGCGAAAAGTAGCTAAAATTTGGCTAGCTATCGGCGGAAAATGGCGGGCTGGAGAGGGCGGCTCACGTTACTTTGGTTAATATGATTATTTTGGATAATTGGTGCGGGGAAAGTAGAGGGATTGGCTGCCAACCTGGTCGGAGTTTGCGGCGCTTGGGAGATTTTTGAAATTTTCTTTCTTCAAAAAGCCGTAAGTAGCAGGTAGTTGATAGTCGTTGGACTTTTAAATATTTATGTTTAGGTATTTTTTAGTTTCAGACAAAAATGTTAAATAATATTTAATATTTTCGTCTTTAAGGAAACCCTTACCCTTGTTAAATGACCGGAAAAGAGAAAGGGAAAATATTTATTATTTCTTTAATATTAATAAAGGTGTTAAGGTGTTAAGGTGTTAAAGGTGATTAACGGATTTACACATATTTAAAAAAAAAAGTTTACATATTTAACGTTTTATTTATGAAAAACTCTTTAATATCCTTATAGCAATTTTCTGTTAATTTTTCTATTCTTTGAAACATAAAATAGTCACAAGTCACTTATATGACTGAAATTATCAAAGTGAAAAAGTAAAATTTAAAATTTCATTTGATAGTGTAGGAAAAAAGTTTTCGCGCCCCTTATATATATATATATATATATATATATATATATATATATGTATATATATATATATATATATATATATATATAATTATAAAAGATACGTTTCTCAAAGTTCACACAACATTTTGTGATGAATAAAATTCACTAGAATAATAACAAATAAGAATTGTTTAGTATATACTAAATTAATAACATGTCCTTATTTTTTGGCGTGAAGAAATTTAGATTGGTGCATGACTTTAACCTGTAGTACTGTTTCTAGTAAAGTGACGGAAAAATATGCTGGGACATATAACAATTTTACTTTGTGCTATACCTGAAAATCAACATAAACAATCACGCACTTTCAAATATTTATTACTTTTAATGTGAATTTTAAAAATTATATTTAATATATATAAAAAACCTGTACCAAAAAAAATTGTTCGTATTTTTGGGGATTATATTTCTTTTACTTGCGGCTATACTGCAGTTATTTTTTGTATTTCTCTTTACCATTTGCAAATATTTGACGTATATGTACAATAAATAAACTTTTTGTTATGAAAACACATTTTATAAAAAATATTTATTAAAAAGATTATGATGAAACAACATGAACATACGAAATCTACTTTCACACTATTTTTGATAATCATTGAAAATTTTGAAAATTTTACAAAGATTTTCTTTTTTTATTTATTTGCATATTTTTAGGGTTTGGCGTACAACGGTTTATTTGATATTATATTATTTTTTAGAACATGTTCTTTTGAATGATACCGATTTAAGCGAAGAGACTCTAAACAGGCCGGGTTTAGTTTTTGTGTTAAAATTTTAAACATTAATGCTACATCAGCAGAATATATGAAAATACTACATATATAACAAAAAATTGACAAAAAAATCAGTGATATATATTTTTAATTACATATTGTCTATTATGACCCGATTTGTTGTGCAAAATGAGATGATTGAAATATGTTTGAATTGACCAAACCAACCATCAAAACTACATAAAAATAATACTTGTAAGAATTGTATGTGAAATTAAACACCACAAATAAAGTAATAATATATTTTTATTTTAAAAGATGGATGGAAGGACAAAAAGTAAGTTGGCATCACCCACGTAAACTCACGAATGAATTGAAACTCTTTTAGCGGTTAATTTTAGTTATTAATTTAAAATAAGTATATACATTATTCTTTATGAATAATGAGTACATGATTTTTTCTTGTTATTCTGACTAAAACTATATTTCTACTAACCTGTAGTAATATTTAGTAGTATAATAATAAATTTTCGATCAAAGCTATTAAATAAATGACAAAATCACGTTCACTTTTATTGTTTGCATTATACAACAAAAGTCGAAAAAATTGGTGGCGACCTGCCGATTCATCGATAGATTAAGTTTTAAATAAATTTTTCGATATTCTCGACCAGTGTTAGCACTCGGCCATTTTCGTCATCGATCAGATGTATCCGGCATAGGATTTCTCAAGCATTACACAATTTTAACGTGACAGAATGATTCGAGCGTTGATAAAGAAGTTCCACTTCAATGAATAAACAAATCATTGAGAATATAGTTATGAAATGAATGGTAAAGAACAGTTATATGGAAAAGCAATTAAAACAAAATGCAATCATGGCAAGAACTTTTTGCTCGGGCAAAAATAGGGCGAGAAGCTAACATATTTTAACTTGCCACATTAGTAAGTCTACTTATTTACATGTTAGATATCGACGTGTATACATTAATGTTGAAATATCAAGACGATGCAATAAAAACGAACAAATACCAGACATGCACGTCAACATTGTGGCAAACCGCAGTCGACAGCGTGAAGGGTTGAAAATATGAACAGAAACACAAACGAGCGTATTCGGGTCAAATCTGTGTACGAGGCAGTCAATTATTATACACAAGTATTTCCCTTCAACATGTCACATTTCGTATGAGCGAGGCGTTTCTTATTTCCGAGAGACAGCTCGAGTGTGTATATCTTGAATACTAAATTCGCGTGACGCGTTCGCGGGAAACGAGTTTGAACGTACTTCTGAGCGAATGGCTCTAAACAAGTTGATGGGAAAAATAAATAGAATTCCGTATGAGATATGGCGATCTCCAGCCTATACAGATGTCGTATGTTTTGTTTGTTGGAAGAGACGAATTGACCATGATGTATGTGGTGATAAAAATGTTTGTTATAGTATAGATAGTATAAAGATATTACGCAAAAGTGAGCAATCAGTTTACAGGAGAGTTTTTAAGGTTCTTTTTTCAATTTAAAAGGTTTTGTGGGAAGTTTTAGGTGTATTCTTCAAAATGTTAATAACTTTAAAGTGTCTTCATCTGATTGCAAAAGAAAATTACTAAATCAATGTCATAAATGTAAAAAAATACTTCTCATATTTTTTTTACTATTAGTACGCCATTGGAATATTCATTTATAATCTGGGGAAATAAAATTTCTTTTCATCCTTATAATAAATATGGAAGTAAATATTATATAATAGTCTACGTAAATTTACCGAGTTGTCTATATTTATTTATTTATTAGTTTTTGGCTCTACTTAGTCCATTTGATATTAGAAGGCTATGAACTAGATTTTGATCTGGCCAGTTACATAGTTAATATAATTAAGCAACCGTACTTTAAACAATTTTACTGTGGTGCAGCGATTCGAGTTATGCGATAGTAGACTGGACTTAAAAGCTATTACGTAACTAATCCACGAATTCTATATGTTTACTGGAAGATGCTCCACTACTTTTAAAAATTATATTAATAACAACTCGTCCACTTTTTGTGTCCTGGCATAAATTTTTTGTCGTTTACATTGTCTGCCCGGCTCTTTCAAAGTCATATTTTTCATAAGATGTTTATGCAAAGTTTTATTGGAATTCATTGGGTGTAAAAGAAAGACAAAC
Source organism: Druceiella hillmani (assembly GCA_039881145.1). Taxonomy (NCBI): domain Eukaryota; kingdom Metazoa; phylum Arthropoda; class Insecta; order Lepidoptera; family Hepialidae; genus Druceiella; species Druceiella hillmani. The sequence continues at coordinate 19,730,500 of JAYKKI010000025.1, forward strand.
AAACAAACAGTCAACATTTCATATTGTTATAGTAGGCATTATATTTTTAATATGCACATGCACTGTACTTATAAATTTCTTTAAGGTAAAAGATGTTTGAACAATGACTTTTGCTCTTTTTATACAACTTACTTTTTTCCAATGACATGTACATAAATAATAAGAATGTTATGTAAAAGAAGAAAAATTAAGTATCGAAGTTGTTAACATAACCTCCATTAATGTTTAGATATGAAATTTATTAAAATGTCTTAAGACAAAAGCTAAGAATAAGAATATAATTGGCTTGTAAAGAGGAGTATCTCATCTCGACCAACGTTATTTTTATTTTCCTTTTATATATGTCTATGTATAATTCTTAAATGAACGCTTCGATTTGAGTCTTACTTTTTATTTTTTATTTAGTGGATTATTCGATCGTTCAGACTAAGACATAACTTTGTTGTCTTTATCAACATAAATCGATGAAGTCTATTGTTTTTAGATAACTGTAAAATTTCTTGAGAATAATAAACTGATAGGATATATTAGTTAGTGCACAATATAGTTTTAAAGTTAATAAATAGGTAAATAATATAATCAAATAAATCTGAAGTGATAATGACGAATGACAAATTTTGATTATTAAACAATTTTTTGGAAATATCGTTAGTAAATGTCACATTGGTTCTGAAAACGAAACTTTGTGAAAGTTTTTACGTTCGTCAAATTCCAGTTAGATGTATTATATTATTTATGTATCCCATCAAAAGTGTAGAATAACAGAAGAAAGTGTAATTAATCGTGATATAATTTTCACAAATGTCAATTAAATTTATAAGGTTACAAAAAGAACTTTATTTTAATACGTTAGTAGATAAATTTTAGCTCGTGTAGAGATCCAAGTTACATAAGAAATGGACACTTTGTTTATAATCCGACATGTTCAGAAAATAATCTTGAATTTCTTTTGTGCTTTGAACGTTTCGTATTTTTTTGTAAAAGTAGTGAATAATCCGAGCTGGAAAAAAACGTGAAGATAGATTTAAGACCTGTATTTCACGTAGATGTTTATTTTAAGGTATCTTCACATAATTCCGTTATTTAGCTACTTTTCGTAATGATCTGTCTATTTTTTAATTTTTAATTAAATTGTCATTAAACGTAAAAAAATAATTTGAAAAAAAATTATGTATTGTAGAAGACAGTCTCGATATTTAAGCTTCCTAATATTTTTAGTTGGCAACAAATAAACTCTCTTCTTTTCTAACGATTTCTGGAATGTTATAGAAATTTCTCGAACATTTCTGGTGGGGTATATAAAGAGGATGTCATTAAAATTTCTGGTTAGTTACCATGTAAGTTTATACGAGTGAAGAAAATATAAAATATGGAAATTTTATGAAAGGTACTTATATCCCTCTAAATTTCGTTTAGATCAAAAAGGAACGAAGCAATATGCAATATACGCATAATGATTGTTGAATATGTATTTTTTTTGACCGACTCAAGCACTAAGTCTAAAGATGCTAGATTTGATGCTAGAGATGAACTAGATTTTGATTTTTTCGATGACTGTCATCCAGAGCGAACTTCCTCTTTCAATTTAATATAATTAAAAAGACTTATTGAAATAGATCCAGATGAAGATGGCCTTATTTGAAGAAGCTACTATGCTGAAAGTAATTTTGGTTGTTTTTAGTATTACATAACAAAATTGCTAAAACGGAACACTAATGAAATCACTTTAATGTCTGTCCAGCCGTCTGTCACAGGTTATTTTTTCGGAAACTATTAGACGTAATAGTTTGGAATTTAGTTCGGTAGTAGAGGATAGTGGTTTATTTATAGACCTAGAATAAAAAAGATGAAATTTTGATTCTGGGGTAAATTCGGATTCGAAGGATTCGGAGATTAATAACAATTTTGCAAGCTTGTCGTATAGGATGTCACATGAAAGATTATCAAGGCACTGATCTAATCATATATATGACGTTTAGTTCTAATGCCTATTTTAAACATTTTTCGGAAAAAAAGGTTTAAAATTGTTGTTTCACACCCTTATCTCAAAAAAAACGCCCAAAAAAATTTTAAAAAATCATGTTGTTTGGGAATTAGGATTAATTTTTATAAACAATTTAAATATTTGTTTCCTTACAACTGTTTAACTATTGGTTTTAGAGCTCAGCGCATGAGCAATGTGATACGATATTGGTACAGTTGACAGCGGATAGCGCGGCAGATGGGTTAGTTTTAAGCACACAGTTGGAATTGTTATTAATATTTCAGTGGGAGGGGGCGGGGTGGGGGGGCTAATGGCTCCGGAAATTTATTGTGCAAGTATAGCTTGCACTCGACCGGTTTTTTTTATTTATGGCGCTTTCAAGTTTCAACTACTCAACGGATCTCCATTAAATTCTGCTCCCCTGTAACCTGCGTCATGGAGACGAGTAATGAAGATGATTTTTAAGGGTTGAACTTAATAGTGTGAATATAAATAACTAAAAACACGTCACGGAAACGTGTCGACCAGTTTATTGACGACCAGCTTCTTCATATGAAAGTCGTGAATTATATATATATGTATATATATATAGGTATATATATATATATATATATATATATATATATATATATATATATATATATATATATGTACGAATGTACGCACATGTATATTATACTTACGTCCCTTTCACATTTTTTAAAATTATGAACCAAATCCCTAAAACCGTTTGGAAAAATTCTATTCTTAAACACCTGCACGAAAATGTCTTGAGATTAAATAAAAAAATACGCAGACAGGAAAATGCGTTCAACCCTATTAAACACCAAAAGTTACATAAGTTGACTTACGGAAAATTCCAACCTTAACACCAGATGTTACATACAATATGACACTGCTGTGTGTGGGAAACAGTCGCGTCTACTACTTTATCCAGAGAGACGCTGGATAAGGGCTGGTAATAAAATTTAGGGCTTGACAGTGAGATTCTTGGGTAGTTTACGATCTATTATACTTTTGTATATATATTTTTTGTGTACGTCTCCTTGGGAACATAGTCCTTTATTTCTAATCTATATAAAGAAATTTTCGCTATGAGTTTGCTAAGATGTGTGAAATATAAACTATTTGTGACGTATTTATGGAGTTACAATAAAAATAATATAAAGGTGTCTAATTTTGACAATGCTAATATTTGTAAATCAACTAATGCTTATTTAATTAAATATAATATTCACGGTGGGAGATATACGTGGTTGAAGTCACCTAAGTGACTTTCTGTGTTCCAAGTTTGTCACGAAATTACATTGAGCACGATGTTGATCACGAAAATTGTTTCAAATTATTTGCACGTTCGCACAGTCATTTATAAAACCAGTAAAGTGCATATCGGACTTTGCTTAAATTTAGATTCTGTAGTCATTTCACAGAATATCAAACTATGTATGTTTAAAAATTGTAATGTCCCACTTGTACATGTCCATAATGGTTTTGGTATCTGAATATGGATTCTACCAATACCACAGTTGGAAATGTTGTCGATGTTCGTAATTCTGTATTTCTCGTTAAATTAAATACCGTAAAACGTATTTTAATAACTCATATTAATTTATATTAGAAGTAATGGAAAATAACTTAATTTCAAAGTACTCATTGAAACGTATTTTTTTTTATTATTCCAGTTTTAATCAAATCTACCTAATAATGAATAGCGATATACTAACTAATTTTTCTAAACTAAACTTAATTTTAAAAAACTTTTCAAACCGTACTCCGTACATTTGGGTACGCTAATTATTTTTTTGATCTCCGATTCTCAATAAACGGAGGTACCCCAATAATAAAAAAATTAAAAATAAGATTTTTGCTACATATTAATTGACATTATTATCCCAGGTGTACCTGGGCGTAGGTCCAAAACTATAGATACTATTAGGGCGTGATAATCAAAGTAACACACATTTAGATACGATAAAATTATAAGAGTTCCGAGTTAGACTACGAAATTCTAAAACTGTATTTTTAATAAGAACGACTTTCCTTATTGCTTCGCACGTTTTAATGTAACCTGGTCAGACATTTGAACAATATTTACGTTCATCAAAATTTAGAGATGAGACACATTTTATATAATAGAAATATATTTAAAAAAATCGTATTTTAACCCTTTATTTTCTCTAAACATAACTTGTGTCCGGACAAAAGACTTATCAACCGGTTCAGTAGCAAGTTTTCCATAAATTGTATATTTTAATAGACTAGAACAAATATAGAAATAATTTTCAACAAATTGTACAAGCGTTCGAATTTATCTTTTCTCGGAAACTGTTTTCTGTAAACTGGACTCAATTTATTTATTGAGGTGTGTTTTGAATTTATTGCAAGCTCGCGGCATTGAGTGGGTACTAAATTTCAAACTAGACTGATGTTGAGTAACAAATTATAAGAGTTCTGAGTTAGACTAGGGAATTGTAAGTATCTGGAACTGTTCTACCTGGAGTTGTTTCATATAAATCGACATATAACTTTTATTGACTAATAATTGGATAAGTGAACATTGAGTTGATGGGTAAGTTACTAATGATTGGATAAGTGAACTTTGAGTTGAATGAATGCCCTGACTTAAAAGTGACGAACCATTTATGCAGATGAAAAGGATGAAACGTTTCTCTCAATACACTCTCTCATATTTGTCTTATATAAAAAACATAGCAGGCGTATAATTTGCTTCAATATCAAGATTAAATTTCTAATAAACCAATCAAACTTCTAGATAATATTTTTAATGGTTATTTTTTTCCAAATATTTACATATTTAAATGGAATGTGCATAAGTACATTAGAATACAGAAAAAAAATTTTTTTCTTTCATTATAATGAGATAATATTTTCAATGGTTATTTTTTTCCCCAAATAATTACATGTTTAAATGCAGTGTACAAAATACATTAGAATAGAGAATTTTTTTTTCTATAATGGCATATTTGCAAATAGTCGTCGTAAAGACTCGTATGCCTATGTTTTAATTGAGAAATTTTGGATATTTATGATATACTAACTCTGCAACCAAGTAACAAATTATTACCAAAATTTGGCATGCGTATATTCCTTATAGTGGAGTAATATACAAACCGTTATCTGCGGCTTCATATACGTAGAATATTAATACCACAAAATGTATCTTTCGATGTTTGTTACTCAATCACACCTAAAGGGTGCGACTGATTTTAATAGTGTCTGATTTAAATTAAGAAAACGGTTACTTTAACCTGAGAATTAAAATGGTTCCTTTAGCATGAAGTGTTTTTGTTCAATAATATAATTTTATTATCCCGATATGTCAATAAATGGTGTAACGTATATTTAGTAAATATTTTATATCATTTATTTATTAGACATGTCGGCGATATCATTATTTCAGAGAACGGATCTCGCCCTTTTAATCCTAAATTGACGCAAATGATGTGACGAGCAAAAAGATTGTAGTGAAAAATTTTAAGTTACTTAACATCATGGGTACTTTTAAATATAAAGTGAAAGTAACATTTTTTCTTTTATTAAATAAGTCGATAAGGTGGTTTTTTTTAATTATTCCATCACTGTAATAAAAAAATAGTTTTTTACTCTGTCCAAATATACTTATCTGAGTGCGGTTCGTAAAATTATAACACGATATTTTTAAATTTTTGTTTAATCATGTCGGTAAGAAATTACTTGTTATTTTTTACCATAGTTTTTTCTTGCTACGTAACTCCTGCGCTGCACTGTTGAAATATATATTTCAATATCATTTTACTTTTAAGGCTTACTCGTATTCTTTTAAATTATTTCTCGTACTCGTATCAAAATTGTTCGTCTCATATTTCATCAACCATACGAAATATCTTTTGATATCATTATTATTTTGGTTTAATGTACGTAACAAGTAGAACCGTAGACATATATATTAACTATCTCATGGATCTACCTTTTCTATTCAAAATTAGGTTTATCCACCTTTGGAGCGTAAATTGTTATCTTCTTATATGTTTATAGAAAGAAAATACGACGCAAAAAGTGTTTAAAGAAACATTTGCTAGAATCTCAATACCTGGCGAATATTTTATAAAACTGTGACTATATTTTTTAGTATTCTTGAGGGAACAATTTTGTGCTACATTACAGTTGCTTGTTTTGTCTCAGCAAAATAAAAATGTGACCTTGATAAATTTTATTTCCTTGTGATATTAAATTATAAATAACGTCTTTTTTTTGGACAAGTTATTTTTTGTTGATCTTTATAGATGGTAAATAAATAGGGGAAGATATTAATAAATTGACATAATTTCGTTCAAATTTGATAGCAGGCGAGAAACTTTTCTTTGACTGAGTAGGCTTTAGCGAATCTTTAAATTTACATTATTTGTTCATGTTTATAATTAGTATTAAATTTATTTATTTACTAGTTGTATCCACGATTTGGTATATGTGAGTTGCGGAATTTATTTAGATAAATATTTAAAAAAATGGAAATAAAGACAGCACTCGAACTGAATTTTATTGGAAAAGGTTTGATAAACAACGGTTCTACTACGGCATTAGAGATGACACTCTGTGAAAATGGTAGGGGCTTTCTTTAAGTTTTCCTTGGGAGATGCGAGTGTAAAAGGTCTGGTTTAAGAATAATAACTTTTTTAAATATATGAAATGTTTGTGTGTGTGTGTGTACATATATATATATATATATATATATATATATATATATATATATATATATATATATATATATATAAAAGACTTCTCTACGCTTGGAAAAAAGTTTGGTAGAGTGATTGAGAAAAAGTGGTTTATAGGGTTTTATGGAGCTATTTATTTTATACCATGTTTTACTCGAATATATAAAATCACGTCCTGGACTTTTACGATTATGGACTTTATAAAATTTAGTAAATAATAATTTAGCGTTTTTCTTTATAATAATTACTTTCATTTTTTGGTTATGTTTAGTCAAAAAACAACTTTTTTAAATTAAACCCATCCTTTATTGCCCCATTAACATCTCAAAAAAAGGAACTTTTATAAGATCGCTTATCTCGTCACCCATCTCGGCCATCTTACCGTCTGTCTGTGTGTCTGTCTGTCGTAATTCTATCTTACAGAAGCAGTTTGATATGTAAACTTGAAAATTTTTAGCATAGTAATAAAGTCTATTATATTAACCTTCAAATATTTTAATAGTGTACACCGAAAACTATTTATTTAACAATTTTTGAAGAGTTCAAGATTACAATAAGTTTTTTTTATTTTAGATATTGTTTGCGGTTATTAATTACATGAACTTCAGAATAACTTTCTTTAAATATCTTAAAATATTTTTAAAACATCTCTGCTATTTTTTCACAAAAGAAAGTTTAAATTTGGCATTGTTAAAAATGTAACACGTGCATTTCAGTAAGTAATAATACATATTTTCAGATAGAAATTTTAGAGGTGACAAACGAGATAATTGGGTTTTTTTTTAGTTTTATATATTATGTAGAGTTTCAATTAAAAAACTAGCTTGATTTTTTAATTGAATAAGTGTAAACAGATATTTATTTTAATAAATATTTTAAGATAGTTGTGGATTGTTAAATAAAAGAAATATTCTCCGCTAATTGATTTGTCATAAATTATATACACTCCATGATGAACATTTTCCATAACTTCATCTATTAAAATTCTTTAACAATTATTTCAAAACTGTTTTAAATTATGACAAAGGCCGTTTTATTAAAAAAATAATTAAAATGTTGTGTCTAAAATTGATATTTTTGTATCGAACTTTTCTTACATTTTTCCAAATAATTGGTATTTTGTCTTCTCACTACAATAAAAATATAAAAAAACAGTAAACGAGAAGATGATATTCTTTTATTGTTCAAAATTTAATTACTATATAAATTTTATTGCTAAATAAAACCGTTTGTGTTCTTTATAAATGTTTAGCATGATATAATTTTTAAGTTCATTTTAATTAAAATAAATTCTTTTTATAAAGGATATGTCTAAGCAACTTTTATAAACAATTTTTTTCGAGCTGTAAAAATAACACATATTTAGGCGGATATAAGTATTCTAGTTTTTCTTTAATTTTCCATTTTCTTAATGAAGTGAACAAATGGAAATTGAGACAGTTGAGATAATTTAACCTTTAAAAGAAAATAAGTTCGTTTTTAAATATTTCAGCAAATAAAATAGAATAACTTTCTTAAAATATTGTTAAAAGAGAAAAATAGGCATCTATTGCTTATTAAGATGATACAAATTCTATCAACTATGGTAATGCAATTTGAAACAACGTAAGCAACCGTGTATGGTATATCATAGAAAGTAATAAATATTTAGAATGAAAACCTAGAGTATACCAATTTTAATCATTTTTACAAACTTTGTGCATGTTTTTATTACTTCCCGAAAAAACATTATTGAAACTTATTATTTAAACGTTTCGGAAAAACATTGGAGGAAGAGCTCATATTTTAATACAAATATACTTTTACAAATTCAGATATCGATTTAGCCTATTTAACTTAGCTGGGAGACAACACGATCAAATATAGATAATAATAACAATAATTTAAAATGGAAGCTTGTTGCACGTACTGGTATTTCCGGTTTAAAAAAAGTCATCATAAAACCACTTGTGTCCTTATCTTCCTGCGCTATAATTTTGAAACTCCAAACCCACATTCCCATAACGATTTAATGTCGAGGACATGTATAATGGTATCGAAACACATCTAGATCGTTTCCCGCCCGCCCTAGCTCGCACCCGCCCTTCGACATGTGGAAAGCCAATTTAAATTCGCGTTCGGCCCGACCTTACATTTGGTAACTGATGCGGAATTGTGGGACAAAAAAGCGATGAAAAAATTCTCTCGTGCGTACCGCGGCCCGTAACGTTCCGACTAGAATATGTAACCCTTCGTGAGCGATTTGCAATGGCGTTCGTTTTTTGTCTTTGTTTAAAATATGATTGGATTTAATATAAAATATGTTCTGGTTTATCGGTTGATTTTTTATAGAAATTTGGTTCTTGTAATCGTCATTCCATGAACTTTTATGCTTCTACAAAGACGTCGATGTTGAGAGTTGAAATTTGTCCGGAAACAGTCATCGAAATGCGTAACAATAACGCTCCGTTAATTGACATCCGTGGGCTTTCGTGTGATTTCATTCTGAACCACTGTTTTGTGTGAAATTGTTACCATCAATTATTCAGTGTAGTATATATCTTCTAACATTACCCTTGCGGTTAATGATACCATCAGTATATAGTAAAGAAACAAATAATTGAACGGACTTCAAATAACCACCGAATAAGAAGCAAACAGAAAAGCATGAAATAATGAAAATACGAGTGCTCATTTTGCAGTACAGTATCATTTCCGAACATAAATGAATTTGCAAAATACTGTTCACGGTAGAGATTTTTGGAATCAGTGCTAAGTCGATGCTTCTCTGCCCTCTTAAAAATATGAGTGGCGCATCCACACACACACAGATGAGTGCTACAATTTACTTGGCTCCGACTACAAAATTTTCTAGCAATAACAGTATTATACAAATTTAATCGGTTTGAAAACGATATTTTACCGAAAAAGTTTCAACTAAGCTCTCGTTTTTTCATTATGTTATGCTTTAGTCGTATTTTATTATTTTACACTTTTATGTGCGCCTTTTATTTGGTGGTTATTTGAAGTTCGTTAAATTTTTTTGTGAAAAGTTTTTTTTCCATTTTTAGTAGCTATGTTATCTTATGTCACCTGAACGTACAACGAATTCAATATCAATTATATTTCATTTGTTGAAATCGGAACAACAATATTTAATGAATCTAATATATTCATATACGTCTACACACATATATACTTGTACGTACATAGAGATCATATTCCCTCTTTTCAATTCACCCTAGTTAATGGTTCAAACCTTAATATACCTTTACGTACTATATATTCCACTATTCATATTCTAGTGGCTATGTCCTTTGTATATACATGCATATACTTACTTACATACTTATCCATCTACGTACTGACGTTTAGTCGTTTTATGCATTTTTTATACCTGTACTTACTCATCTACCTACCAACTAGTACTTTTATGTACTTACCTGCCTATTTTGTTTGTCATTTTATTATTTACGTCAACAGAAGTGATACGAGTCCCTAATTGATGACTTATTCCTTATTAGTGAAAAGTTTCTGGCACCACCTGCAGGCCACATAATTTCGCCTGATTTTGCTAGAGCGCAGATCTATGTCACGTTTAGTCAAAACTTTAGAGACTTTACTATTAGATTATCATTAAACCTATATCGTCCAGGCTCGATCACGGCAGCTGTGCCATATAATGTTTTATGTGTTTCTCCAATTTTTTGGTTATTGCTGGAGATATGAATTAATATACACAAAACAGGCTATATCACCGCAGCATCGGGCTGTGTAATTGAAACTAGGAGTTTTGTGACAGAGACTCTGTTTAAGACCTATAATAGTATTTATAAAAACTCTCAAAAGTCTCAAAGTATAATAGTATTTATAAAAACTCTCCTTAAGTCTCATTATCAAAGCAGTGGACGCTCAAAAAAAAAAAAAAACGACACATATTTTCTATATATAGCATCAATATTGGAAGTTACTTTGTACAGAATAACATTTTATATAAACTTTTTTTTGTGGTGACTGTCAAATAAAATTAATTTAACAATTTATAAAGACAAAATCTTTTCATAAAATAACAGTTGGTAATAATAATTTATTTTCACTACTGTTGGTTGTATTTGTTGGTTTGATCATTTTCAGTAATTTTAGGGATTCGCAGATTGGAATATATTTAATAGCTAGTTGAGAGTATGGTAACATTGATCACGTCGTACCTATTATGTTATTGAAATAAAATTGTTAGAATTTAATTGAATAAAAATAATTTTTTTTCATATTTTGACTTTTTTTTTAGCGATTTGTTAAATTTTATTGAATCTTCACCTGTTGGTTAATTGTAACACGTCAATATAATATGTGATTTTCACTGTTCGGCATTAAGTGAAAACTTAATGCCGAAAAACTAGTCGTCATTAATACTTTAAAATAGTAAAACAAAACAATTACGTGAAAAACAAAAGAAAAATTCAAATAAATTATGTATAATTTTAATATAAACAAAACGTAAACCCATGTGCAACGTTTACGTTACTAACGTTTTCTGCGCGTACGGTTGCGATTGAATCAAACAAAACTATTTAAAATTACACATTCACAATTCAAACTATGTTCGAATAAATAATTGAAACACGCCTTTCGCTTCCATGTGGGACTCGTATCGTATTATGACTCTTTTAACACAGGCATGAGATGTTTTCTACTATTAAGAAATAAAATAACTTTATGCGAAGGTGACGATGTGGCATCGTGTTTGAAATTAAGAACCACTTAAAACTATTTTTTTTATTAAACTATTAAATTCTGTTAATTAATTTTCTTGAGTTGGAAAACATCATCTAGAATATAAGGATTCATTTAATGTTGAACGGTTAAATCCACATCTATAATAAGTCGCTGTATTATACAAAGTTATTTAAAGTTAAATGCTGTTTATTACTTTCGGAAATTTAAAAAAATTATTTGACACATGACAAAAATATGTGCCTATTTATATTATTTTACTGTTCTCAAGTTAAGAAAAAAACAAATTTAGAAAAAATACAAATTTAGAAAAAATAAGTTATTATTTATTTTCATTAACCACATTTTTGAGCAAAAATATTTAACTCATTACAATATGAAAGTCAATTTTTTTAAACCAAGATAAATGTAAAAGTTTTCGTAAACTCATTTTTTTGTTTTCATCTCACTATATAATCTATCTTTGGTTATACAGATTATAACTAGGTTTATTTGCTTACCTTACTCTAGTATATATATATATATATATATATATATATATATATATATATATATTCATATTGTATATTGTCTCGTTGCGGATATATCTTAAGATGACGTGTTTGTAGTGAAAAAGAATGTAATCAAGTTTTTATTCATAATTTTCTACAACTATTATACTTTTTATTATCTTTATTAAATTATAGTGAATAAATGTTTTTAAATTGCTGACCATATAAAGAAAATAAAGGATAGGGAAATTAGCATCGATAATGTTATTGAGTAGAGTGTTCCAAATAACTCAGGGTATAAGGCAAGGTGAAGCTTAACTGTGAGTTATGATCTTCGACAAATTTAAATATACGGTGTACTGAACGTATCCGTGTCGATTTGGTGAAGTTGTTAACTTGATGTCATATGTTAGTCTAAATCAATCGTGAGCAATATGGTATACTTGGTAAAAATTAAGCATATTACCACCGTAATTAAATGTGTTTTAAAGATGTTCCAACGATTCTTATTTATTAGATATTAAGATTAATTTTTATTCCTGTTCAAAATTTGTTGTATTCTGGACAAGTTAATTGCCCATTCCTATATTAGACTCACGTTCATTGTCATCACAAAATAATGTCAATCTGGTTAAATAATTTTCCGTTCTTAAAATAAATGATCTCATGACATGCTTTTACGAAGAAAACAACATTCGTCCTTTGGGTCCAGTCATTTTCCGTTTCACTCAACATTGATTGCTTTCCCACATAAACCAAACTATATCATTATTCAATTTTCCATTGATTTTATTGTCATTTATTAATATTACATGAAAATAGTTTGTCAAATTAAATATTCATTGAATTGTTTACTTCCTTCTATTCGAAAAGAATGGATTTTTACATATTTAATTTTTTATATATTTCATTCAACATGTAATAAATAAATTTACATATATTCTTAGAATTTTCATAATGTCTGTGTGGTTCTAAAATACATAAAAAATACAGCCACTTTCTGTAACTAAAGACTAGGTTAAATTTAAAATACTTTCAGTTAGTTATTATATTGACTGTCAGTGTTTTTATTTAAATTTATTGATTAAATGTTTCATTTTTTATTAATTTTGATTAAAAATGAAAGCCAATGGAATTATCAAATTTTCCTAATATATTATTTTAATACTATGCTTGTAAAAATAATTGGTGTGTAATTTTTATTCTCTTTGTAGGTAATAAAAAATAGTCTCCCTTTTGACTCGATGACAAATGTATGTATATATATATATATATATATATATATATATATATATATATATAACATACTTCCATTCGCGTGTCTACAAAATATACAAATAAGAATATATTTAAGGAAAAACCTATCAGGTACGTATGAGGATTCCACACATATTTGAGTACTACACACATATTTGAGTTAAGGGTACACGTATTTTTATTATTTTATTTTTAAATATTAATTTTGAACGTCATATGAAAATTCGTGGTGTATATTTCACAGGCATAAAGATAAACTTAATATTTAAATAACATTATTTCTCACTACAAAAACGCCTAAATATATTCCACGGTATAACCGTCATAAATACAATTATATCCTAAACGTAAAGTTATTTTAAATCACTTAGATAACGTATCTATACACTTTTTAATGACTCAAATACTTATCATAAGTTGTTCGACTAATACTCGTAAACTAGTAGAACCTACTTACTTGTGACAATTTTCGTTATATATAACACCATTGTGAATACTTTTCAAATATTAAAAATGTGACAGTTTAGCTCATCGGGAGAGGGTATAGGCTCGTAAACTAGTAGAACCTACTTACTTGTGACAATTTTCGTTATATATAACACCATTGCGAATACTTTTCAAATATTAAAAATGTGACAGTTTAGCTCATCGGGAGAGGGTATAGGCTCGTAAACTAGTAGAACTTATTTACTTGTGACAATTTTCGTTATATATAACACCATTGCGAATACTTTTCAAATATTAAAAATGTGACAGTTTAGCTCATCGGGAGAGGGTATAGGCTCGTAAACTAGTAGAACCTACTTACTTGTGACAATTTTCGTTATATATAACACCATTGCGAATACTTTTCAAATATTAAAAATGTGACAGTTTAGCTCGTCGGGAGAGGGTATAGACTCGTAAACTAGTAGAACGAACTTACTTGTGACAATTTTCGTTATATGTAACACCATTGCGAATACTTTTCAAATATTCAAAAAATTACAGTTTAGCTTGTTTGGAGAGGGTAAAGGCTAGTAAACTAGTAGAACTTATTTACTTGTAACAATTTTCGTTATATATAACTCCATTGCGAATACTTTATAAATATTTAAAAAATGTCAGTTTAGCTCGTTGGGAGAGGGTATAGGCTCGTAAACTAATAGCACTTACTTACTTGTGACAATTTTCTTTATATATAACACCATTGCAAATACTTTTAAAATATTAAAAAAATGCCAGTTTAGCTCATTATGAGAGTGAATAGGCTCGTAAACCAGTAGAACTTACTTAGTCATGACAATTTTTGTTATATATAACACTATTGCGAATACTTTTCAAATATTCAGAAAACGACAGTTTAGCTCGTTGGGAGAGGGTATAGGTAATTCTGTTTAAAATGAACACTTTAAAGCTTAATATTTCATAAACGAATCCTTGTAGCGTAAAAATGTTCATGAGATACCCCCAAAATTTTCAAAAATACTGTCACGTAGGGTGGTACCCTAAGAACATTTTTATAACAGACATTATTTTATACGCGTTCTGAATAAGTATAAGCATGCTAAATTACACCTTTATAGAACTTAGAGTTTGTGAGTAAATGGATGGATAGACAGACAGACAGACGTGGTGATACTAAAGTCTAAAAACTATTCAACTGAATAGCGGCACATGAAAATTATATTTCGTTATACTTTACGCTATTGCGAATACTTTTAAAATATTTAAAAAATGACAGTTTAGCCCGTTGGGAGAGGGTATAGGCTCGCAAACTAGTAGAACTTACCTACTTGTGACAATTTTCGTTATATATAACACACAATAATATTTCGTAAACGGATCATTGTAGGGTAAAAATGTTTATGAGAAACCCCACAAAATTTTCAAAATACTGTCACGTAGGGAGGTACCCTAAGAATATTTTTATAACAGATATTACTTTATACGCGTTGTGAATATAACGCGTTGTAAGCACGCTAAATAATACCTTTATAGCACTTAGAGTATGTGAGTAAATGGGACATGACGTACAGATGGATAGAGCCACAGACGGACTTGGCGATGCTACATTCTAAAAAAATATTCAACTTAATAACGGCAAACGAGATGGAAAAATAAACTAAGTACATAGTGTTATATACAGATATAAAATTTGTTATTAAAATTCTATATTTAAAACCTAAGTCATCTTTTAAATTAGGCTATTTATTTTATTTTTAATTAAACCTTTTCAGTCTCAATGAAACTTGAAGGGATGTTGCTAATCCCTCTCAGTCACTGTAGCTATTTCGGGATATTATTTCTTAAAATTATTTTTGAATAGCGCTGTCTGTAATATACCTCTTAAACTTGAAAAGTTATCTTAATAAATATAAATTTATTTATGGAATTAAATGACCAGTTATAGCACTGATAAAATGAATATGCGGACTAGCATAAATAAGTTGAAAAAATCGTCAATTGAACTGGTTTTTGCAGTATGTGTAATCAAATTGGAATAACAAATAAATAATTACTGGGCTGACAGTAAAGTACTTCCCTTATATAACTTTAGAATACTATCCCCGATCAACTAATATATAATAATTTTGTATTTTTGGATGTGATTACCTTTTTTTAACCAATATTTTAGGGCTTTTTAACGTGATTTTATTAGGTTGAATGTGTAATTGTGTGTAGGTTGAGTGTGTAACTTACGTGTAACTGTGTAGTGGAATCTGCAAAACTAAATTTCATGAAATTCTAATTCTTGTATCTTATGTTATGAAACAATATTACTATGAAACTAAATAATTTTAATAAAATTTAAAGAAAATTTAAGTATTAAAAAATTAAAAATTAACGAATTGATTATTTTATTCCAAATTATTATTAATTAAATTTTCACTCATTCCCAGATGTCGGAATTATTAACAATTTTGCACACGTATCAAGAACTGATGACAATACAAACATTTAATAAAATAAAAAAAAGTATTTGGAACAAAAAAGACTAAGAAATAAGGAAATTTCTCAACTAAGTTTTTACCCACTTCCTGCTCTTCGAATTATTTAAAATTTTGGGCAATTTTTAAGAACCAGAAATAAAAACTAAAAGAATTAAAAATAAATTAATAGTTTAAGAAACTAAAAAAATATGCTTTTACAAAATATAGCATTGAAAAGCAAGAAATAATTATCGAACCTGTTTTCTCTGTTAACTCAGTAATGGCTTTAGTCTAAGCCATGGTTGTAATTTTGTAAAGCATTTGTGTGTAAATGCATGGGGCGCCTTTTCTAAAACAATTAATGAATGCTTCTCAAATTAACATTAAGCGAAGGAAAATACTTAATATTTTAGTTAGATAATAAAAAAGCACCCCACGTGTTTACTCTCAAATATTAAATTCAATAACAAACATGGCTTACACTAAAGTCTTTACTTAGTAGACAGAGAACACAGGTTCGAAAATTATATTTTAATTCTTAGAGCAATATTTTATTAAAAGCGAGTTTTTTTTTAGTTTTTATCTATTTATTTATTTATAAAAATTTCTCGAAATCTTGTCTCTTAATTCTTTTAATACTGTTTGTCAAATCTGCGTTATAAACGTCTTATAATACGAGATAAAGATAATGAGGTAGATGTATTATAATACCGGCTAACTTATAATTTCAACAATTAAGAAAACAATCGTACAAGTTATAACTTTGCAACTGGTAAATGCTAAAATGTAAACGTAAACTTTTCATTTCCAGCCTTCTTAATCACCTTTGAAACTGAAGCCTGATTCGAAATATGGCGCTGATTGCGCGAAAATGTAAACGAGCTGATTTCTCCCTAAGGAAAACACACTCATTTAAGTAAGAACTTGAGAAAACTCTCCGCGGAGAACAATTAATTTGACCGTCTTGATATTTCTTACGCTTCCCTGGAAGTAAACTTTTTCGATGATCACAAACTGTGCAAAGAATGTTTTTCTAACGGCGGTGTACTGATTTTAGTACACGTGTAAGAGAAAAAATAAGGAATAAAAACTTAATTACCATCAAGAGCCTTTTTTATACGCCTTTAGGGTAAGTCAGGGTAGAAAATCTAAAGTACAAAAATTAAAGAACGTGATAAAAAAAATGTAAGAAAAAACTTTTTATAAAAGTTTAAATATTGATGATAATGACGACACATTTGCTTTACATACTTTTTTCTTTTTAATACCTTTTTTCTAAATATAGTATCTTGAGATATTTTCATTTCATATAACCATGTCTTTTTTTTTCCACTGAAATGTTGGGTGTTCCATTAACCTTATAAGACTACTCACGTCTCTGTCTTTTCGGCTCTTCGATTTGATCAGAAACTATTTAACGTAGCAAAATCATCATAATTGCTTGCTCTACCAGCATCCACAACTAAAAAATTTATTATTGCTATTGTTTTTGCAAATTAATTAATTATTAAAATTATATACACAAAACAGCAATGCTGCCATCTAACGGCTCAACGTCAATATGATTGACGGTCGGTAAAATTTTTGTTTAATTTCAAATCCACTCACGTATAAATAAAGTGGCGCTTTAGCTCAATGCTTTTGATACTTGCGCCTCTATATGTCAATTTTAGTAAAATATTTGTTTGATCTGTCATCTGAGCTTCATAATGGATTAAATAATGCGAAGACTTCGCACGGGTCACGCTAGTACTATATTAAGCAACATATTTTGAAGTGAAATACTAAAGTATTTACGTCATAATATATGTTATAGGAATCAATTGAGTAGTTAAATTTTGTTTAGTTTTATATATATCGTAGGGTAAAGTTTGAAAGGACTAGTTAAAAAATTAAAATAATATTTGTTTAGATTTTTTTAAGTAGTTATCCTTAACACATACGCCATTACACACAAGTGTATCTAGACCTTCATTTTCAAAACGACTGAACCAAAAATCATGAAAAATGTAGGGTCGTAGGATGTGAATGGAATGTCACGGGAAAACCATGTGGATTATCTAAAGGTCTTAAAGTTTTAAAGAAATCCATGATAATTTTACTTCTGTTAAATTATACTATTAATGCACTGACACGGTGAAAAATAATATTAACATCCATGAAAAGTCCGATTTAAATATTTTGGACTGAAAAGTATTACATAAGTAACTAAGGAGGTTGGAATCCTCGTTATGAGGATTCTACTCAGAATTGATAGATTTTTAAAATTTTTTTCCCATGACTTACAAACGTGGCTTATTTGTATTCACAAGTAATTTTATTTTGAAGTTCGCAAAGTTTATTTTTAAAAATTATAATATAGAACATAGAACTACTTAGTAAATGTACTATTTAAACAAGCCATCTAAAAAATGTAATGATTAGTAAACAATTTCTTATGTCAAATGGATGCATGAATAAAATTTCTTTATTCATTTCCTTTGCATTTTCCTGTTACTAAAACTAATTGGAAAAGTTCTACGTCCCACCATTTAATTTATTTCACCTCATTTTGGAATTTTAGAAAGCTCATTACATTGCTCATGTGCCTGACCACGTAAAGAGAGATATTGATTTCATGCGATTCGTTGAAAGCACTAAAATGTGTCAAAAGCTCCCTAGTGCCAAAGACACGCTCAAACATCCGTCCTTCGGTCGGACATGTTTGTTTAGGCTACCACAAGAGTCGAGTCTGTTTGACCCTTTTCGAGTGTTATGTTTTAATTTTTGAGGGTTGTTTGAAAAGGATTCAAGTTGCGAATGAGGTGGAAATAGGAGAAAAAGGTCGCTGGAATTCGGAGATAGATAATGTTTATTACAGAGAGAATTTTGTAATTGATTTACTCGGGTAAGCATTGTTTGCTTTCCTGTTTGACGTGTGTTTGTTGTCGAATTTACTTACCATATTGTGTTTAAAAGATGTAATGTTTGTGTATTATATAATATTTTCACTGTAATTTTAAAATGCATTTTAATTTCTTCTTTCGAATGTCGTGTCGGTAATCATGTTGGCTGAATATTAGCTCTGAAATAGGATACCGCAGATCTGCTAAACAATTTCTTCATATTTCGGAGCTATTCTATTTCATGTATCAAATGATGGTATCTTTTTCTGCTCCATTAACCGCAATAGGATTGCGATAAAGGAATTCCTTGGTAGTTCACATTTTATACTCAGTGTAATATTACATTTTAATTAATGTGTATTTTTCTGTTTTATTCATTATTATTTATATAATTATGTGTAATACAATTTTTTGTATTTTTATTGTTTACTCTTATCTAGCACTTTGGGGTAATCTGTAAGTGAGATATGGTTTTTTTTGATAAATAAATAAATACAATTCATAACTTCAATTTCAAGTAAATATTTCATTATAAGTGAGTTGTAGCAAACATTCTTGAACTTATAGGTAGCAAAATGTTGGCTTGTATTCATATAGGAAATATTTTAATTTAAGATATTTAATACTTTGATGAAAAATTATGATAAGAAAAAACGTTACAATTAGAATATAAACTAAACCTTAACGGACGTATTTCAATCAAAAATTATAATTGTTATAAGGATGCTAAATTAACTTTACAGATATGTGTTTAAAACTAATGGAATTATACCTCCATTTTTATTCAAGCAACGTCATTTTTAAAATAACCGAACTCCAAGAAAATCTTCAAATTTAAATAAGGTTTTATAAATATAGTTCCAACTTTGCTTTTATTGCAAAAAGTTGAATTTTTATTGCATTAAAACCAACACTCCCGAATATTTCGGCCAGCTGGGGTAGAAAAATACATAGGTACTAATCAAAGAGTCTCTCTCCCACAATATTCTTTTATAACATGTAAGTTAGAAGTTTTTATACTTACTTTCGAGATTGAAACGACCTCGACCAAGTCGTGAGGCGCACTCCCGTACTCTCAAGTCGTCCTCGCAACTTTTCTCAAGTTGGTTTCTTATGAGAATTTTGTTTCGTTGGTCGGCGAGATTATTGCGATATTTGGGGTAAGCATACTTACAAAGTGTTGTGTTATTTAGATTCAGATGCCGCCAGGGAAGTAGCTGTATCGGTATTTGCCCAGTGTTTTTTATATATGTTATTTTTCTTTTGTTAGTGCTGGGAAAATGTAGGACGTATTCGATATTGATGTCGGTTCTATTACAAGTTATCCCTCTCTTAATAGCATTGCAAAGCGATATCCTCGTAAATATTTTATGAAGCTCATTCATATTGCCATATTCATTATGTTTACAAGTTTTATTTTAATATTGCAGTGAAATTAAGATGATTTTCTCCAATGGAGGATTCATGCATAGCTTTTGGAATCCTCCAAAAGCTATGCATAAATCCTCAAAAACGATCTTATTTTCTGAAATTGAGACCCAGCCTCCAAAAATGAGGAATTGATCTTAAATGGAGCATTAAAGAAATGCAGCTTATTAGAGCTAATATTAACGTCGGGAATATTATAGAATCCATGTTTAATTCTAAGTTAAAAATGTAGAGAAAAATTAATGGCAAAACTCGAATGCAATGGTTTTGAATTCAGAATACAGTGCTTTGCTACTGATCCAACTACTTACTTGGGAAGGAGATAAAAGAAAGTAATATATAGTTATTGATATTATACTTTTTCACTTGTTCTATAGTTACATAATTAGGTAAAAAGTGACAAAATGTTATTTTTATAGGTATCTGCAACTCACCATATAAATGCAAAGGTTCAAGTTCCTAGCTCAATTAAAAGTATCTAATGAATATTATTATATCAAGCTAATCATCCCCAATTCATCCCCAATTGGAAAAAGTAACAAATCATTAAATTTCTCATTGTGAAAGTTTTAATTTGTGCCTTTCGATGTGTTTACTCAATTAACCTATTATATAATTTAGTACTATTATATACAGCCTAAAAATTAAACGTATCCAAAAAACCTTCCATTGGTATTTGTACTTGTGACAATGTGGTTACAACGCTTTATGTTTTTTACCGATTTTTTTTTTGGGTATGCTGCAGCATAGAAGAGAAGTATATTTGATGAAACTTATTTTTAGATTATTAAACGGAAAGACTTTATACCCTGATTTATTGATATACTTGCGCTCGCATAGAAAAAAAATATTTTTGCCATACCGGCATCTAGAATCGATTTATGTCGAAATTATCCCCATTCACACGATATAGAATTGGTCAACAATCTGACTGCGATTGCACTAGTGTCTGACGCGTTTGTTATGAGCATGAATAAACATTGTTGATGTGTGTTAGCGTTATGAAATGTCGTTGAATTGATGTAAATGTCCTGTTATATTTATTGAAATGCTAAGACACGGAGCTGCGATTTTCCTAATTGTATGTAAATAAATAATTATAAGTATATACACAGAAATATTATGTCTATATTGATTTACATTTCAACGCATATCAATCAAAATTCCTTTTGGTTTCAAAGTTAGTCTTTGATAGAGGTGTTTAGGATTTTAAAAATTCGATTCCAGATCTTTCATTTACTTTAAAATATATGCACTTTCGGTAGAGTAAAGAAAAATAATTGCATAATCTAGAAATTAACCTATTACTAGCGTATATAATACTAGCTGTTACACGTGACTTTATCATCGGAAAAATTTATTTAGATCTAATTTGATGCTTAGTTAAAAGTGTTTTGGAGAGAGGGGGAAGGTTTTAGGGAAATTAAAAAAAAAATGCAAGCAGACAGTGGTAAACAGTAGCGGCTACCTCGAAACGTCAGGGGAATGAAGGATTGCAATTTGCTAACTAAGAATGGCTAAATGTAGAAATATTGATGTTTACGCCTTTAGCCCTAAAGAACGGAACCATTTTAAAACATTCATATGTGTGTAAATTTTTTCGCTTGTCACAGCCCTTTTTTCTCAGAGACTGGTTGGTACAATTTCTATAAATTTAGTATTGTTATAAGGTATAATAACACACAAATAGCGATATGAAGGAACCCGCTGCTTTATATTCGCAGTTGACCATATATCGGAGTGTCTCACGTTCCGGGTTATCGAAGTCTACAGCTTGATGTTGATGCTGTTTTTGAAAATAATTGAGCGAGTGGATTGGATATTAACCTGAGTAGATACTCAGTGGTGAGTTATAGTCGTGTTATATGCCACACAATGGAAATACTTCGTATTCTTAAATGTTTATGTACTTAAGTGTGTATGAAGCTTTTGTTATGCGTGTACCCTTACTTAATAGGTTTCAATATAAATAACATCAGTTTGAATTTATGATTTGATCAAAAATGCTTATTTCAGCTAAGTTAGGAAAGTGTCACTTAGCGGCGTCCCAGGAAGTTTCTTTTTATCTCTAAAAGGACCAAGTATTTTTTCTGGATGAAATGTATTATACGTATTAAACTTAAAAAGTTTTTAATAGCTCTCTAACCAGCAGAGTAGAACAAGTTCACACTTATAAGTTATGTTCCAAAAAGCAGTAAAAGTAAGTCTGTAGTTGGTTTAACGTGACACGTCTGGAACAATTATCAATGTAGCTGCAAATTTAATAACATTTTTACGGTTTTTAATTTCTTCACTATATCAATTCCAAAATACAAATGGGAGATACTATGAACCAATTTAATTCTTAATATTTTTGAAACTCAGCTTCAGAATAGAAGCGTATAAGAAACTTTAATAGCATTTTAAAAGATTTAACTGTTTGCACCGTTTGTTTTTGGGATTAACTCAAAAAATTCGCCATAAATTTTTCGTATAGGAGGATATAAGTAGAAATGTTATGCGTTCATTTTTAGGCTTCCATAGCCATACTGGTATAACTTTATAGTCCTTCTGTCTATTTGTCCATCTGTGTATCACAATTGTTTTTCTCGTAGACCATTAGTGCTAAAAAAGTAAAAGTTGGCATTGTTTATCATATTTATAAAAATTTAGGGTTTTTCTCGTACCTATAATACGGGCGGGGAAAATTAAAAAAAAATGTTCGGGTATTTCTTCTGTTTATAAAATGAGGTTGATTTTTTTCCACATACCCAATTGAGTATGACATTGTTGAATTGGTATTATGTTAGGAACATTTTTTCAATACAGGGTTTTTTTTACGAAACGATAAGCTTTAAAAGTTCATTTTTGTTAAAGTTACGTGTCCCCACCCAATACCAGCTAACTTGTTATTTTTTAATATCTGAAAAGTATACACCATAGTAGCATATAAAACAAAATTAAATGGAAAATCATCACAATCAAATAAATTCTACTCGTTTTCGAATAACAGTCTACCAACTTATGACATATATTTTGGTCAGTAAAAAGTTTAAAGAAACTCCATGCATGTGACTGTAATCAAAATCATTATGTCTGTGAAAGATATTCTAGGCTATATATATATGTATATATATATATATATATATATGTATATATATATATATATATATATATATATATATATGTATATATATATATTTATGTATATATATATATATATACGTCGTGAAAATTTAATATTTTTCAGTAGTTTAACTAAGCACTGCTATTTACCCCTGAATATTTATAAATGCTTCAATGTATATAGAATCCTCGTAGACCGGATTTTAATCCTGGTTGACATTTTTATTGAATGAATGTTTTAAATTCATCAAGACGTCTACAGAAAGTAGCCATCAAACTACACATGTAGAGATATATGTCATAACTGAGAGATACATTATGGTAAATCGATACTAATAAAGCTGGAAATGTGAAATCTAGATAGGTTACTTTAGTAATAAAAAGTTTTTTTTTTAATTTAACCACTGAAGGGGTGAAAGTCGGTATCAAATGTGTATGGAAAAAATGAGATAGCCTTTGAAATCAGAACATGGTACAAAAGATTTACTAAAGAAATAATTAAACACCAATTTCATCGATTGTTGAAAATTTAATCACAAAGGTGCCTATGAAAACTATATCAGTTTTCATAGGCACCTTACGATGCCTATGAAAACTGATATAGTTTCAATGAATAACAAAACACGATTTACGCCTTAGAATAGTATAAAGATTCAATTGAAAAGGAAAACGTTGACGTAACTGAAATATTAATCAGAAAATATAACTTGGGAGGAAAAGTCAGCATATTTATTATTCAGGAGTTATATGTTTTCCCTCTTCAAACGAATGAAAAAGTAAAATATACATTTTGTATTATGTTATTTAGTCATAAAATTAATTTGCCACTAGTTAACCCTCGAAAAACAGTTTTTATATGAACTATACTACTATCGATTTTCTTAACAAATTTGATTTTGTGCCCATTCTCTTATTAGTAATGTAAGCACGACATTGATAATTTTATTTATTCTTTCCACTTATTGATTTTAATTTATTTGGTTTTCTTATTTTTCTATAACAGTGTGTGATATTAATATCTCATGCGCGCACGTCACTTATAAGTAACGCTACTTTTCGCGGCAACTAGCGCCACTCAAACGTAAATAGTCAGATTAGACTGACGTAAATATACATTTCCTAAAATCCATGCACGATCCAGGAGTTATTAAAAGTTATCTAAATTTGTAATTAACATGACTCTGTTAAATAATAAAAAAGTATCTAGCCGAAATATGAAAGCCTGTGTGGAATTTGAAAGATTAGTTTCTCTTTTCTTAATTTGTGGTTGAAATCTTTGAAATTGCATCAGTGCGAAATGGACAACATAATTAATATGTTGTATTTGCTGTCTATTCTAAATCAACGTAACCTATAAAAGAATCAGTTGGCGAAGAAACGGAGTTAAAATATATAAAGTGTAGAACATTATACACGTTTGAAAGGCAAGAGAGTTATAATTGAAACGTTATTTGTGACCTTAATATTTCCACCTAACCAAAACTAAAAGTATCTGGCTAGCAACGATCATATTCTTCATCGGGCATCAAATAATATAGCAATCTTATTGCTATAGAAGCAATCGCAACGAGTAAACCCTTCCTTTATATCAGCCGCTATGCTCACCGCAATTTATTTTTATATTAGAGATGGCGAGCGTCGCGACAGTGATCTCAAAGGGCGTGTATTGACTGCTTGATTCGATGTCGATTCTAAGAAGTGTCGTTTGTGAGAGCTGAATTTACATAGGCGGACTCTTCGTCAGATTAGTGATTCTAGAATTAGTGAATATTTTACCAAATGTATGTGAAAAGTGTTAATAAAATATTTTATAATAGTTACGTAGGAAAAAAATGACAGGTGGTAGACAGCATGTTCGACTGAGAGACATATTTTGAGACCATAATTTTATTTATAGAAGTGAATTAAACGTGAGTGAGTCACAAAACGGGGTTAATTTCAGTAAAATCGCAAAAGTATGGGAAACTATGTATAAATGTATTAGTGTTTAGTTAACGCTTACTCAATTAGTTTTTCTCATTCATTAAATTTTTTAAATTCATCCAAACTTATTTATTATTTCTACCTTTTTAGGAATTTTTAGGAATCTTTATTTTTAGGAATTAATAAAATTTCCACATCCTCTGACTAAACTTTTTATATCTTTGAATCTTAGTAGTTCTATAATTACATACATAAGTGCTCTATTTTGAATACTTCACCGTCTTTATTTTTATGTAACAATCCAAGTATACAAATCTTTCAAACCAATTTTCACCCGCGTCTAATCAAAATATCAATTTGAAACTTTGCAAAATTATTGCAATTTTGATGAAATGCAATAATATGGTCAGCACTATCGTGTTGATAAGATGATCGAAGAGGAAGAATGTAATTTCAATGGCTAAAAGTTCTTTTCATTAGCCAACAGGAACTTTTAAATGGTTAACCGTAAACTCATGGTTTGGGTTTGTTTGCCTTATCCTAATATTATTTTCAGTTTTATTCAATCTATTATTTGATAGTTATTAACATGTTTTGTTATTAATTTATGTTCGATAGTCGATGAAGAAACCAATTTGTTTTTTTTTAAGAAAAATTAAGGAAAAGCTTTTTTAAATGTAAACTCACCGAATAACTTTTTTGTTTCAAATATATTAAGTTTGTTGCGCAGATTCATCTCTGTCAATAATAAATATATTCTTCGTTACAAGCGTATAAGCTGTAATAAAAACCTTTCTTTTATTCGTGAAGATGATTTTTGCATCAAACCGGTTGTAGAAAATGTTAAAGAACTATATGGAAATTTTCAATTGTTTTTGATGTAATTTGATGCTTATAATCCCGTGTACGAGTAATAGATACGTTCTTTGTTGCACCGGTATATATTAGAAAATAACTCCGTATTACCATTAACAATGAAATATAATATATGAAAACTTTACATTAGCATTTGCAATGCCATTTGTTATCATGGTCTTTTGATACGCGACGGATCAAGCTTGGCACAGTGTCCTCTCGTGTGCAGCCAGCTTCCTTTCGCAATTCCCACGGGCGGTCGTTTTTATTAGCGGCAGTCTGCAAGGACAGACCGCCTGCGACCTCTCTCTAAGAGCCTACGTGACGAGTGACGTATGAATATTGAGGGCGAGTCGCCTGTATATATCCTCTTCAATCTCAATAAAGTTCAATTTTATTATTTGGATAACGTGACCGTTAATACTGAGTTCCAGTGACGACGAAGGGATGGCGCCTGTGCGGTTTCGTTAATACGAAAAGTCTTTTTATGATACCTCTTTGCGTGCTCCTAAAAATTTCTTTCGCTTTAATATTACTTCTATCATAAAGAAAATTAGTAAACCTATACGTGCATTCATTTCAGTAATGCGTGAAAGTATGGTTTTTATATTACATGTTACAGGTATTAATTCCAACAGGATAGTATATGATATCTGGGTAATGCAAAATGGTTGAAAATACGCACAGTCTAATTAATAGTTTTGAAATTAATATATATATATATATATATATATATACACACATATATGTATATATATACATATATATGTATATATATATATATATATATATATATATATATGTATACATTAAACATAAAATCTTCATATATTGGAGAATTATCAAACCATGTTTTAATATATTATGAAGGTTGCTTACAAAGGAACCAAGTCTGCCAATTAATTAGTTAATTTTTTTTTTTAATTATTGAGACCATCTATTATTTTGTATACACCGTGTGTGACATATCTTCAAACATCAGCATCTCACTTCGTGCCAAAATTCATTCAAATATGTTTATATAATCTATTTGTCTATCCAAATTTATTTTTATATAAATGATTGGAAAAATCAACAAAAAAAGACAACATTGTTTGTCATTCGAATTTTTATAGATTATAATTTTGGTTAAAATTATTTTTTCGTTTAATAAATTAAAAATAAAGGACTAGCTTGGCTCGCGTTTTCAACTGCGCAGAATTGTTTTAATTACAAGTCTAATTATTTTTAAATAATTTAGAGAGCCGCATGATATGCTATTTCTATAAAGGTTTTCTCTCCGTTCGACAAATAATACTGGACATCAGGGTCGGGAGTATATCGACCGAAATACTAAAGATCATAAGACAATAAATAAACCAGTCACTCTTTCCTATGAACGAAGGCTTCCATTATATTTTTATCACTTCTTTTTTCTATAGATTGTGGCATAGTTATGTGTAATCTTTAATATTCCTCAATAAATTGGCTTTTTGGTGCAATTAAATCTTTTAAATATAATTTCTGGTTCGAGAAATTAACGTGTACAAACAAACAAAGAATCTTTTCCTCCATTTATTTTTGATTAATTTTAGTAATCGAATACGCAAACGGAAAAGATATTTAATGTTTTCAATTCGAAAAACCAGACAGGTACTTCAATTTCTATTTACGTATATTTAAATAACATCGAACGAATGCTTAAATGTCTATACATATAGTGAAAATGATAAACTGAAAATAACTATGTATATATCATATTTATATATATATATATATATATATATATATATATATATATATATATTTATAATGAACAGAGTGAATTACATATATGTATAGAAAATATTGTGAAAATAGTGATTGATCAAGTTTACGGAATGATAATAGAAGCCATAAAACCAAAAGCTATTAGAATTTTTGTCTGTTTGTCTGTAAGTTAAGTTGTTCTTCAATCAGGTGAAATATACTAGAAGGATATTAGTAAAAATTTGGTATGGTAATAGTGTATGGTCTCGAGTAGCATATGGTATATTCTATATCTGGATATTACATGTTTAAAAAAAAACTCTGATTTGGTAAATATTATAATCTTGGTACTGCCAACGCCATCTATTTCATACATTGTGAATATTGATTAAACAAAATCAACGTACAAAAATTTTTATGTTTATCGTCTTCTCTCTGTATATAAAAAAAGCACACAATTTTTTAAAATCCAAATAACATGACATACTTGTCAAATTATAAGGTCCCTTTTTTGGGCTATCTATGTGCACAGAACTTCGTAAGAATTTAGGGGTTGATATAGTTTAACAGTAAAAAGTGATATATTATTGGACAAGGGGTGAAGTTTCCAACTTTTTATCAGCGGAGCTGCATCACATAAGATTTTATTTTTAAACAGGAAAATATATTTGAAATACGTAAATATGCAATTTAGCACAACCATTCTCATGGAAAAGGCGAACAGAACTGCTTCTATATATAGCATCACAGCATATATTGTACAAATATAATGTAATTTTATATATAAATTTAGTAACTCATCCGGGTGTGATGATATTTACTAAACAAAATAAAATGTTTGGTACATAATCTTATTGCAGTTTTTTCGCAACATGGCCATTTTCACAACATATTACAGTAAGTCGCGGTTATGAGAGCTCACAGAAAGGAAACCATATAAGCTTGTGACAGCGCATACAATGATGTGACTATGACAAGGCCACTACTGAAACGAGGCCAGGGAGTGTTAGGATTGTGGAGACATCGTCGTGCAACTCGTCATATTCTGAGGGTACACACTTAGAGATTTACGAGTGCAGTTATGGCATGTGGGAAATATCGCCCCGGGTTTTGAGGTTTTGGTTGGATTAGACGGTGTGTGCTGGATAGGGGAGAGAGCATTAATATTTTTGAGTGGTATATTTTGAGTGGCGAGTGAGTGGTTCGATTCTGAAAAATAAATAATAAAATATACTCGAGGTTTGTTATTTTGTAAGTACAAATTTTCGTATTTAAGGTTTAAGACGATCAGTGTTAATATGACGAAAATAGGAATAAAATATGGCAGGGTAGTATCCTATTTTAAACTTTAATGTTATATTTCAAAATAAATTACATTTTATTAAATATCATAAATAGTTAAGGGTTTATTAGAAATTATATTTGTAATAAAATCTTTGATTTTTGTGTAATAATTGTAAGTTTAAATTAATAGAAGTACATAATTAAAAATATTTTGTTTAAATAATCGTAACTGTATATATTTATTTTATTAACTTTATACTTTAATATGCACATAAAATCATATATATATATATATTTATATATATATATATATATATATATACATATATATATATATCTATACACACACATATATATATATATATATATATATATATATATATATATATTGTCAACTTATTGCTACATTTCAAACACCCTAACCCAAGTTATTAAATTAGATGAAATTTTAAGTGACATTTTGTTTTGAAAACAAAGGAATGTTTTTTTCGAGAAATTTTGCATTTGCAATTAAGTTGAAATCATAAGTAATACTATAGATGCGAAAGTTTTGATGGATTGATGCATTTCTGTTACTTTATTACACATGATTTTTATTAACTGCTACTTTAGCAGTAGTTAATTTTTATTAACTACTCTTTCTATCAACATATAAGCGTACATACGCGATGACATATAGTATTTTAGACTTTTTAACCCAAAATCGAAAATGAAAATAGTATGCATCATTTATGATAATATAATATGATAATATAATACGTTAGAGTACATACACACATATATATGTATTAAAAACAACAACAGATTTCTATAATCCACGCGATCAAAGTCGCGGGCAGAAGCTAGTATATTATAAAATTCCGCATTCATTTAATGACCTTAAAACACATTTATATATCTGAAAACTAAATATAATGAAATTGTCTTCTGAGAGTCGCGACTCTATCTTGTTATGAAAATATAAAATAAAGATATGTTAATAAAAAATCATTCAGCGTGATTGGAATTTGTGTCGAAGTTTTTGTATCGAGATACATAGAAATTCTTTATCGTAAACGCCATCTTATCTCAGCATGCATTTAGATATGAAAAATATTTCAGATTTTAAAACAAAGTTGTAAGTTTAGGAACGGTTACAAAATTACCTTTATTTTTTAAGGTGCACGCAATTTTTTTAGATATACAATTTTATAACCAAAGCTAGCTAATTTTATAATAATTTTATAACTATTAAAGATGTAAGAAAATATAAAACATTAAATAAAATTAATATATTTTCTATAAAATTACCGTAATTAAAGTTTAGCCTTATCACAGACAGATTGATATAAGAATAAAACTAATATAGTTCTTTTTGATCTTTAAAATTAAATTTTAAAATTGTTTTCTTCAATATTGGTGCATAATAAATTCTTCGAAATAATTCTATGAGTAGTTCACTTGAATTTAATAATTCCGTTCGGGGGTTATAAGATTTTGTAGATCTCACACATTTCTGTGCTAAAGCTTCACACGTTTCTAGGCTTTGTCCCTTGATTGTAGAATAAAGCCTCACCCATCAACGGAATCCGTTGTAAACTACTCCCAGTGTGTCCTAATCTATTAAGCCGTTTGATGTGCCTCTAATTAATTTGGTGTACCTAAATCCAGGAGGATTAATGAACATTTTGGTGTATCTCCAGCCCCTAGCTCTAGCTTAGTAGATTAAAGACGTTCATTAATTAGGTATATTATAAATTTTTTCAAGTTCATTTGATGAAATTATTGAAACGAAGTTGCTCATGGGACGTTACTCGCTTGGCGAACGAGAGCTAACACAAAAAAGTATAAGATTTCGACCGCATATTTGCTACAATATCAAAGCGTAAGATTTCGACGGTCACTTTTACTATAACATGAATGTGTAGGATTTCGACTCACATTTTTGCTAGAGTATAAGCGTTTGTGTGTTTACAAGTATAGGTCATATTATTCCGCTGCTGGTTTTTGTCGTAAGCCAATCATCTGCCAGACCGTTTCTAATTCGGTGTGTATTTATTTGCTTTAAAAGTTATAAATGCTTACTTTATCATTTATTAAAAACTTAAAATTAATAAACTAGCGTATCATTTACTTTCATTACTAATTAAACTTTATTTCGATCGTTTTAGTTAATTGAACTATTCATTACATTCGTTTGAATTTTTAATATAATTGAACTCAATTTTAACTTTTATTTAAAATTCATGTACATATATATATATATATATATATATATATATATATATATATATATATATATATATGTATATATATATATATATAAATATATATATATTTATGGTGGAAGGAACTTCGTTCCAATCGTTCGAGTCCCACGACACCCCTCGTTAATTTTTTCTATACATAAGTATATAACTGTTTCTCAATGGACGAACAAATTATGTCGTTATTTGTGTTTAACTTAAATTCGTGTGCATCAATTCGTATAGAGATTGAATTTATATGAGATAGAATTTAATATATATTCAATACGCATTAGAATATATATTCAATTTAGTATAATAAAATTACCAGAATGATATTATAATTAAATATATAATATCTTTGAAATTAGAACGAAATATAATTGTTTAATTTATTCGCTTTTTTGTAGTATATTTACAGTAAATTATAATTAGATTTTAGTGACTCGGCTTTTAAATTCTGTTATTGATAATGCTTTATTAATATCTGTTTAATTGATAACATCATATTATATTATTAACACTGGCTTATTCTTCACGACAACGCAGTAAGTAAGCTAATGATCAGATCGGATTAGAATTTAAAATTAACTATTGAGAAGGATAACAAACGTAATAATTCTCAACCTTTGGGTTGAAATCATCAAATAGCGAATTATTTATTATTTTAAAAATACTTACTTCTAAAGTTATTTAACGATAGTAAGCCATTTTTTTTTCTCTTTCGCAAAACAAGAAAAGGAAACTTCTATAATTTATGGGTTTTGTTTTTTTTTAATTACGACTTCTATTTGTCGATTATTTATTTTCTCTATAACATATAATAGTATGTTTTATATTATTAAAAATTAATTTTTTCTCTGAAGAATCTGTTTTTATAATATAATATTTTGATGACATTATATGAAAAATATAGCTTTATTAGTGCCATATATATGCTGTACTCGTATTTATGAATTTTACCTTGTCGATTTTAATATTAAATTTCAGCAATAATTGGGGCTTTTTAGGATTCTGTACCTTAAAAGGAACCCTTATAGGATCACTTCATTGTCCATCCGTCAAGATCCTTTCTCTCAAGAAAGTGTGGAGGTATCAAGTTGAAATTAATATCAAATACTTAAGTCTACGATCCCTTAGAGCCGTAAAAAATCAAACTTCTAAGTTAATGAAATCAAGAAGAACC
Source organism: Druceiella hillmani (assembly GCA_039881145.1). NCBI lineage: Eukaryota > Metazoa > Arthropoda > Insecta > Lepidoptera > Hepialidae > Druceiella > Druceiella hillmani. The sequence goes on from JAYKKI010000025.1 coordinate 19,763,191, forward strand.
CTAAAATACAAGTAAAATTTATAACGCATATTTTGACACTCGCAAATAAATTAACCCGCTACTAGAATCATGAACCAATGTGGCAAGAATTAAGGTATCACTGCACAAGTAAAGGAAGAAATACGAAAATCGTTAATTGAATTAATAATGAACTGAATTATAACAATAGATATGGCCAAAGTAGACAAAGGACTTTATACGCTAGTTTTTTGTGTGATACAACACAAAAGGCCAGCGTACAGAGTCCTTCGTCTATTTTGGCCTTGGCCATATTTATTGTTATAATTTAGTTTATTATTTGCATAAAATTTAGGTAGTAACGAGAGATAAGAATGATGAAGTAATATAGGCCAAAGCCAATACCTCTCTTGTGGTTACATTGCTTAAAGCATTAAAATGAAACATAATGAGTACTCCATTATGTTATTTCAACAAGTGTAAACAGTATTGTAATAAAAAAATGTAAAATAATATATATATATATATATATATATATATATATATATATATATATATAAAACAATCCTCATATAAATTAATTCAAATTTTGAAGAAATATTTTAGTACATACGAATTTCAATACAAATTATTTTTTGAAGTTATAATATGTGCACAATGGGGAGAAAAATTCTTTCAAAAAAAGTTAGACTGAAAAAACGTTACTGGGTAAAATATTTCAACTAGAAACTAGATTCAAATGTAAGTTTTATGGAAGAAATTTACCCATAATTTTTAATGTTTTAGAGAATCATTAAAAATTAATAATTAAAAATAATAATAATAATAATGTTTTAGAGAATCTGCTTCCATAAATTTTTCAAAAAATTTTCATTACCATTCTTTGACTCCCTTAGACTTCTTCATTTGTTGAAACTTTCATTTTTCTTCCAAGTAAAACTTCTACTTTTGCAACAACTAATCAACAAGTGACTTTGACGCATGCGAATCGAGCACGGCGACGCAAAATTTATTGCGTTTTCCCTTTTTACTTATCTTTTTCTTCTTCTTCTGTCTCTCCATCCCCTAACAATAAATAAACTTACCGCCAACTCATAAGTGAGTAGTTTGTCAAAACGTAGTTGTCCCGACGCGTATTGTTTACGAATATACAAGCCGACGGGGGAAAATTTTCAGAGCTGAAATTGTGCGAAGTAATTTATTCGTTTCCTCAAGTTCGCTCCGCCAAGCAGCCAGCCAGCCATCGCGTAAATCAAGCCAGCACATCCAACGAAATATATTTTATATTAACCGAAATAAGAAAAGTTTTCGGTGCCGCAACTCCTGTCTGCGAAGCGAATATTTTTGAGGGAAGGATCATTCCCGAGAATATTTTTTCTAAGTGTTACTTTATTACGCGTATACGCGGATTACTCCGCGCGAGCTTTTAACATGATTGCTTTGAGTTAATGTTACAAAAAGCTCCGGTACACGAGAGCTGTGCGAAGAGTTTCGCTGGACCGGCCGTAGCGTTCCGTTGACGAATAGGGGGTACTTCTAATAAGTTTGGTTTAGAAATTTGGTTGTAAAGAAAAAAAGTATTACAAAGTTATGTTTCGAGGGTATTTATTTTTTGCACAGCGCATTATACTTTTTATATAATAAGGAATATTTGCTAGTGAATAGGGGACACTTGTAACAAGTTTGGTTTAGATATTCGGTATTATTATAAAAAAATATGAAGTTATGTTTTAAGGATTTCTTTATCTTTTAATTTCTTTCCTCTATCTTTTTTTAAGTGCAATGTATGTTTCTAATTACGTTATGTGCCTAATTTTTTCGAAGACCAATATATTTACATAAGGAAAAAAATAATTTCAATGACAAATATTATTGAATGCAACTAATTAATATATATTACATTACGCTTAATGTTGCTTTTATATATAAGGAAAACATATTTAGTTACATACAGAATTAAAATAACGTATCTCTCGAAGCGTGCAATTGAGCGGGTTTCTAAAAATGTGAGTATAGCTAGTTTACAAGCTATCTTTGTACTACATATTGATTCACATGATTTATAATTATGTTGAAATTACTAGAGCATGTGTATATTTATTTAGGTCCTCATACTAATTCACATGATTTATAATTATAATAAACACAACAATTTTTCAATAGAAATATTAAAAAAAATTGCAAACGAAGAAAATGCACATAAAGTAAAAAGTTTTATTAACACTATTAACATTTTTTTACGCAATGATTTTCAGGTAATATTCCACAATATACTGTTAATTTTTTTTATTTATTTGCTCGAGCCTTTTTTGTGTGGTCGGATTTTAGTTATTTGACATTATTTTTTATATGCAATTTTTTTTATAAGTCACTCCGTTTAATACTCATATAAATTTAATTCAGGAATAAATGCTCCGTATATTATTGGACCGTATGCATATAAGTCCCAAGTACTGTATTCTATATGAATGAACTACTCGCGTGACACTTTGCAGCTGGATGGTCGCACTTCGGTAAATCGCGTTCGTGGCTCTGTAATGTCAGCATTATTGGATTTCTAGCACCATCATATGTTCAGTACGCATGAATACAACGATTGTTTATGCATGAAATTCTTCAATTCGTTCGGGCTATAAGAGAGCATAAATACCCAGATATACAAACATATGTTCAAAACACATTATCGTCTTCATCATATTGCATAGTTGTGTTATTAAAATAATATTGTTTTGATTGCGTTATTGAATTAAATGGACCAAGTGTCAACAAACCATTATTATCACACGCGCTTTGCTTTATTTACGTAAGTCAAATTTACTTTTAAATTTTACTTTTGATCTTCTTTGATTTTGATAGTTTCTGTCAGGTTTAAATTTCATTTACTGCTGTAGATTTTGGTTGACTTCACTAGCATTACGAAAATATGTAACATAATTAAGCGGTAAGGATGAATATAAAATATTAAGAGAATAATGAAATCTTAAAACAGTGCATAACGTTCTACTGCGTTATATACACTTTACAGTTTAGATTGACTGTAGTTTGTAATACACAATGTTGTATTTTTTTGAAAACTTTGCTATAATAATTTGTTAGGTGCTAAAATATTACTTGCTAAGTTTAAAACTTTAAATGACACATTTTTTTTTTAAATGACACATTATAAAAATTCAAATACTCGTATTTTATAGTCATTTATCAAAATTTCGTAGCCGTGTTCTTTTTGACAAAAAAAAATGTATTTAGACTGTATATGGAACTTTGAGACGAAACGATTTTTTCGCTACCTTCTTTCATATCGAATGGGGGTATCAATGAATATAACATATTTTGTTTAGTCGCAATATTACGTAGATAGAAATTTTAAAAATTGTTAATCATGTTTGCGAAATTGTCTTATTTTTTACTCTATAATTTAAATACAGGAAATAATTTAAAGTAATAAATAGCGTATAAACATTATTTAAAATTAAAATTTATGTTATCATACATAAAAGCTATTATACATATTACATATATATATATATATATATATATATATATATATATATATATGAGTGAGCTCACGATCAGGATAGTCTTCTTTATACCACTTTTATTATCTATCTATTTATAATCGAGGCTTCGACAATTACAAAAATCAAACTTATGCGTATTGGAAAATGTCATGATGAATCAGGCAGTAAACGGAATTTTACAAATGAAAATATTGATTAAAATAATATAAGTTGTTTAATTGAATTTTATTTCATTTAATGTTTGTTCAGAGTTCATGAGTCGAGATCATTAATATCCCTGCAAACACATTTCTATCATTGCAAAAAAGTGTTCACTATTTGAATTTATTGTAGTATCGACAAATTATATTATTTTCTGTGGATAATTTAAATGTGAAATTAAAGTAAAGAACTACACTCTACACAATACGATAATGATTTGTTATGTACCCCGAATGATTTACATTGCTATAATAAAATTGACAATTATTCTAAGAAAAAGTCTTTATAAAATTTTATTAACTTCTGCTGTCCAAATTTTTCTCCTCCCATACAATGAGATGATACTATCATAAAACAAGACAGTTTATTGACATAAAAAAAACATTTGTAGTTTTTTTTTATGAAAAATTCACACCCGACCAAAAATTTGACTATACCAAAATTGTTTCCATACGAAAAAAACATATGGTACCTGAGACAGCTTTAGTGTTCCCCATACTGTCCCAGTAAAAAAAAAAGACTGTATACGTTTTTAATACTACTTGTTCGATTTTTGGAGAACATGACGACCACTAAGTACGAGTAAGAAGGAGTTACTAGAAATAGAAATATGTGAACTGTTATTTTGCAGAGGAGCTCAATCACCCCATATATGAAATTTATTATCACTTTTTTTATAATACGTAATGTTTTGACACGTTCTTCTTATTAACGAATCTTGTGAGCTTTAAGCTTATAACGTCAACATGGGATGACGTTATGAGCTTAAAGGTCATAAGATGGGAACGTTTTATTGAAACCAATATAACTTAATTTAAAATGCTTATGTTTGAATAAAATGTGACCTCACTCACTGCATTTTAGCGTCACGTGGGGCTTTATAAAGAAGTTCATGACGTAAGTAAATCAAAAAGAGGCCATTATTCAAGGATTTTATATGGGTCAGAGGAATAATATCGCGGATTGTATTCATTAATAAATGTTGTCTTCATTCATATTTAAACTTTTAATAGTTAGACACACGTATAATAAATTTACTTGACCCGTATATTTAGTTTGTTGAATATAAGAAAGTTCAGTGTTTTTTTTGGATTTTGACTTTTGTTAAATTACTGTTAGATGTCAATTAGATAGCGCTGAATTGGGTTTTTATTTTTAAAAATGTTTGGTTCGCTGATGCTTCTTTAGGTCAATTAAAAACTTTTCCGATTTTCGATTAAATGCAGAATGTTTGGCCCGGTACACTATTTCCCACTATTATTTATTATTCTAATGTATAATTAAATTAACAAAAAACGGCACGAAATTCAGTTTTTGAACTGGCACTTGCCACCGGGTATTATTACAAAATATTTGAAATATGATTTACTGTAATAATAAAAGCAATACGCACATTTTGTAATTAATATATTATACAAATATGGAAGAGTTTCATAAATGATTACTTTCTATTCTTCGGCTAGTGTACAGAGCAGATTATTATCAAAAATTATCAGGAAAATATAACACAGATTCGCTCAGACAACCTTCCTAACGTTGAAAGCGAGTCTTTAAAAAATGAGTAACTATATAATAATAAAGTCAATACATCACAGATTTTGTAATATCAAAAATTATCTGGAAAATATAACACAGATTCGCTCAGACAACTTTCCCAAAGTTGAAATCGAGTTTTTAAAAAATGAGTAAATATATAATAATAAAATATCAAAAATTATCTGGAAAATATAACACAGATTCGCTCAGACAACATTCCCAACGTTGAAAGCGAGTTTTTAAAAAATGAGTAAATATATAATAATAAAATATCAAAAATTATCTGGAAAATATAACACAGATTCGCTCAGACAACATTCCCAACGTTGAAAGCGAGTTTTTAAAAAATGAGTAAATATATAATAATAAAATATCAAAAATTATCTGGAAAATATAACACAGATTCGCTCAGACAACTTTCCCAAAGTTGAAATCGAGTTTTTAAAAAATGAGTAAATATATAATAATAAAATATCAAAAATTATCTGGAAAATATAACACAGATTCGCTCAGACAACATTCCCAACGTTGAAAGCGAGTTTTTAAAAAATGAGTAAATATATAATAATAAAATATCAAAAATTATCTGGAAAATATAACACAGATTCGCTCAGACAACTTTCCCAAAGTTGAAATCGAGTTTTTAAAAAATGAGTAAATATATAATAATAAAATATCAAAAATTATCTGGAAAATATAACACAGATTCGCTCAGACAACATTCCCAACGTTGAAAGCGAGTTTTTAAAAAATGAGTAAATATATAATAATAAAATATCAAAAATTATCTGGAAAATATAACACAGATTCGCTCAGACAACTTTCCCAAAGTTGAAATCGAGTTTTTAAAAAATGAGTAAATATATAATAATAAAATATCAAAAATTATCTGGAAAATATAACACAGATTCGCTCAGACAACATTCCCAACGTTGAAAGCGAGTTTTTAAAAAATGAGTAAATATATAATAATAAAATATCAAAAATTATCTGGAAAATATAACACAGATTCGCTCAGACAACTTTCCCAAAGTTGAAATCGAGTTTTTAAAAAATGAGTAAATATATAATAATAAAATATCAAAAATTATCTGGAAAATATAACACAGATTCGCTCAGACAACATTCCCAACGTTGAAAGCGAGTTTTTAAAAAATGAGTAAATATATAATAATAAAATATCAAAAATTATCTGGAAAATATAACAAAGATTCGCTCAGACAACGTTCCCAACGTTGAAAGCGAGTCTTTAAAAAATGAGTAAATATATAAGAACAATATAAATGTAAAATATCTACCAGGTATACATTTAATATTCTCCACATTTCTGTTCTTTATGAACGCCTACAAAATAATTAAATATGGGAGACCAATATTATAAAGCCAAGGCTGAAAATCCTTCGTCTAATTTTAATTAACTAGGTTCAAATCTTTTCCGTTCACGACTTTTTTAATTTATTCCGTAATGTATAAAAAATTGAATGAAAAAAAATTCATTAATTTTTATGTTGTGAAAGGCGAGTTAATGAACGAGTCTCTTGAGTTGGTCCTATTTTGCGTACAAAATTAATTATTGTAGGTAAAAAACCAGATATAGTTATTTCGGTATAAAAGCAACACACATTTTAATATTATAAGAGCAAAGTTAAGTTTATTTTGCTACCCAAAATACATTTTTGCTTGAATACAAATTACTTTGGTTTTGTATTATAACGAATAGCGAAATAGTAAGGAAAATTAGCATCAGTTACTATAGAGAAATGATACAGAAATAAAGTGAAATTAAATTAGTGGTCTTGATATTTAAATGCCAGTTTAGATAAATATCAAAGAAGGTAATTCGCTGGACAAACAATTGTCGTACTAATTTCAAAATAATTTTTCGTAAATGTTAAGCATTACCATTGGCGCGAGTAGGATAAATTACAACAAACCATTACATTATATTACTATATGCAGCAATACATTATTATACGCAAGTCCTTGCATGATTAGCCCTTTACTAATATAACAAATTGTAACTTAGTGTAATGGTAACTGGGTTCATAAAAAAATTAATTTTCAATTAATTTAATCTACAATTTTTAATGTTCAAAGAAAGTATATATCGCGTTTACCTAATTTTTCAGTTTTAAAACTTCATATATTAACATTGATATATATTTACACTTCAGGAGGAATTTACCTGCAATTAATGCTTTTTACTTTTATACATATTTATTTACTAAATGGACGAATAACTGTGGCAGGTAAAAATATTTAATTAAATATAATCTATCAAAATATTTACCAATTTTAAAAACGCAAGAAAGCTTTTGATCTTCCCGGAGCTTCCAGAAGCACCACAAAGCGGAAAGCCCTCAACGTAATGAGACCACAGCATTGTATCGTATGCAAAAATGTCCAGTCTCGTGGTTCATTTACGTGTCCACCCGTGTCAGGGAATTTAATTACAAATAAAGAATTGAGCGTTTGTGAATTGCAACATTATAAATTGTGAACATTTATGGTTTAAGCTTTTTCAAATGTGGAAATAAAATTTTAATTTGTGAAAGTTTTAAGCTGTTTTATAAATTTATTAGTATTTTTCTTACTCCAGGGGAATAGAATTTCCTTTTTCTGATTCTGTGATATATTTTGTGTAAGCTATACAAAATAAATACATATGGCATAATCCTAAAATTTTAAATGATTTTCTTTGTTCTTCACTTTCGCGACTATAGCATTTTAAGTTCTTTTGTAAATTTATTCGTGTTTTTCTTACTCTTGGAGAATAGAATTTTGTTTTCCTGATACTATAAAATATTTTGTATCAGTTGAACGAAATAAATATTTATGGCTTTGTCATAAAAGGAAAATGGTTTGGAAAAAAAAAAAGGTTTTCTTTGTTCTCCACTTTCGCAACTCAACTATTGAACGTTGCAACCTTGACTACAACTTATATTAATTTATTTGATGCAACGTGTTCAGCTTTCTATTTGACTTTTTTTGAATTTCGTCACTATAAATATTAATACAAAAAGATTTGTTTTTAAAATATTTCCATCACAAGTTTTTCTATATAAATTGATAAGAAAATATTTTCATTTTATTTAATACAAAATGGCATTTTCTCGTAATTATTTCTTATTTTAAATGATCTAAAATTAATTAACACGATGCTTTAAATCTGAATTTAACTCAAAGTTGTATATTTTAAATCATTATATTTCTTAATTTCTATTTAAAAAAGACTGTTTTTACCTTAGTTAATTTTTTTTAACAATATACTTTATATTCACGAATAATTAATTTTTTATTTTTATACATCAAACCATTACATTTATTAAATGTCTTTTTTTCTATTTCTATTGCCCCACGTTTGACAGCTAATAGTTCGTTGAAGTAACTTTCGTAGAAAAAGAATTATATCGTAATATTAGCAAAATAAACCAATAATATATAAAATGGCCTCCATGAAGACCAAAACAATAAGTTTTTATATTAGATTGTGCTGGTATAAACAAACACTTAAGTGTAAGAGTTATGTCAAATTTATACCCTTGTTTGTGATTCCGTTTATGCACAAACAAGCTTCTGATGTTATGTTTTATACTTACTAAGCATATATTCATATTATGCCATCTATGCAGGTTTCTTTTTATTTCTTTGGTGAACATAATGTTAAAAAAATGTTATGGTGTTTAGCTCGGAGAGATAAAGTAAATATGAATGCAATTTGTATGATGCTGGTTATTAGTGTAGTAGAAATCAAAATCTTTGACGATCTGGAAAGGAAAAACGGGAAGAAGTTATTAAGACATAAGGATCAAAATTTTAACCCTTCAAAAATTTAACGCCGAAGAAAACGCAGAAAATAAACAAACCATTAAATACGTCACAAAATATTTTGTGACGTATTAATGGTTTATTTATCAAGGTCTCATTGTTTATCTTCACAGTGGCAAATTTAAAAAAAATTACTCTCATTACTATTTTGGGAATTCGATAGCACAACTTTCATATAACGTAATTAACCTAAAGGGAATTTAAAACTTACAAAAAGAAAAAAAACTGTGAGCAAGAATTGAGCGAAAAAATATTAAACGCTGTTTTAAAAACTGTAGTTATAAGTTATACACACCTTCATTCATTAAAAGTTTTCTAATAATATTTTATGTATTATTAAATCAATTAATTTGTTAGGGCAATTGATGACTAGGAATGGGTGTATTATTTGAACAGTATCAGAAATAATATTTACGATTGTATATGCCTCATATTTTTCTCGCTTCAGCAAAACTATCGTTGCTTACTATGATAAATAATAAACGTAATATGTACATATATACACACACACACATATATATATATATATATACATATATATATTTATATATATATATATATATATACATATATATATATATATATATACATACATATATATATATATATATATATATATATATATATATATATATGTAGTCCTCTTTTACTATATCATGTAATTTGGTAAAAGACATAGCCATAATTTCAATGATTTATTTTATTCCATTTAGAAAATATTTACGTAAAATTAGAAATTGTATGTTTGCTACAATGAAATTATGAATAAAGTTGTTATTACTAATTTTATGGATTGTGTTAACTTAGTTTCACACAGGTCTTTTCCGTATATTTTGGTAAATTCTAAAGATTTTCAACTCGACAGTGGAAGAACAGTAATTGAGTTGATTAGAGTCAAAAAGAAGTTGTGATATTTATTATTTTAATTAATTTTTCCCTAACTTTCTTTACAATAATTATTTTCAGCAACGCTGAGATGAGAACACTTATAAATTTACATTTAGTCCAACATCGAATATTCAATCCGTCGCTCGATTCTCTTCAAATTCTCTCCTTTACTTTCTCCGCAAAGTCGCGAATTTCTTATATTACGTATTAACTAAGTTACAAGCCAGATAATGTAGTCACAATACCCCTTCCCCATTCGCCGCCCTGAACCTCCGGCGGCATCCAAGTCGGAGGAAGGGGAGCCGAACCGGCGCGCGCCTTAAATTACCGGAGCAGTTATGAGAACAAAAAAATGGAATGGAAAATAAATTGTTCTCGGTGCTGCGATGATGGATAAACTTTTCCACTTAACTCTGTTTCATTTGTCAACGAGTTTGAGCGTTTTTTGCGACGCGAATTTCAGTTAAACTGGATGGGGTTGGCCGTACCTTACTGCGGGTTGATGTTTACTTTTCGCCGCGCCCGCCTCGGAGGAGTGGAGTGATTAAGACTGGGCGGGATGCGGATGGGCTGAGAAGAAGGAAGTAGATCCATTTATTTATTCGTATAGCGCCATGACAAGTTGACAGTTACAGGACGACGTTAGTCTTGTGCGCAGATCGCTGTGGTGTCCTTGAGAAGAAAATAATATTAATAATATTTTCAAAGAGTAGAAAGTTTTGTTTCGTTTGAATACAAACAGCTTAGTGAAAAGCTTTTACTTTAAGTTCTATTATTATAAGTTTGACAAGTAAAATATTGACTAGTTTAGCAGATTTTTATAACGGGACCTATTTTTTTAGACACAAAAATACATAATACATTCGCAGTACGTGCTTTGTGTTGACACATACCTTTGAAATATACTGATAAATTATTATTCAGACCACTCGATTATTCCAACCATTGAAAAGTGACAAATCTACAAATAATCTAAACGATATCGACAAGATATATTTCTTGATTTTATAATTAACTTGAACTGTTTCTAAATATAATACTAGGTTTACGTATAACACTAGGTTTACATATAATACTAGGTTTACATATAACACTGGGTTTACATATAATACTAGGTTTACATATTATACTAGGTTTATATACAATACTAGGTTTACATATAACACTAGGTTTACATATAATACTAGGTTTACATATAACACTAGGTTTACATATAACACTAGGTTTACATATAATACTAGGTTTACATATAATACTAGGTTTACATATAACACTAGGTTTACATATAATACTAGGTTTACATATAACACTGGGTTTACATATAATACTAGATTTACATATTATACTAGGTTTATATATAATACTAGGTTTACATATAACACTATGTTTACATATAACACTAGGTTTACATATAATACTAGGTTTACATATAACACTAGGTTTACATATAATACTAGGTTTACATATTATACTAAGTTTAAATATAATACTAGGTTTACATATAAACACATACGCACACATATACACGTAACTAGTACATATAGCTGAACTCTTGTTCAATATGAATATTACATATTATCGAATATATTTGGCGTTAATTTCTTTGCTAATATCCCACCTGAAGATGTTGTAATACAACGAAACCTACGTCGTGGTAAAGAAATTAAAGAAAGTAGGAATAATACTACATTACGTAGTTTCATTACATATTATGTTGGGGAAGTTTTCTCAGGAACTTATACCAGAAAAGAATCCTTGGCTGGTATAAAATCAACTTCGTTTTTAGTTAAAATCTAAATTACTATAATAATCTCGACGGTTTCTGTTCATTCCTTCTTTACACTAAACAATTAAACAAAGTCTTTATACCACCTGTATCATGGAAATCGTGGTAACGTTGCATAACAAATCCTGACACCGTGTAGGCCTCCTGACAGGTTAGGTCCCCATGATATGATCATGAAATGTCAGGTGGTTGTCCATAATTATATCAAGATCTCGCACGGATGATACTCTTTCAGATGTCGTTTTTTTAACTTATAATTCTACATGTGGTAAACATCATCATTGCGCATTAGCATACATTAAGACGTATTATCCGCTCTTAATAACTTTAGCATATTTATTAACATTTTAGTAAATATTTCATCAAAATCGGTAGAGTATTTTTTGCATGCAGGGCTGACATACAGATTAACTGTTCGACCGACAAATATTTGTTTAGTTTTAAAATCTATTCAATTTTAGAAATTATCTTGATATAATTTTCCAAAAATATTAAAGACATCTATTTATATGATCACAATCTTAGAAAATAATTAACCGGTAAGTTGGAAAAGGGTTAAATAAAATAAAAATCATCCTAAAAAGTAATAGTTTAGTTAGAAAATAAAGCTAAAAATTATGTACTGAAACAAGATTACTTCTAGATCTCGATGAAAGGAAGAACATAACAGACATAATTTCTTAATTTATTCGCAGTCTTTTCAATTAGCCTAGTATCAATTTCACAAACAGACCGCACAGCCGTGGGGTATTTAGTCTGAGGTCAGCTTTTGTGTAGTAATAGGGTAAACTGAATGTAATTTTTTTGAAAGTATAAGCGCGTACCATCTAGCTAATAATGAGAGAAACCTTTTAATGTTTTACTAATAGCATATGTGTTTAAGGACAAAACCTTTAACTAACATTTCGTATATAAATGAACTATGGAAAATTATCGGTCTGTGATCCTAAATTATAGGGTCTTAAATTATAGTCTAATATACAATTCATGTAGAGGCGTTGTGTATTATGTCCATGTTAACAATTATATACTTTTTTTATTATATATTTATCATAACACTATAGAAAACGATAAAAGTCAATGTCATTTTACAAACATTAAGCGTGAAAGCCTTTTAGTAATTGTAATTTTCGAGTAAAAAATACTTACACAATTTTAATGCAAACGTGTAAGAGGCGAAATGTATTTTAATAAATAATAACGTAAACGGGGCAAATTATTTATCTATTAAACATTGATAAAACTTACATAAGTTGAAAAGTATATTACTTAGTAAAGGCAAGTAGTAACATTGCAGTCGTAAATAATTAACAAAATAGGAAAAAAGCCTCTTCTAAATCACACAGTTAAAAAAAAAAGGAAAAATTTATCGGTAGTTCTTACATAAAAACTGACTGATGTATTTTGAAGAAAAAAATTAAATAAGACAGGAAAATTTAAAAGTACCAATATTTAAAATACATAAATAATAATAAAAGAAATTGTTATATTTTTTTCATCTGTGATAATATTTCTTTTCTTTTAAAAAATTTAAATTTGCTTATTCAATACGAAGTTTTGTAGTTACGAAACGTCAATATTATATTTCGTAATTAAACGTAAATTAACAAATGTTAGGAAAAGCTGTTGAATGGTACGTGTTCACTTATTGAAATTAAATGATTCGGATATTAAATTTTGTATAAACTAACATTAAAATAGTTCGTCAATATGAAATAAAAAGTTATATAGAATATATACAGCAGAAATGTTTTACACCCAAACATTTATTAAAGTATCATAAATGCTACATTGATTGTAAATTTAACGTTTTTGTGTTTTTAAATTGACACATAATATAATTTAAAAACAATAAACGTAACTTTTCCTTTCGTTCGAAAATTTTGCATTTCTTAGAAACAGTGGAAAACTCTAAATAATTATGAAATAATTTCTTATTTTATTGATATTATATAGCTACTAAACTCAAAAGTTTTAATTTTCAAAGATCTATTTCATTACTATTGGGCTCGTTTAATTTATTCACTCATTTGGAGATTAAGAACTTAAAAGCTCTCAGTAGTCTATATAGGATGAAAGCTATCGAGTGCTAACTCACTATTAGGGTCGACAGTGCGTTACGTGACTACTTTCAATAAAGAAAAAGAAAACAACTTTGGACAAAACTTTAAGACCGAAAGTAAACGGAGATACGGGACGGAGGAGAGAACAATTGAATCGTCCGCATCACGCACGTCCAGAGGCCGACGCCAACTAAATCGCAGAGGGCGACAGCGTCGGGTAGCTGCCCTCGTAGGAGTGATGGCGGCGTCATACTTCTTCACGGCTCTCAGGGGACATTCCGCGTCTCATGACAACTGCTTCATACTTTATACTTTGCGCTTTTATGACTTTACTTAAACCGGCTTTATTTATACCTGCTTCACTTTGCTTTCTCATCGCGTTTTCCTCGTTGGCGTGTTCGAGTAAATCGGATAAAGGGATGAGTTTTGAAATTGTGCTTTTTATAATATTTGAGCCGTGTTGATACATTATGTTGGCTGATATTGTACATAAATATATCAACGCTATTTAAGGCTATTAGGATTATTTTTTCATTATGCGTATTGAATATGTTGTTACGTGGAGGATTTGCATTCTACATAAATAAATTGTTCCCAAATATGATTTTATCTACATAATAAACGAAAAGCTGTGAATATTTTTTTACATAGAATCCAATTTAACGTTGCTTTTTTAAACGATCATGGCTTTATAGCTTATAAATTTGTCGCATACATTTTTGGTAAAAATCTACTATATTAACATTATCTGAAATTTCTAAAATAACTTTGTTCCATGGATGTGAAACTTTCACTATTTTTTGCCAAAATAGTTTCTAGATATATTGAGCATTTTTATGACCTTTTTTGATATTTACCTGAAAGAAAATAAATTTTATTTAGTTAATATAGTTTTTATGAAAAAGGGCACTAAACGAAATAAATCGGGTGGCTAAACAATTCGTTTGAAAATAGTTTAGTTTTTCTATGTGCTATGTAGCTTGACTCAAATTGAAAACGAAAGAAAAAAAATATAATTTCGTGATAAATTTTACTAAATATTTGTAGATATTCATAGATATTATTATAGTTGTTGAGGTGGTATAGCAAAACACATTAAAAAAAATTACTTTCACCTTTCTAATATTAAAACAGTCAAGATGCTCTGTAAAATGTGGCTTTGTTTAAGGTTACATTGTACGTGTCAAGAGACAATAATTAAAGCTTTATATATTTCTTACTGAATATGGAAATAGTCAGGATACCCTATAAAATATAACAACGTTTAGTATTATAATGCGTGTGTCAGGAGAGAATAATTGAAAGCAATATATGTTTGTTACTAAATATCAGAAGAGTCAGTATACCCCATTAAATATAACAACGTTTAGTATTACAACGCACGTGTCAAGAAGGAATAATTGAAACTATTATGTGTTTGTTACTAAATATGAGAACAGTCAGTACACTCCATAAAATATAACAACGTTTATTATTACAATGCACGTGTCAAGAGGGAATAATTGAAACTATTATGTGTTTCTTACTAAATATCAGAAGAGTCAGTATACCCCATAAAATATAACAACACTTAGTATTACAATGCACGTGTCAAGAGAGAATAATTGAAACTATTATGTGTTTGTTACTAAAGATGAGAACAGTCAGTATACCCCATAAAATATAACAACGCTTAGTATTACAATGCACGTGTCAAGAGGGAATAATTGAAACTATTATGAGTTTGTTACTAAATATCAGAAGAGTCAGTATACCCTATAAAATATAACAACGTTTAGTATTACAATGCACGTGTCAAGAGGAAATAATTGAAACTATTATGTGCTCATATTTAATAACAGTCAGTATACTCCATAAAATATAACGTCTAGTATTACATTACACATATTAAGAGAGAGTAATTAAAAGATTTTGTTTCTTATTAAATAAAAGAAAATTTCTTAGATGGTTCAAAACCTTACCTCCACGTAGATTTCAGAACTATAGCTTTTCGAAATTTCATGTATCAAAATTCACATAATTAAGTTACTCTGGATTGTATCATAAGCCGGATCCCGTAATACAGTTATTTATATGAGTACAATACTAGATACGGTAGGTTAAGAATTAATTTTATTTTGAACTATTTGTCACCTAAATTCTGTTTGTATCTTAGGAATATTTTTTTTAATTTACTGTAAATATCACCCTGGCATTAAGAATTGTACGTGTATGATTATACGGCAATAAGTAATGTGTTACGTGTTTGGTTATATGGTATTAGGTCTTGGGAAACTGCTTTTTAAGCTTCTGATTATTTTAAATATTCCTTAGGTTTTAATTGAAATTGTAATAAAATTGTACTAAATTACACTCGAGCGCAAAGGAGTAAGCAGAAACAAAACCACAAATATGCACTGTAAGCTATCCGGATCGACTGGTGCTACACAAACACAAAGCAACGATAACATCCCTTTGAACTAATTTAGAAATTTTAAAAACCAAGGCTCAGTGAAAACAGCAGATGCATCCTTCAAGAATGGCATTGAGATTCAAATAAATTTCAGCTGGTTGAGGTGGAGATTTCTAAGAGGAATTATGTGCCATGCGAAAATGCCCATAAAGATCAAAGACAACATGTGCAAACGAGCAATAAGGCCAGCTCTGCTCTGTGGATCTGAATACTGGTTGAGAAAATCTGATGAGCAGAAACTCCACGTAACTGAGTTAAGGATACTCAGATGATCCGGAGGAGTAAAGGTGAAAGATAAAATTAGACAGGATCATATCCATGGAACGTTCATTGACATTCAAATAAATTTCGGCTGGTTGAAGTGGAGATCTCTAAGAGGAGTTATGTGCGATACAAGAATAACTACAGAGATCAAAGGTAACATATGCAAAAGAGCAATAAGGCCGGCTGTATTCTGTGGATCTGAATGCTGGTTGAGAAAATCTGATGAGCAGAAACTCCACGTAACTGAGTTAAGGATACTCAGATGATCCGGATAAGTAAACGTGAAAGATAAAATTAGAAATGATCATATCCGTGGAACCTTCAAAGTGGTAAAAATTTAAGGTAAATTTACTGAAAGCCGCCTGTGCTGGTATGGACACGTTTTATGCCGCACAATAATGACTTAATGAGATCTGTTATGAGTTAGAACAAACCAAAAGAGGTCTTGATAGGCCGCCAAACATTTGGATGGGAATAGTGGAAAGGGACATAAAGATGATGCGACTACACTTTGATATGATTGAAATACTCCAAGAATAGGGCATCAAGATAAGGAGGCCTGACCCCAAAATACATGAGAATTGAGGCATAGAAGAAGATTCCATGGATTTTAATTACAGCGGAGTGTCGAATATTGCGCATTGGATGAATTACATTGTCAAATGGTCGTTATATATACTTTCTTACGTTAATAGAAATAAAATATTATTGTTTCCTTTATTTTGTTTGGGGAAACGTAGTATTCAATAATTTCTTGTTTTCTTATTTAAATGTTTATTTATTTGTATAGTACATGAAAAATATCTTTGAAAATTACAGATTGTCAAAGATATTTTATTGTCTTGATTGGATTTTAAAGTTAAAAGGTTTAATATATATTTTGGTTTTAACCTGTATGAATATAATTTGTTTAATGGAGATTGACGAAAGTGGGCCAGATGTACAAATAGAATATTATTAAAAATACTAATATTTCTTAGAACATGAAAAACGTGAACGAAAATTTAAATAAAATCGTCATAAATTTCAATATCTTACCTTTAATATATAAAGAATTGTTAATCCAGGCATATAATTCAATCGCATAGATAATAAAATACATTGAATATTTTTAAGTAAAACTCCTATAGACACATCATTAAGTCTAAAACCTTAGTTTATAGAAAGTTTATCTGTTTGTTCTTTTGTCGGTGTGACTGTATGTTTGTCTATGCGCACCTTGGTTGTGCATGCTAATTTCAGCAACTGAACCGATTTAGATGCGGTTCTCAATGATGTACTAATATTAACGTTGCCCAACATTTAAGCTTAGTTTAATTTCAATTGATTCATAAAAAAAGATATGTCAATCTTTAATTTACGTACGTTGTACATGCTAATATAATTTCGGCGGAACCGATTTGGCTGCCCAATAAACTTTTTGCTCCAAGAGTTCTGAGAGAAAAAAAAGCCGCCAAGAAATTCCTAATAACTTTTCTTACTCTGAATTCCACCGAACGAAGATGCGGACTGTCCTAGTAAGGAATAAAAATCACTTCTTAGAAACGATCACGAAAATAATAAAATATACTGATTTATATATATATATATATACATATATATATATATATATATATACACATATGTTTAATATAAATGTATATATATATATATATATATATATATATATATATATATATACTACATTTACATAATCAGTTCCGAGGTAAACTGAAAATGATTGTGTAAACCACAAAGCTGACAGTTATGTACATACATATTATATATAAAATATGTGAGCGTGTGTGTACGTGCGTGCGTGCGTACTTGCAAGTATGCGTGTGCACTGGCAAGCGGATGCCTTCGCGAGTGAGAGCGAGTGCGAGTACGCGTGCGTGTACACACGTCACGTAAGCAGGAAGAAAATGTTCATTAAAATACTGTAATTTTTTTAGAAATCTGGAGCGTACGACGTATATCCAGGCCATAAAACAGCAAAAATTACGAAGTACCATGCATTTGAGTCCCATGAAAATAGCCAAGACCTAAACTCAAATATCATTATATTTTTGACGTTAAATATGCAAGTAACTAAACGACTGGCAATAAGGAAAGAGCAAGAAATAAAAAAAATTACAACAGCAAAGCTAAAAATTACTTTCTTTATGCATTTTTAATAGATATTTTAATGGACATATATATATATATATATATATATATATATATATATATATATATATATATATATATATATATTAAGGGGAAACAAAAATAACAATAAATATTTAATAAAGTGACAAGTTTATACAAACGAATCCAAAGAAATATTTAACACTCATTTTTTTGTTTACAGCCATTGCATAATTTAATTAAAAATTGTTAATTAACGTTGAACATTTATCTGTTTTCGTCAAAATAAAGGTTTTTTTAATTTTCCCAAAGTTTACGTGCCTTTTTTTCAACGACAAATTTATATAAAAAATAAATCCAAAATGTTAAAAAGTGAATAAGAAAAAAGGATCGCGTATAAAGCTGCTATAAATACTAAAGACGATTTAATTTAAAAAAAATAAAATATTCGAAAATAGAATCGCGTAGAGAGGCTATAAATACAAATACGAATTGATAGAAGAATCTTATAAAATGCGATTATATACACAAATATTAATTGATATAAAAAAAACAAACTTAAAACATTGATAAATTGAAGCAAAAAATATCCCGTGAAAAGAAGTTATAATTTGATGTTTGGCTATCAAATGTAAGCAATTTCTCATAGTACACACGCATATACGCACACATAGTACGAATATGTGTTTAAACACAAAATTATCTTAAACCGTTATATTGAAGAAAAATAGAAACCAAGGTTAAATAATATAGATTTTGAATGTCGGTATTCATATATTTTTGTATCCCTAATAATTATCGACTCAAGGAAATAGCAGTTAGTAATTGATATTTTAATTTTATTATATTTTTCTTGTAACGAGTAATTAGAAAAAAAGAAAAGCAAATTACATCAATGGAAAAGGGTCCCTGGGCGGGAATGTAAATAAACCCTACAAAATGATAGATATTTTGTAGGTATACAATTTTTAAAATTAATTGTTTTTTACAAAATTGTTTTATAAACGTGACCGGAATGTTTTTGTTTAAACACGTCGTTGTTAATATATATTCTTTTAGGTTATATTAAAACTGTCGGTTAAATACAAGCCATACTTGCACAATTAGCATTCCATCCCACCAGCCCCCATTTAAATTTTAATAGAAATGTACTTCGACTATGTTTACTATTTGAAAAGAGCCCATTCGCCGACTGCAAGTACCACATAGAGTATGCGCGTTGCTGAGTGCGGAACGTTTCGACTAATTTTGAAAAATATGTAAAGATACAAGTTGTTCCCTATGTGGGGAGAAATATTTTATATTAAAAAAACTTTTTTCTAAAACTAATGTTTCAACAGTTATAAGGAAATAAACAATGAATTTCTTTATTACAATTAATCGCACTATAATTATCCAATAAATTTTCTTTCTCTTAGTTCTCGGTGTTCATGATTTTTCAGAATTTTCTTAACTATCTTTTTTTAGTAAGTGCGAGGGACAGTAGTTTTGACGCGCTTTCCGCAGAAAATGTTTAGGAAAATTATAAAAAATACATCACAAGCTGAATTTGTGCTTTAATAAGCTTTATTTTGATATAAAGCATTGAAAGGATTTTTTTGTTTCTCAATTAAGCCCCTGAAATTAATGCCCTCACTCAAAACTGAACCCTAACTTAATTATAATTGGGCCACCATACTCTCTTCTTTCACGTTGAATAATTTCCGAGAAAATCGCCTATGATAAATGACCACCGAAGTAATTCATTTAGTATTATTTTCTGGCATTTTTGCCATCAAACACTCAAGATAGTCAAAATTTCAGTAATGCTAAATAAATGGCATCAGTTAGGGAGCGCATTCAACTAAAATTTCATTCGATTAATAGAATGATTGAGAAAGGGATAATACAACAATTTAGTGACAACTGAGTGAATTTGGAAATGTTTTTGGTTTCTTAAACAATACTCTGCAACCGAACAACAAGTAAACAAAATTTGGGATACATAAAGGGATTGGTGCGGTTATATATTGGATCTATTTAATGCATAGATCACAAAGAATTTTGCTATGATAAAATACTAATAAAAGAAAGAAATATGTTTGGATGTTTGTCACTCAATCACGTTTGAATGTCTCTATAATTTTTTACAAACTTGGTACAGAAGTAATTCATAATTCAAATGCATTAAATATAGGTTTATAAGTTGAGAAATAGCTTATTCCTAAAATGCGGTATTTTTTTAAGCAATAACACAATTTATCGCGAGAAGAGGGGAGAGCCGGGGAGGGGGGAGGCAAATTAATAACTTACATATTTTTTTAATTACATGCGTGGTGTAATACATATATATATATATATATATATATATATATATATATATATATATACTGGGATATTGTTTGAAATAAATAGTTATGTTTGTAGTAGTTTTGGAAATAATTTATTCGTAATTTTAGGGAGTACAATCCGAAGCTACTGAACTTCAAATTATGGAAAATAGTAGTGATAGAAAATTATCTAAAGGTTGTGAAGAACAGAAAAGAAGATTAATAATAATATTAACGTCCCCCCCCCTACTACAATAATGTAATTAGCTTATGATATATTTATGCTTATGATCATAATTAGCTTATAT
The DNA here is from genome assembly GCA_039881145.1 of Druceiella hillmani. NCBI lineage: Eukaryota > Metazoa > Arthropoda > Insecta > Lepidoptera > Hepialidae > Druceiella > Druceiella hillmani. The sequence continues at coordinate 19,784,411 of JAYKKI010000025.1, forward strand.
CATAATTAGCTTATGGTAAATGAAGTGATATGTCATAATTAGCTTGTGATAAATGAAGTGATTTATCTTCAAACGAGGTATTGAACCATTGATGCTTGAGCCAGATTCTCACTTTTTTTTATAATGCGTGAGTAATATTCTGTAATACCTTTTTTTCAAACCTTGCAAGTCACTGATTAATGTGTTGCTATATGCAAAAAACATATCTTACTTCTGCGATTTTTCAATTTTACATTTTATAAAGCGGCGACAATTTCTCGTTATGTTGGATAATATATCGGAAAAGCAGGCAAAATTCGAGATTATTAATTTAAAATAAAATAACACACGCGTATTATATTAAACTAATCTCAAATAAAATAATAAACACTAACTATATACGCTTGAAATATTGAACTGATTATATACAATAACATTATATTAAATTATTACAGTATTATATTAAATTATACTTAAATTAAATATTAAAAACTTCGCACGATGCGCCTAAAATAATAGTTCACTATGAATTTAAAAATGCTTGGTGCGCCTAAAAAAGTAGTTCCCTTGGCCAATATCATAGGGGCCAAGTTTACCAGCACGTTCAGCGTCACCGTGACGGCCCACTTTCATTCACTGCCCGGAAAATGTGCGCTGAAAGAAGTTTTCAGTTTAAAAATACACTCTAAATAAATTTGATATTACTATATAATGAATTAGAAAAAAGAAACGCTTTAGTCTTGTTTAAAGCATTCACCTTCCAATGCGTATTGCATTCAAGAAGATAATAATTTAAAAATTCGGAAGTCGTTTTTCGATCCCGTTTACTTTAAGGCGATAATTAGGAGAACGTAACAAGAAAGCGAAGTAGAGAAAAAAGACGTCACTAGAAGTGAGTATAAATAAGACCGGGTTAAATTAAGTCATAAAATCGTGGAGAATAAAGTATGCAGCGGTTGTCATAAGGCGAAACATGTCCTTGGAGGGCTGTAGAGGGTCTCCCGCGAGTACAACTCATCCGATGCTATCGCTGCCCGCGATTTACTCGGAAAATACGCTCGAACGCTCGTCATGCCAACGGTTCAATTGTTTGCTTTTTTGCTCTATGTTTCCGTTTGCTTTGTCGCTTCAAGTTTGGCCAAGTTTTTGTTTTATGCAATGAAAGGAATCGTAGTTATAGGTACGTAGAGGTCTTCATTGGGAAATAAATCACTCTTATGAACTCAGGAAAAGCTTTAGGTTTCTGAATTAATCCGAATTTTCCGTCCAGTATAGTCACTATAACTAAAACCGCTATTATTATTCCACTACTGAACAAACTAAATGTTCATTTATTTACGTATTTAACTTTAAGGTACAGTATGGGGATATGGGGGACTTATTTCTACAGGTACGATTTCTATCAGTCAAGCATAACAATAAATTTTAAAACTATGGCTGTTTGGTAGAGAATGGCTGTTTGCAAGAACAGTTACAGTAAAAAGAAGGTATATATAAGAGTTATAGCACTAACGGCTAGGGTTTAAGAGTAGTAGGACTTTTTCAGCAAATCTTTGAAGACATGCATCAAGGATATTTTCCTGGCATCGGGATCTTGTTGAATCCAAAGTCACTAGCTCAATGCTTGGACAAAGGATTTTTTAAAGATATGTTTGCAAATAAGTAGGGTGAAAATATGGTAACATCTATACTATAGAAGAAGACAAAAATTATTTATACGTCTGAAAGTTTTATAATCTAAATATATTACAAGTTTAAGTTGTTATTTTCCAAAGAGTATATACACTTTAAGTGGTACCAACTCTTGCGTTATTTTGTAATACGTATTTAGTAGTCTAATAATAATAACTCTGTATCGAAATTGAAAAGATTCTTTGGTTTTTGAAGAGTACTTTTAAAATAATTTTTCAACGATACTTCACAAAACGAGGTACATGAAAAATTTCTTTTATTCCCAATACTGATCAAGAAACCGTACCTTAAAACAATAGAAAAAGATTGTTTGCTACGCATCTATCACCTAGATTTAAAACTATAAAAATTACGGCTATGGGACAGATGGACGGGTAAATACACGGACATGAAGAAAGTATAACGATTAAACGTTTGATAATAGGATTCTTGAAAAGGCAATAATTTTTTTTTCATTTACGTTATAATATTATCATTTATTGCAAGTTTCTTTTAAATTATAAAAAATTCCTAATTTCCTCGAGTAAGCTAATGAATGAAATATATAATTCGTGGACATAAAATACAAAAATAAAGGTTTTGTTAAGTTAAATTTGAATAACCATTATAATAAAATTAACTTTCAAATATATCCTTTTTTCTCCTTTCTGAAGTATCAATGAAATATTTTAAACAAATCTTAAACGTTTATAATTTTTACAATATTATAAATAACATCTCTCAGTAATCACCTGGATGTTTGTGTAATATTGTATCATTAAATATATAATTCTCTATGTAAGTAAATAAATGATATTATTCATGAAAACGTCGATATATTATCCACTAAGAGTTTATTAAATTTGCTTTCTTTTAAATATTTACGATTTATTGAGGTACTTTTGAAGAAAGTCTATTTATTACTTTCTCGCTATCTAATGGCAATTAACATACTGTTAAACATTGAAAAAGTTATGATAATAACTACGTTACTCTAATTTTTCATTGTAATACATTCTTAGAGTCGTAACTAATACATGAAACAAATTAGACGTCACTGAACAATATATTTTTCAGTATCGATCTGCTACCCGCTCAATCGTTTTAGGAGACTCTTGCTAGCCTACTTTGTAAAGAAATTACTGAAAGTGGAAGTTGGGGTGTTGTCAAATAACTTTTAGAGGTCAAGGGAACATTCAATACTTTGCATGTAATATTATGATAAATTCTTGCTTTTTTCAGTAAACATTTCCAGAAGTAATATTTTAAGCACAAGTTGCGTAATATTGAAAAAAGTGTATGATATAGTCTACGTCGGTCACACTTAGAATAATTTCATGAAATTTTCAAATATATATTTTTTTAAATTACTTGTAAATGTCTAAAAATTCTTGGAATAATTTTAAGGAGAACTGATTAAATTTTATAATATATTTTATTTCTTATTGAAAACATAAATAGATCGGAATGAATATACGCTGCGTTTCTTTTATACTTTAATCACATTTTACCACCGAAGAAGCCTTGGCTTTCTTTGACTGGATGGGACTTTGAGGAGAGCCACAGTATTTTCTACCATTGAAAACGTAATTGATGTGAATGTGTTCCAAATTTCAATCTAGTATTACCTGAAGTGTTAATGTTAGTCCTGAGTTGAGAAAAAGCAATTGTATAAAAACATAACTTCAGAATAAAGTGAAGTTATGACGTTTAAAATCTGAACCAACTTTGTACAGTAAAATTTTGACTATCTGCAAAAACTTTTTAAGAAAAGAAAAGTCAAATAACCACCAAATAAGAGGCGCACAGAAAAGTATGAAATAATGCAAATACAAGTACTGACTTGGGAACGTGCTGTACAATATTGTTTCCAATACGTATAAAGAACTTTCCAAAATACTGCTATTTTTAAAGATTTTAGGAATCACACCCACATACGACACTCATCCGCATACCCACATATACAGATTAGAGCTACCTTTCCACTTTTTCTAAATAGTATCTGTGAGAGTCCCTGTATCGTTACATTGGATGAAATCACTCAGAAAACAGTCAGTCTAATCTTCGCGGGACGCCGCTTTTATGGTCCTTTTAAAAGTAGTCGCCACTTTTTCAGCGCCCGGGAATCGTATTCCACGCAGTTTGTATCTTATACCTGAGTAGAAATAGAAAATGTAAGGTATGACGTTGGAATTTTATACCGAATTGTACATTCTATATATTCGATGTAGTCGAATATTCGACCGTCTAATCGAATGTTCAAAGGTTTTGTTATGAAGAAAGATTCTAATGTGAGGGTGGCTCTTGAACTTATTCCAAAGCAGCAGGAAAACAGTTGTTGTTATACAAGTTTACGATCATTATTCATTTTTTCCCCAAATTATCATTTAATAATGATTACTTTATTTGGAAAAGGAGGTGACTATCCTTTTTTCAACACTTAGTCATTCTTTACGTTTTTGACCACTTTTCTGATGGAAAAATCCACTAGGTAGACAGTAGCTTAGTTTCCAGTCAATAACGGCATATTCAAATTTTATCACTAGTGGCAATGTGGAATATAGCGTTTGAATGACTTTAATCGACTTTTTCTTATATTTCACTACAGCAATTAACGTCACGTTGTTATTCAGCTTCGGTCAAATCATATAGTGATCACCTAGCATTAAGCTTCCTGGACTTTCCTAGCTCTGGCTTCCCTCTCATATAGAATTTTGAATACTGATATCACATAAATGTGTAAACTTATCTGAATCTGCAGATAGGATTATTCTTTAGTCCGTCTTTATGATGAGTCGCACAGTATTTTCCGTTGTTGTTGTTGATGAATGTCCCTCACGAGTATAACGTCAAACTCAATGATGATCTGCATCATTAAGATTGATGTACTCGTTAAATTAATTGTAAGCAATAGCGCGGAATGGAGCGTCATCTTAAAAAGTTATTAATATCTAATTGGAGTTGATCCTGACTTTGTTGTTGATTGGGACAAAACGAAAATCCTAAAAAATCATCGAACAAGAATTTTCATCCGGTAACTTCATCTTAATTTGACCATTTTTATATAGACGCTAAATTGTAAAAATGAATGACGTTTTCAACACGGATTTCGTGCTATATGCTAACGACAATAATCTCTTTTGGCCTCACTTTCTTCCATAAGGACAGGCCGACAGGCCGATCGACAGTAGAAACTTCTGTTAGTTTCGTATAAATATTCAAGTCAACTCTTCAAGTTAATTTTATAGTTCCTCCCTTTAAATAATAGAGCCCAAATAAGATCACTTGAGTATACGCTCGTCTGTCTATCTGTGAATCTCGTTTCTTGCAGAAACCATATGACTTATTTATTTGAAATTTAGCACAATTTTCATGTATATGGGTTTTCATACATATTAGTATTTAAACTAAAAATATAAGTATTATAAATAATTGTATTTCACTGTTTGGGATATTGTTTGAAGAGCGATATATTAGAATTCCTAAACTATTTATTTTTGTAGTTTTATATAAGATTGTTAACAGGTGAGATTTTTCATAAGTGGTGAAAAAATATTCGAAAATTTCTTGAAGAAGTTATAATTCTAGAGATATCGCCCCTTCGTCGCCCCAAATATAATCTCCCCCAAACTTCTGCTACCGTCAAAGTTGTCAAAAAGCAGTAGTACAAGAATTTCATCTTACGTTAATTAAAAATTATAAATACGGTTCCAAATCTCATAGATTTTGAAATTTGTTTAACGTGTTAACGCCGGTTAAATGTTATGTAATAGTAATATAGTAAAATATGAAAATTCTGTCTACCTTAAAATATTTATCTAAGCTTAACTACGTAGTGTGAGTTATACTCGTGCCTTACAAGTTTATTTACATTAACTACTAATAAATTAATGTATGTATATATATGCAGTACATGTTAATTACAATAGTGGAGTTTTGACAGTTTTGGAATAACATAAAGAAGCAGCCTCAAAAGTTAGAGAAAGTTTCCGTAACAAATAAACTTTAAACTTTCGTGGCAATTTCAAAGTTTGCCTTTCTGAATTAGTTATAGGGTCAACAATCAGCCAATCTCTACCTTGCAAACTTATATATTTACAGAGTTTTCACGTGCCAGAAAGGGACGCGACTTGGATGTTTAAACAGTGATTATCTGTCTTATCGCAATGCGTACAGAAGTCTATGTATGAACAGCCTTAGTACGAGTATTAGGCGCCCTTGGAATCCATTATGTAGAAATATTCAAAAGGGGCCTTTTATTAATGGTTAATATTTATTTCATGCTTTCAAAAGATACGTGGAAATATGAATTATCTTTGTCTCTAGCATTTAGTAAGAGTCTCCCAAAACGCTACAAAGAAGATATTTTTATACAAGTTTTTGTTTAATTGTTACGATTTGGCTAAAAACTGGCATGAATATTTAATTAAGATTAAACTTAATTACATTTCGTGAAAAGTTTGTTTAAATGATTAAGTATGTTGAATACACATATGAAGAGAAGCTGGCGGAATTCGTAATAATCAGAAGAATGGCAGTATTTGGAAATATCCTATTGCATTACGAGGGGCTGTTAACATTAAACGTTGAAATTAACTTTAATTGGATTTTCTGATGAATACATTTTTATAAATATATTTTTAAAGTGTGTAACTCATATGTAAAATTTAAAATATATCGTCATGTAAATAAATGACCATGTTCTCTTTTCCAGGCTTCTGATTTATAATAAGTATGTACTAAGTTAAAAAAATATGTATCAGAAATGAAACAGATCGTCAGATATATGTAGAGTGCGGTTATACTTTTCGGAATACTATGCAAAAATAACTGACATCATCTCCTTAAATTAATTTTTCATGGTAAAGTCTGTTATTTTTAATATAAGCCACAAAAATTGTCTAGAAATATAATTTAATTATTTTTTATACAGAAAATATTTCAACACCATAATTGAAATTTGTCGCAACCTAATTTTTATTGCTATCTTTTAAAATTTGCTAGAGGCATCGCGTAACTGACTTTTATACAAAATAAATGAAATATTAAATGCAAACCATTATTTAAAAAGAATTACATACTGTTTCAAAAGCTTTTTAATAATTTTTTATTTCGTTTATGAAGAACTATAAAATCTAGACGAGCTTCATAACTGAAAATAGTATTCGTTTATAAAGAAATATAAAATCTTGATGAGCTTCATAACTGAAAATAGTATTTATTACAAAATAAATCTCATTATCACTTAAGTCATTTATTACATGTACCAAAATATAAAATTTGCCATTCTATTGCATTATTATATTACTGTATTGAACAAATATACTGAAAAACACAAAATTCGTTGTCTCCAGGGTAAAGTACCTTCCATCCATATTTACATGGTTCTTGGAAGTAAAATTGCGGTAAATGACTTTCTAGTTACTGAAAGTTTCTGGAACGTGGATAATATGTTAAAACAATCTTAACATCTAGATCCTAATTTAACTTTTCCGTTTTAAGATATTAGAATTTATTAAAATTGTACGAACATTTTATAAATTTTTCTAACATTTATAAAATATTTTAGCAAGTCTAGATTTTATTACATACAATTTTACTAACGACTTTCTTTCAAAGAATAGCTTTAGGTTAAGAAAACACTAAACTTGTGCTCTCGATCCATTAATACAGTCGTTTACATCTAATCAGTATTCCATTCGTGTAGTTTTGCTTTAAACTTTCCGTTGAATATGAGATGAAAGCAAAGAATTGGAGATATTTTAGAAGTTTTCCTTCGATACAATATAGAATTTAAACCTTATGTATGCATGAGAAAGTATAATAAACAGAGGTAATTTTAACTTGAATTTTAAGTGGATGGTTCATATGTATCTTACAACATTTCTTAGATTAAGATTTTCATTTATTATGGTTTATGAATATATTACATATATATATATATATATATATATATATATATATATATATATATATATATATGAATGTCGGTGAAGTTAGAAAGAAGTATTGGACGGAGAGATCTCTTTTCGTGCGTTTCTTAACTCCCTAGATACATGGACAGAGTGTGTGGGTATATTACACAAAACCTTAATATATGTTTTATTTTAAAAACAAATTTCCACTCAAACTTCTAAAGCTTATTGTTCAAAACTGTAAAAAAAATCTTTGTTAGCAATATGTGAAATATTATTTGAAATATATTGATTTATTATCGAAAGTTTAAGTCTAAATGTTGTAAAATTTCTATGTCGTTGCTTGCAATAAATATTGAAAGAGTTCAGGTAAATTACATTATCGAAAGCACGTTTACCATAAATATCACAATCTGTAAAATATCAGGCGTAAGAAATAGATATTGACAAAGAAAATGAGTGTTGAAAATAACAATCAGCTTAATCAGGAAAAATAGTGCGATTTCAGATTACATTTTAAAAGTGTTTTTAATGCCCAGGCATGATATGAATCCGAAATATCTAGGAAAGCACAAATGTCTAAAGAAACAGCGGTTAAATTAAAAGAAATATGACGTGATAGAAACATCTCTAGGAACATCAAGTTAAGACTTGTAAGAATCTTAATATTTTTTATTTTTCTGTACAGAATTGAGATATTGACTATAAAAAAAGCTAAAAGAACGAAGATCGACGCATTCTGAAAGTAATGCAGACATAGAATGCCACCGATACCATGGAGTACTAGACGAATTAATGTGTCTACACTTCAGAAGTTAAATCTGAAAAAAGTCTATTTTTCATTAACTAAAAATAATACTCGCATATTTTTTCTACGTAGCTTGTTGTAAAGTAAATGACCTAGACCAACTATATACGACATGCCCAAGATCGGATCTAGTGGAAAAAATAATAAAATCCTGCGAGTCGGCAACTTAAAATAGACACGACTGTCAGTCATGTCGACAGAATTAAAATTAAGGAATGATGATATCATTTTTGAATACCTATTATGTTAATTAAGTTAATTTAATTGAATTAACTTAACTTCATATTCTGGTTCCACGAACAGTGAATTATACTAGTATAAGTATATTAGCCTACTTTGCCTGTGACTATAATCAGTATACTAAACGAAAATGCTGTTTGAATTTTTTTTCGCGGTATTTAACTTGTATGTGCTTGTGCAAGTTTTTCTTGGAAAATAATTATTTAATAAAACTAGTTGACTTACTATCTAAATTTACGTAGAGTAATTCAAACACAGGCTTTTTCCACGAACAGTGTATTATACTAGTATAAGTATATTAGCCTACTTTGCCTGGGACTATAATCAGTATATTAAACGAAAATGCTGTTTGAATTTTTTTTCGCGGTATTTAACTTGTATGTGCTTGTGCAAGTTTTTCTTGGAAAATAATTATTTAATAAAATTATTTGACTTACTATCTAAATTAACGTAGAGTAATTCAAACACAGGCTTTTTACGTCATTATCATTAGCGAATACATTATTAAATACACGTACAACTCTCTAGCACGCTTTCAATTTCCGAACGAATGCATTACGCGAAAATTATTTACCGCGATTTGTTTTGCAAATGGACGTCGATAATTTCCGTCCAAATAAAATCCAATTTCATTTTCCCGGTCCGCCTTCGCAGGCGCATTAAGACGCCGGAGAAAAATGTAAATACGAATTGTAATCATTAAAATTGCTGGAAATTTCGGGCCACGAATTAAAATGTAAATAAAGTAACAAGCGATATATTATTGGATTTGGAATGGAGATGGGCATCGATTGACAGGATAATAATTCTATTTGTGTTACACCAGCGAAATGAAAGAAATGGGCCACCGCAGACAGACATTGGCGAACAAATTGCTTTTCCATAATACATATCATTGTGGCCTTTATGAATTTCCTTTTAATAATTTTAGCCCTAAATCAAAATTACGTCGTCACAAAATGTGCCCTTAATATTATTATTCATGATATATATTTTTTTAGTAAGTAGTAACTTATCATTTATTCAAGAAGATTAAGTGAAAAAAACTATTGCAAAATTCATATCAGGATTAGTCCCTTCCTAAGAAAAAATTAGGGATAAATGATTTTTGATTAAAGTTCAAAATCCGCGTTTGTTAGCAGCAGTAGCTAATGTTATACAAGTATCTACGAAATAATAATAAATTTAAAAAAAAACGCAAAAAGATAATATATTTTATTCAAATATATAAATCAATCACCTAATCACTCACCTAATAAATGGAGTGCTACTTTAGTTTCTACAAACTAATTCTATTATTTTGTTCTTCCAAAAATTAATCATTTCTTCCAGACTGTTATTTTTTGTAATAAATGTACTAAAAAGAAAAAAGGTACCAAAACATTGATTTGGTGTAAATATATTATACACCAATGTGAAAAAAACATTTTAAAATTTCGTCAAACTCAGGCGGAGTTACGAATGAATTCGTCAAAAGAGAAAAAGAGAATTTATTAAATTGTTAAAAAATATTTCATCTTGAACTCAAATCATTTTAATAATTAATCATTTTCTTTCATCATAACATAATTAGCTAATATTAATATACCTTTAGTTTATTGACCTTGTGTGTACTGTAGACCTAAGGATTAAGACAAATATTATGGTAATGAGTTTATTTTAGTACCTTGTCAAATCATTTGGTAAGTTTCAGTTGTATAGCAGCGAAATATAAGAAGACCATCTTTGATCCAGCAAGATTATGTTTGTATGATATGGGTACGAACAATTTCATTTAACAATTTCACTATTCGAGTAATATGTGCTTGTATGGGATTATGGAGAAAATTCTGAACTTATTTAAAAAAATAATTATGGTTGCATTAAGTTTATAAATATTATAACGGGATCTAACATCGTATGAAAAATATTTTTAATTTGATTTATGAAGTTGATCTTACTGGAAAAGTGATAATGTCAAAAGAAATTTCAAAATTTTCAATGAAGTAGGATTAATAAACTACCGTTCATAAACCAACTAACAAAAATAATCATTTCAGCGAAAAAGTAAGATGATTTAATATCGAGAAAATCCATATGTAGATCAAAAGTATCTCCCATCATATAAGTAAATAACAAGAAATAATCATATTTTATAACAAATTTTCCTAATCTCTGTATCTATGTATATGTTACTCTTCTTATTTAGAAAACAAATCACGGTCTTTCGTGAATAATTATTTTCTTCAAATATATTTTTATGTATTTTCAAATACATCATTTATTTTAAAATTATAATCCTTTAAGCCAAATTGTAAACACTTCACTTTTTCTTAACTGTGTGCCAAATGATGTTTATAACGTTACTTTTCTAAAAAACTAAATTGTTTCACTGTATTTTCGTGGCTATTTTTATATTTATTTTATAATAAATAGTAATAAAAAACAAATTAAGTAAATTTTGTAGAAATACACCCATTGGGGCTATATGGATTTTTACAATTTGTGGTGATTTTGTTACATCTTCGACCGGGGTGAAAGTTGAGCAAAAATTAGTGGGATCAAAACCTAATCGTAATATGTAAACGAGAAAAATTGGTTGAATACTTTGAAAACGGTGGCAGTTCAAAGTATAAAAAAATGGTAGAAATATATATGTTATACCAAAAGCACACAAATGACTGAGAATAAATTTTAATACATCACAATATTTTTTATAAAAGTTCATTTTCCTTTATTTATTGAAAAAGAAACGCCTTAAGTAATATTTCAACAATTGACCATATTAACACCAGGATCAAAAACCACCCAGCAATCTCAAGTTAAATTTATGAAACACAATTGAACATAACTTTTGTTAACAAGCTCGCAAAATTATACAATGAAAAGACAATTATTGATTACTTATGGAATTTTTACACAACATTACCTAATTTTGATAAATATTTCTTCAAGAATATATATAAAATTGAGGGGAATGTAACCATTTAAATTTTAGAGTAACTTTTAATATAATTAATAAATAATCAAATTAAATTAAAACTTTATTAAAAATCTAGCTGTCTTTCTATCAGGAGTCGAATAGATAGTGCTGTATTATTTTGCAGAAATACTGCATTTTTTAAGCAAACCAAAATATTTGTCAATAGTGCATAATTTTCTATATTATTTTCTTGAGTAACATAGGCAATCAAAATTTCTATGAAATTTTCTTTTCCGACTGACGTTCGCTATAAAATTTATTAAACGATTGTAGAGTTTCTGTACGTTTTTATTAGTTTCATTACATGATAAATATCCAAACAGGAAAATAATTTTCAATATGTTCCAAATTTTCCAGTTTGTCAAACTGTTAAACTAGTATCAGCTGTTAAACTGAATGAAAATGAATACTATCCCTATTATCACAACACAGTATCAGCTGTTAAACTGAATGAAAATGAATACTATCCCTATTATCTTATTATTATTGATGGATATTATTACACAAATGAAGCAATTCTATGCTGAAATTGAAACCTATTTTCTTTAAAGTCACGCCGGCTTTTTTACTTAACAAAGAAGGGACATATTTTGTTTCCGGCCCTGCTAATAACAGCAGGACCAAAAACCGCCCAGCAATCACAAGTTAAATTTATGAAACACAATTGTGACTTAACTTTTGTTAACAAGCTCGCAAAACTGCCTTTGTGCCGAGCCCTCTACGTTAGGATAATTAATTACAAAGAGTGTAGGTAGCAGGCAGAATGGTCATTTATTTTGAAATTAAATCTGCTTGTAGCGTCTGTCAAAATGAGAGTCTTCTGACCTTATTTATTTGAGCGATACTCCGGATGAGTGTTTCAAAGCAGATTATATGCTTATATTTCGTAACAATAATTAGTGAGCCATTGTGATGGTTTGATACAGATTTGTGGGAGATGTTCTACCGAGATATTTTATGTCTTAATTCCTGTCAATGTGATCGTATTTATATATTTTATCAGTGTAATTTTTTACCTTAACATTAAAATCAAGAATGGTAATTTATTTTAAATTAAATCTGCTTGTAGCGTCTGTCAAAATGAGAGTCTTTTGACCTTATTTGTTTAAGCGATACTCCGGATGAGTGTTTCAATACAGATTATATGCTTATATTTTGTAACAATAATTAATGAGCCATTGTGATGATTTGATACAGATTTGTTGGAGATGATGTGTCAGGATATTTTACGTCTTAACTCCTATCAGTATAATCGTTTTTATATCTTTTACATTAAAATACTTTAACATTAAAATCTATTGGAACTAATTATCACCAACAGGGAATGGGACAAATTTTATAACAAAAATGACAATTTTTAAATTGCACGGCGAAAGATTATTTAACGAGGGCGCAGTTCAAGAAATTTATTTTTATTTATCGTAAACTCTGGTGTTATGTTTAGGTGATCGAGCAGAATACTACAAAACAGTGGGGATTTATTATTCGGTACTGAATGCTGATATTGCAAAATTCTAATGACTTTGTTGGTTTTCAAAATGATTAGTGCAAACAACAAACAGTTTCTCTACAAAAAAGGCGCAAACTCTTGTACTTGACAATAGAAAAATACACTCCATAAATAAAATAATATTTTTAAGCTATTTATATATTCTTATAACGAAATTACTAGAAAATAGTAATCCTGCTTTTTCATTTACAAATATCGATGGAATGTCTTTGAATATGTTCAATCATCAGGTTATACTTAACCTAACGTGTGGATTTTATATAACCAGTTTTAATTATATATGCACTGGTGATACGTGAGAATGTGAGGTAATTTAAATTAAGAAATGTGCAGTTATCTTTTTCAGGATATTGAAAATTAATAGAGTCAATGAAATTATAAATACAAATTTTCCGTACATTTTTATCGTTGGAATTAGGTTGGAAATTAGCAATTTCCATTACAAAAGATATAGGGTACAAATGATTTTTAAAATATCACTGAAAATAATATCATACATAACATATGAGACCATGTGCAAAAAAATAATCTCTTTGTAGAAGACCTAAGCAGTTATTATTTGCGTCGACTGTATACAAAGAGGGTTAATATTACTGGATCATATTGTCGCATATGTTATTAAATTTTCCAAATTCATGTCATGAAAAACTTGAATAAAGAAAAATAAGAAATTATACTGTACATTTAGAATTTTAACAGGTCAAATTAAGTAAACTCTATATAGATATTACGATGTCCAATTATAAGTACTACTTACTAAATAGTATGTTAAATTAGAAAGTAAAAAACATATAAAATATGTCTGAGAATAATAATATTTTTATTATGTTTTAAAATATTTCTTTACGTGTTCAATTAGTTTAAATGCTATTTTTTAAAATAAATCCGTCCTATTGAAGTACTAGTGTCAACTTTTACTACTTTTCAGGCATTTTTTTTAAAGATTAGAATTTCGTAACCCAAACAGGATGCAAAAGCGATGCAGTTAACAGAATAACTTACGTTTAATAATGGATTTCGCACTTAATTGTGTTTGGAAATTGGTGACATGATTTTCGTTATTTATTACATATTTAGTCTACTAGCTTTACTTATATTTTTTTTGCAGTAGTATTTTATTACTAAAATAAAAATGAAATTGAAACATCCTATTTGAAACTAGGTTCAAAAAAAGATTTTTATTTTCACTTCGTAATTTATATTTTTTATTTACTAATTATGTCCGTCATAATTAATAAAATTATATACCAATGTATATAAATATATACATATATATATATATATATATATATATATATATATATACATAAATAATGAAAAAAACCACTATGTAAGTATTATTATCCAAATATTTAATAAGTAAAAAAATATTATCCTGTTATTTTTTATTCCAAAAACATTCAGATTGGAAAAACAAATATTTACTATCAATAGACAGTAGTAGATACGGAATAGAAAACAACTCTTTTTATTTATGAATAAGGTTAACCTTTCGTCCCGCTTTTATACATCTCAAACGCGTATAACCGCAGAAAAATAAATTTAAAAAAGTAGAATCATTTCAATAATCAACTTAAACTCTTTTACTAGTTATTAAATTTATTCTTTGCTTTTACTACTATAAAATCAATCGCTTAAAAGTAAGTTCTTAGTAAATAAACGGAACGAAATTAAATAAAATATAATAAAATATGGTTATAATTATGAGAATTTATGGTGTCTACTTTTTACGAGTATATATTACAATTAAATGGGATCGCAATAATAAACCTACTTTTTATTACATGAAAAAAGGAAGGCAAAGTCATTATTGTCCTTCTAAAATGTTTGAAAGCTATCATTAAAAAGTTACTTATAAATCAAATTACTTACTGAGCTTAAAATCAATAGGGGACCGAAAAAAGGCGCAAGGAAATTAAAAATAAGTGGCAGCTACGATATTACGAAGATATATAGAATGAGAATGATTGAAGATTCGCTTGCGGACCAACCTTAATGAAATTATGTTTTGTAAGTAATGTAATTATACGTGAAACATAACGTACACTTCTGTAGATAATAATTAAGTGTACTTCCATCTAACGAAACACACAGTTACAGGCACATTCTGAAAGATTCATTATGACAATACACACTAAAAAAAATTATACGAAGAATTATATTTTCACAAGTACCATTATTAAAAGTTATCTGAAAAGGAAATAAAAAGTAATGAAAGACATACAGATCTATATTCAAATGAGAAAAATAGTTCGGAATAATTTAATAAAAGAAGAGGAAAAGTTTTGATTTTATAAAATTAGGCTTGAAATTACATTAGATT
The DNA here is from genome assembly GCA_039881145.1 of Druceiella hillmani. Taxonomy (NCBI): domain Eukaryota; kingdom Metazoa; phylum Arthropoda; class Insecta; order Lepidoptera; family Hepialidae; genus Druceiella; species Druceiella hillmani. The sequence goes on from JAYKKI010000025.1 coordinate 19,799,819, forward strand.
TGATTATTTTTGTTCTACATTTTATACATAGGATTAAAGGAATGACGATGTAAAGTCCTGGTTCTAGGGTATTAAAAACTGAAGAAAACCATAAAAAGCTAATTATTTCCCGAACTGAAAATTTGATATGATAAATGATTGTGTTTAGATAAGAAACAAATGAATGAAAATTGTTTTCTGTCATTGTGTCATTGTCGCCTCTCAAGGAATAAACAAATAAATATTCAGTAGACGTAAAATTTAGTTAAAATAAGGAAATACACTCCTTAACTTTTAAGAAATAATGAAAGTTGCAGTGATAGAAAAAGTAACTTAAAAAAGTTTGAAAGATCTCACCAACAATTGCCTTAAACACAAAAATACTAATAAAGATATATTCAAAACCTTGCTTAGAAAAACACTTCAATTTAGAAATGGTCTTATCCATAAATCTCTTCCTAAAACATATAAATCTCTTCCTAAACAAAATGGATCTTCTAAAAACAATTTTTTCAAGAGATTCAATAACAAATTAAGAAAAGAAGTGTCTAGCTAAGCAATTATCGTTTTCGTCAATAATATTTTTGAGCGAAAGAACTAACGATTTTGTACATATACCCATTGTTTCTAGTCTCTAAATATACATATTCTTTATGATCCGGATATTCTAGTTTTTGAAATCCAGTTTAATTTGTTTACAAATTCACATGTAAAGCTATAAGTTTAAACGATTTGCATATATGTCATAAGTTTCAACGTCCACTGTATCATCAATATAATTTCGTACATCTATAATTTCGTTTAGACATACATGAAGACTATAACATAATTCTTATTTTCTCATCCCACCAAATTTTATATTTAAAGCAAATTTATGTGATCTTGGTTGCATTTTACACTAAAGACTGTTACATATATTTGTTTCTAAAAATCTTAAAAAACATAACTTTTACCTTAGGTTGCATTCTAATCATCGAGTAAATTTCGACGCTGTGGTTGATTTATTTATTGATTATGAATTATATTCTCTTACACTACCTCTCTTATAAATATCACTTAACCTCTATAATTTTCATCACATATTCTCATTCTTTACTACTAAAAACCTTTCACAAAATTTCTGTAAATGTCGAATAATAAATAACTACATCGATTTCTAAATAAATATTCCATGAATTCAATATGAATCAATTAAAAATTTAGGAAAATTTAAGTTAATTTAACAGCAGATGTGTTTACGACAAAGAAATTCATTTATTTCTTTCAACAGAGATTACAAATATATGTCTATGTAAAATTTGTTTTTAATCTGTCTCTCCATATAAACATAACTTGCGTTTTAACCCTTAAGGAAACATAGAAAATAACCAAATGAAAATATCTTAAATCCGCCCTTGAGAACAAAGGCACAAAAAAGCAACCGGCAAGTTTAAATTTATTAGAATTAATTAGGAATATGTAGCTTATATTGTTTACAGTTTTAAATAAGTGACAGTCTCAAACGGCAGTCTCAAAAATTGTCTGCCAGTTTTAGTATCGAAAATCTTAATAGCTGATAATCGTGAAGAAGTTATGTCAGTCGGAAAAGACGAATAAATTTATGTATCAGTATCACTGAATAGTAGAGTTAAATTTTGTGGATGCAGTGGAATTAGGAAAAAGACCTATATGTATGTCAGTATTATCTCCGAATATAAAAAATCTAATTGTCGGAAAGAATGTACATGGTAAAAACAATTATCGGAAAATGTATTGTAATTAGTAAATTTGCGCATTACAGTTTGGGAAGAAAATGTTCCTCAAATACTTTATAAAATTAAAACCCAAGATATGCTTTCAAATTAAAATACAATACTTTAAAAATAAAATTGTTTTATTTAAACCACAAATAATCTAGAAATGTTTCAATAATAAATAGCTTAACACCTAAAAACCAAATTACGTAGAATAAATATTTACATCGGCACTTACCATGAAGCAATGTTTACAAATGATTATTTACAACAAACTTGTTAATTACACAACATTCAACAGTACACAGATTCGGCTTTAACCAAAATAATTACCGAAAGTCAACAAAGTAGTACGTATTTCACTGAATTAACAACGCAGGCACTCTCATTTATTCTCAACCTAACTAAATTATTTTTAAATTAAGAAAAACGGACGATTAAACTATTATTAAAAACTTAAGCTCATTATAGAATAATAAACTTTTAATATCTTATGATTTAAAATACATCGAACGAGTACTAGCGCGCGAATTTTTGTGCTCAACGACGATGTGTCTCAGCGAAGAGCTTTCGGCCGACTAGCGCAGCTTCGACTGGAGCGCTCATGTAGATGGCCGCCCGAGCTTTCACGGACTTAGCCGATGAAAAAGCTTTGACGTCTAAACTTGACTCTTTTCTCGGTTTTTAGCAAGTACAAAAGGGTGCGTAATGGAGAAAGGAAGGTCCGCGTATTGTTATTCGTTATTATCCGCATTATAATAATGAAGCCGATTGGATATTTTTTGTTATTCATAAATTTGCGGTAAATATTTTCTGCGCGTGTCAAAGTGGTCTTAGAGCGGAAGTAATATTAACCAGGCGATAATTCAGTTAATGACATTAATGAAAATGTAGGAGTTCAATTTTTTATTTGCACACGTGGTTAAGGCAAAAATGACATTTTATGCCTTTGCTCATGAGAAATCCTAATATGTAATGTTCTATTTGCTTTTATCGTATGTATTAATGTAATTATACAAATATACGTATTTATATATATATACATATTTATACATACATATATATATATATATATATATATATATATATATATATATGTATATAAATATATATATGTACTGATATAGTTAACCATTAATTGAGACGTGTACCATATTTTTGACTTGTAAGTTATTTTTGCTATTACGTACACATCCGTACCGTTTCACAGACAGTTTGTGACATAAGTCAACCATGATTTTGATTGTTATATTAATAGTATTAAATGCATCAGAGAACTGAAAATTGTTTTATGAAAATATTTAATAAAAAAATTAATTGAATTATGCAAACAATTTGTCATATCAAGAAGTATAGTGGAGAGCCAGATAATGTCATTATAAATACTTTGCTTACTAGAAATGAAATGACTTCTTTTTACGTTTGTCGAAAATTGTCAATATTAGTATTGCATTAATATTATAGTATTCTGTATAGATCAAACAATTGCATTGATATGAAATTAGGTTCTGATCGTGTAGATTGTCGATTAAGATAGCATTCGTCTCTGATCAAAAAAGGCTATGGTAAAACACCTCGTACAAAAAAATTTAAAGGTTTTGGCGTGTTCAGGAAAATCATATAAGTTTTAAGTAGTAAGCACCATGATTATTGGATTTAATACCTAGTTTGTCTCATTTATTGACATGTTAATATGAAGAATTTTTATTCCAGCTAAAAATAAAAAATGGAATTATGTCATTTCGCAAGTTTAAAAAAAGTACATGTACTATTTCAAATATGATTTTATAAAGTTCAAGTCAATTACATTTGCATTTTGGTTTTATTTTTCTTTTATGGCCTCATTGAGAATGACAATTTGGTTGCTTCCACAGTAATATTAAATTAATCATTTAGTCGCTGAATCTATTGAAAAAGACGAGTTAATTTAGAATGGAATAAAACATATTATCAAAACTAAAAGTTGAAATCGGTAATATTAAAAAGATACTCAACTTATTTTGAAATTTTAGTTATATAAAATTTTACTAGGAATCGCAATACATATATAGGTACTAAACCATAAATAATAGTACATAGCCCTTCTCTTAAATATTCACACATGTTAATTCTTCGTAACGTTAATATATTGTCTTCTATATATTTAGCAGATATACATGGTGCATATTTCAAAATTTATGACGTCTAAAATCATAGTTATAATTTTTCTAAAATTTTGGCGTAAGCTTACATAAATTTTGTTTTTTTTTTTAATTTTTCTTTCAGTAATCTCGGAAATAAAAAAAGGGAAAGTTTTGTACATACTTTATTACATAGTACATAGGAAATGAACTAAAATGTTTAGCATAGTTTTCAGTATACTTCTGAAGATATTATACCTAAAGTTACCACTGGATTATTTTTAGGAAAATTATAATTTCTAATTTTAAAATATATTCTCCTCTAAAATATCTATTCAAATTATTCCAAGTATTAGCTTTTGAGATATATGTGGGTTAATATGCTTAATTATTACGTCAAATTCCAAGTTTCTAAGTCGAGCTTTTTCTAAGAAAAAAAAACTTGTCACAGACAGACATGCAAGTGATCTTATAAGGGTTATATTTTTTCTTTCGAGATGCCACCTTTTTTTTATCTTCTAGTTGAAATTTTGTTGCGATGATCAGTTATTATATATAAGCTAGGCTTGTAGACAGGTAAATGAGATTGGACTGGTACTGGAATTTGAAAATTGATTAGTTTTGTTTTCAAAAAATCATGATATTTAATTAATTCTGTATAAAATACTTACATGAATTATTATTGTGTAATATTATTATGTAATATTGAATTTTCCACTGAAAAATTAAGCTAACCCTGAAACCTAACCTGAATATAATCTAATTAACACTCCATTACAGAAGATACCCAGTTACAAATTACCTCCAATAAACCCCACAAAGTTGAAACACGAGTTTGATGACAGCACCCATTTCCATTCAAAGCTCCGTTATCAACTGAAAGCTCCGATATTTGAGCTCTCAAATCTTGTCTATTGTTGATGCGGGTCCACATATTCGTCTAACAATTTCCCAAGTGGAGCCTCCGAGCGGCTCTTCCCACATAACGAGGTCTAATCTCAGCATGGCGAGATAGCCTTAAGCTATCGGATTACTGAAATGTGTCAATAAACTTTCGTTTCTAAGAAGATATTGATAATTCGATAACGAGAGATCCCTTTTCTTAGTGATATCCCATTACCATTTTAATAATATTATGTGCCCAGTTAAGCTGCGGACGTTTCATCTGAGGAGTGTGCTCAGAAATTTTTATGTTTGCTTAATGGGTGGTGTGTTTTGAAGGGATGATTTTCCGTTTACGTTAGAGGCTTTATAGAATTTTGTCTATGTTTCTTTATCATCATTTTTAAGCACTTGAGGATAATGTTATATATTTTCATGGGTGATAATGTAAATTACAAAAGATGTAGATTTCATTTTTTTATTCCATTTGTAAAAATATCAAGCCTTACTTTGTTTCATCTCCAATATTTTCTAATACAGATTTTAAAAATCTGAATAATTCTAGAGACTAGATTTTGATTTCAAAATTCAAATAAAATTATTAAGTTTAACTTTTATCAACAATTTCAAGAAATATACTTTACTGCGGAACCCTAACTTTCACTAGTCCCGTCATGCATTTAGTAGTTTATTGTCCATCATACATTTGGATGTTAATTTTTGGTCAATATATTCTACATGAGCAAGTGTTAAATACGACTGTTGATGCAATTCACCTCAATACTCTTAGTTTTCAACCACAAAATGTTTTAAGTATTTAGTCGTTAATTTTTACATTTTAAATGGAAATATTTTTTAAATTTATTTAAATTTACTGCAAATCTAGAAAACTAATCATACAATAGCAGACTCATTTCTATAAGAATAATCTCTTACAGCCAACCACAATGAATTAAATGAGTACAGTAAGTGTTGTGGCAGACTGTAAATGATTTTTAAACAATAATTGATTAAATGTAAAATATAAAACAATGTGTGACAATAAAATAGAATTTATTAAAAGCCAAAGCAAAACAATACTTTAAGGACAGAGAGGAGATAACAATAGGTTATAATATAAGGGATTTGAATCTGCCAATTATGATAAAAATATAATCTCAGATCACTTTTGAACGCAGACCACGAGTTCGTACTTTGTATATGTGTGGCTAGTTCATTCCATGATCGAGATATGGCGAAGGATTCTCCATAAAATTTAGTTCTGTGCTGAATGATCAGGACCCTCCTGATCATTCATTTTTTTTCGGATCGTAGTTCTAGATCATGGGTTGACAGATATTGGAATCTAGATTTAATGTATGAAGGTGTAACGGAATTGTTGAGGATATATTGTAAATGAAACATAAAAGACAGAGGTTGTGTCGATAACGAATTTTTAACCATTTAAGTTGTAAACAATAATCGGATATATTGTCAATTTTTTTATCATGAATCGTAATAATGGATGTGTTATTACTTTTGCTTCTTATAAAGGAATTGATAAATGATACCTTAATAAATATGCAAAATAAAATTAGCAATGTATTATACCTGTATTTATTTTTATTCCGAGGTACGTAAAATACCACGAGCCAAAATGGGAGTTCGGATTTCAGTCTAGCGCTAAGACATAGAGGAATACCTTGTACTAAACTTGTTCAATTCTAAAATATGTTCGAACGACAAGGACATATCGGGCTTATGTTTTTTGAGAAAATATTTATATACAACTTGACTACAATTTATTTTACATTTACAAGTCTCCCACTTTTGCTTTGTGTTGAAATTAGAAAAAAAATGCAGTCAGTATTTTTTATTATATGACCAGGTAACATTTACGCTTATTGTGCAACTATCGAAAAAAAATTATATTATTATTAAAATGATTCCTTTATCACTTATTGTTCATTAACAACTATTAAATAAATATTATGAATTGTTTTCATCGCTGACGGGATAGTTAAGAAAATTGTTTTTCAAATTTCAGCATGTCCCCAACAATTAGGGCTAAATTGTTTTTTGAGAATTAGTTTGAAAAATCAGTTGAGTTGTTAACCCAATTAATTTGTCGACTTAATAATTCATTATCTAATTAATAACAAACTTAATTCGTACGCTTTGCGAGTTGAACAAATATTATATTATACCAGTACAGATATGTTCATTACGAAAAGCAGCATATAATTTGGGATAGCAATTAAAATTTTTTAATATAATTAATCAACGTAATTACTAACTTTCCACCTAATGTTTCAAAAATGTTTTGAATATATTAACGCATCAACCAATTTCCGTTTATATCACAAACTTCCTAACAGCATTGAGGTTGGGACAATGCTTTCATTGAAGTCCGATCCCATTGTATGTTATTTTTTATCATCACTTTTTTATCAGCTGTTATATGCAGTCTTGTTTTTTAAAGACTTATTTTCATATATAAATATTTTTGATTATGTTAAACCGAGGTAACGTAATGTAAAAAAAATTAATATAATTTCTAATAGATTTGGGAAAATGGGGACATCTCCTAAAATATATATGGAATTTCTGTATTAAAAGATAATGCTTGGAACTTCGACGATTGATACATTGTAAAACCTTTTATTTGTATTTGAAATTGGCATGCAATTGTTTTCTTTCAATTGAGAAAAAGTCGTCTGGCTTGCAATATTTTCTTTTATTTTATTTTTGCTCTATAGATAAATTTTATATCTATATACAGAAATTAAATACAAGTAAACAATAAGGCAGAAATGTCTACAAATTTAGGTACTTACGTCCACTATTAATGGGTTTATATGGCTTTTTAAAAGATATTTATTTAAGAAATAAGAGGCATTTCCATACAGTTCCGGATTTTTCTCGTTTTAGGGGTAAAAAGGGCGTCTTGAAGTCTACGACCTCTAATCTAGATCCGACTATATGTGGGGTATTATTCGATAGGATTATATTTTGAGAAATTTGCATTTGTGGTTTGTTTCTTATGCCGTTTGACTTCTTATTATAACATTTCAAATATTTATAATATAGTTAAATATATAATTTTTATTTTATTACACTTTTGTAGTCCTTATATTTTTTAAATATCTTTGATTTTTTTCGCCATAACTTATAAATATGACATTATTTTGAAGCACTTGCTCTTTGTGTGACATGACGGTTTTATGAAGCGTGTTAACGGTTTATGGTAAATTATTAACAAAAAACAACATAGCTGTTAAATTAGCGGATACTATTTTCTGCTACATAATTTTTTCATGTCCTAAAGACTTCTTTGGAGTATAGCAATTTATATTATTAAAAGAGGAAAATCTGTAAAGAAAAATAAATTCCTTGTTAATTAATTATTTGTAAAGCTCACATTTTCCTGGTTACAATGAAATAATGGATATAAGAGAATTAATGTTTTATGAACTATTGTTTTAAACCTGATTAGCCTCACTAAAATGTTAATTTTATATAAATGGGACAAATTACATAATTTAGCGTCTTATTATATATAATTAAGTATCATGCATCAAAAATTAGATCTTAATAGGAATTTTTTATTCTTGTTTTGTAAGTAGATGTATTTATTTTTTCTTGTCGGTTTTAGTTATTATTGTGTGGACTATCGGTAATTGTTTAATAATTTCTAATTACAATTAAAATATATTTTAATAATTCAAGATGCATAGTATTATTATTGGGATACTCTAAAATATTATCACTATATTTCATATGGGCATGTTTTCTGTAGACATTTTTAGCAATATCTGTAGAATTATCTCAAATGCAATTATGAAAAATAAAATAGTTTTATATTCTTATAACTAGAACCTGAGTACTGAATTGACTCAAGTATCAAAATGTTTTTTATGTTTTAACCTAGATACTGAATTGACTCAAAGTATCAAACTGTTTTTTATGTTATTAACCTAGATACTGAATTGACTCAAAGTATCAAAATGTTTTTATGTTTTTAGCCTATATACTGAGTTGACACAAAGTATAAAAAGTTTTTGATGTTTTTTTTAATACCAAAGTTCCAAAATCTTCTAATATTTTTTAAAAAAATCTCTTGCAGTAGAAGTATTTTGCAAATGATTTATGTTTAAACTTTAAAAATCTCTTCCAAACCCCTTTGAACCCGCCTGTGTGTGAAATTTTTTAATCTGGAAATTTACTATGAATTCAATATAAATAATATTTTATTTATGAAATCGGAAGAGATGTTCGCAGCATTCAATGAATCTATACATATATATATATATATATACATATATATATATATATATATATATATATATATATATATAGATATTTACGGACACATAAACCACATTCTCCCTTTTGGCTCCATTGTAGTCAGTCTATCCGCGTACTAATATCCTAGCTACTACATTTAATTGCTTCATGCCTTTGTATTTACCTGTATATACTTACCTACCTATTACCCTTTATTATTTTTTTGCTTGAATTAATACAAGTGAAACAATTCCATTCTCGATCAGTTTACTCCTTATCAGTGAACATTTACTGGAACTACCTCCAGGCTTCATTTCCGGCCCCCCATTATTTTATGACAGTTTTGGAGTTCATATCACTAGATTATCATTGTACCTATATTATCCGAATTCGATCACTTCACCTGTGCTCTATATTTCTAAGAAATTGTCTGGTCAGCCTTTAATTTTCATGGTCGAATTCTGACCAATATTTTATTTGAATATACCGAGGTTATTCAAATGAGAAAGAATCATCCAAATTGGTTGATTAATACCGAATATGTGAATTAATATGCACAAAGCAGGCCGTACCATAGCAAAATTAGGCTTAAGTATTGCAATCCGAAGATCAATGATAGAGTGCTTAAAACCCACAATATTAATTTAAAAACGGTAGGCCCTAACTCTCACGATTTAAACAGACAGCACCACGTAGTAAAAGGACTAGGGAGTGGAAACCCAGAATTTAATAACAAAATCTTTTCTCGAAACCCACAATTTTAATTTAAAAACCGTAGTTACTCAAGTCTCACCGTGAAAGATATATTTCACAGAGAGTGCGACAGTCGTCGGTGAAACGTGCTGTTTATTTACAGTTGAACCATAAAAGATATGTTTTGCAGAGAGTGCGAAAGCCGTCCGTGGATTATACTGTCATTTTATTATTGGATCTTGAAAGACATGTTCCGCAGAGAGCGCATGGGTCATCGTTTATCGTTGGAGCTTGAAAGACCGTCTGAAAATTTCTCTGTCCATCACCTACCCGTTCGAAGCCCAGCCGGGTTGCTAGTTAAATCGATCAAGGTATCCTTGTCCTTTTATGTTGAAGAATTCTCGGGTATATATATTCAACTTCCATGGTTAGATTCTAACCTAATTTTCATGGGACCATACTAGGAGTATTTTCTTCCAAATAGGAAAATAATCATCGACATTGGTTGGAACTGAATCATCAAACTCGATTATGCATGATTGCGCTCTGCTTAATTTTGGAGAATTATACGCACTGGTAGTACATCCTTCCAAGTAAAAAAAAATATTTACCCAAATTGGTTGAGAAATACTAGGTATATGAGTAATGTACATAAAAGAAATATATTTGAATTCAGAATCTCCTCTTTTTTGGATGTTATTTAATTAAAACGACACATATGCTTATTTTAAGTACTTAACATAACTTTTACAATTGAATCAGGAAAGTATTTAAAATCAAGTATTAACTTTTGAAGAAAAAAATTTTCACGAGTTTTTGCTAAGGATTGATAAATCATAAAACTGAACTAAAGGAACACGAAGCTAAATCAATATATTTTCACACAATGGTCAAAGTTGTAAAAATTTTTATCAAAATTTCAATATCATAAATTCACCGAATAACGTAGTATGGTATGTTGCACGCAACATAGGTCTTAAGAAAAAATGATAATGCAATAAAATAACTTCATTATTCAAAAAGAGTAGTGGTGACTGCAAATAATCTTAAATAATATTAAAAGTATTATTTTTCCGAAATATTGCTAGTATACTGATTTTAATTATCAGTGAAATGAAATGGAATTATTTCCAAGAAAATGTGGAAATTTTGAAGATATAGATATACCAAGAAATATCAGCATTTATTAGTTAAAAATATGTAACTACCAGAAAAAAATAATCTTAATATGTATCTGTACTTACCATTAAAATTATGATGGATCTAACTTACCCTTGAACAAGTACTGGCCTATTTGTTCCAGGGTAAGTATCCAAACCCTAGAAGCCCAGTGATATCAATGACAAATAATCTCAAATGATAATAGATTCCAACACCCCTAATCGCAGTTCGTTTTTATTTTACACCTTTATGTACCGATTGCTTTGACCTAGCCAATGATAATTTATTTACGCGTGATATATTCTACCGCGTACAACGAATATTTTTCGGGCATATTACCAAACCCAAAAAACACAATTAATAAAAAATATTGAAACGAACACTGCAAACATGAATTTTGAAAATTCACTTGTAAAAGGACAAAGAAAATCAAAAATACGGTTTTTAATATCCAAGGCGGACAAAAACTAAATAGAAAAACTCAACGTTTAAAAGCGGCAAACCATGTACTCATATTTTTTCCTTCCACGTATCGCGTGGTGTATCAGTTGAAAAAGTGAATTATAAGGAAACAAAAACTGTTAATGATAAAACGTGTTAACCCACATATATTTCAATAATTAACGCTTAGAAATATTGACGCGGAAAGTTTGAAAGCAGCAAACAACATACTCACATTTTTTTCCTTCCACGTATCCCTTGGTATATTAGTGTGAAAATGTAAATTATAAGGAAACCAAAACTGTTATTATGTAAAAAAGGTTTAAAAATATTATTAAAATGTCCATTAATAATATGTCATATCTACCATTTTTCAAGATAAAATTATGAAAAAAAATGTTGGGGTGAAGCTATAACGGTGATAATAAATTTCTCGTTTTTTGAGGTATTCTCCAATACATTGAATAATTAATTTTTGTATACATATATTTACGTGCTTAAAAACAATAAAAAAATAATTCATATATACTTTAATGTATATAAAGTTTGGTAGTGCAAGTTGTATTTGTATTTAACGAGTTAAATACATTTATTTATTAATGTTTTATTAAAATACTTGTTCAACTAGTAGAAAAATATTAGAGAGTAGACAGAAAACACAGAAACAATCATAAAAAATGCGATGAATATACATAACTAAAAATAGTAAATATGGAGATAATCCACCGGAACTGTTCAAATACTCCATAATCTTGATTAAAAAGTTGGAACTCGAAAAGAAAATCAAACCAAAACGGTGCATGCCAGTTATTTTAATAAATTTGTAATTATATTTATTATAATATTATTATGTTTGCAGTAGTCGCGTAAATTGTATATTGATTTATGCAACTACTGCAAATATAATATAAAATTTAAATTATATAATTATATTCACCGTAAAAATATCCAATCCCATTAACTAAATATTAATAGAATAAATTTAGCTTAAAGAAAATACAATCTTAAATCAAAGAGATTCCCAAAACACTTTTTCGTGAAAACATTTTTGAACGTTTAGAAAAACTATATCCATCTACCGACGATATGGAAATATATTTAATGCTTGTTCAATAACTTCAAAGTAAAATCTTACGTATAATTTTACAACCCATCTCAAAATCGTTACGTACTCGTATCACGGAAAAGCAAGTTGGCACCGATCAGTCGTTAAAGCTGTAAGATGAATCGGGCATAAGTATAAATACGTACCTCGTGATTTATATATTCGATGGCAAAGGTGGATACGCTCCTGAATACCACACTACGATATGCAATAATCGATTATATCTTACGCCTTCATACGAGTACATAACGATAAGTATATAGGTTCTGCCGGTAAAAGGGTGTAAAGTTTGACACACAATAAGGACGAAAATACTACCAATATACTATTTACACGTTGTAAAATGTATAAATTATGCTATGTCTTAGAAAATATTTAGTTTTTTATCTTTATTTTAAATAATTATATAGAATATTTCATATTTATATAATGCTAGCATTTATTTCCACTTGCACAAATGGAATACCATGATGGAGTACCATCCGCCAGAATTCCATCTGCCCAGTCAAAATACATTTATACAAGTATACATGATTATTTCTATTAGTACTAAACTATAGGCGAATAGTATATAGTGCTAATACGTAAACTATTGATATCCACATCAAATGACATAAATTGCATCAATTTTATGTTAATAAGGCTAATTTTATGTTAATCAGTACAAAGCCTTTATTAATGTAACCAATGTTTGGAAAAATATGGAGGGTCAAGTTGATTTAATGGCTTGCTATAAATATTTTCCTTCTGTAATTTAAGATACAAAAGTTGCGAAAACTACCTTCCTCCTGCAGGCACTGAGACTTAACCCTAAACTTCGACCACCCGCCGCGTACGCGCGGCAATGTAAGGATCCTTATTGTAACAACCATATTTTCAGTGAAAGGTTCGACCCAAAACAGGACCCCTGCGGTCCAAGCGTGCCCTCCCGTCTCGCACAATTAGCAATAAATCCCCGCCTAACGATCCCGATACCTCTCAGGCCATTATTTCAGCGGCATCGTTGCGGCCGCTAAACTATTTATCTGTATTTTACATAATATTATATTATCTGATATTAATTATTCGGGATAGAGTAATTTAGATTTGGTGGAACGGTGTCGTCCTCATCTAGGGTAAAATAGCGGATGGGTTTGGATGCCAGGTACGAAATAGGGGTATTGGGAGAAAAGTCTATTTAAAGTATCAAATCAGAGTTAGATACGAAGTTAATATAAAAGACACAGGGTCACTTTAAAATTTATGAACGATAACTTTAAAGAAATTAAGTTTCTACATTATTTTTTCGGTAACTTTTGCTTTGAGCCCCACTTGCATAGTAGTATTTTGCTACCTTTTGTCTTATTGTAATGAGTTTTTGTAATTTTATAAATACGTAAATGTTGGTTGACTTATTTATTTATTTCGATTTAATTCAGCAAACTCATCCGGTCAACCAAAGTTATAGTTTATTTGTATTGTTACAAGATGGGAACATAACTAAATAGCATAATAACAGAATGTTAAATTTTCAATTTTTGGGAAAAAGGGACAAAAATATTTTAATATTGAAATTTCGGAAGGGCTTTAGAGTGCGATTGCTATGAGGAAGGAAAATAAAGAAGGATTAACAGAGAGAGGGAGGGAGGATGAGAGAGAGGGAGAGAGAGACGGAGATACAGAGTGAGAGAGAGAGGGAGAGACAGAGGCAGAGAGAGATATGAAAGAAAATGAAATGTAGAAGGAAATATACTTTTTTCAAAGGACTTTTGAATATTTAAAAGGACAGTGAAAATCTGGAATGAGTTTATTCCATAACTTTGCAGCGTGAACAATAAACGAAGACTCATGAAAAGAAGTGCTATTCATGGAAGTTTCTCAGAACGTAGACATGGATAATTGCCAGATAGTGCAGTATAAATGGTTACAGAAAGATAGGAATTTTAAGGATTTTGAGATATTACAAAGAACGAAATAATGTGAAATTCCCATTCTCTAATTGACCTATTAACAGAGGATCGACCTGTCATGACCTAAACTCGGAGATATGCTCAAATTTTTTGAGGCAGACAATGTAATAAAAATATTCTATTTAGCCGGAAAATGGTACAGCTGTTACTCGCATCGTACTTTTATTAGCTATGACTTTGTTTGGGTGAGCATATTTATTATGAAATTTGTTGCTGTCTTTTCTTTTATCATCAAACAATCTTCCAAATAATCGATAGAAATAACTTTTCTAAAAATATTTTCAATATGTATATTTCAATTTTTAAACGATTTTACGATTATTATTAGTATTGATAAGAATCCTTAAAATAACTGAAGAATGCGATTTGCGTATTTTTAATCAACAGGATCATTCGCCAAGAGTATTTTGCTTGCATGAAAATTAAAAAGAAAATTATCAGTTCTTAAATATCATGTGTAGCTGACTTTTTCTTTCAGTAGCAGTGTACTAAACCTTTTCAAAACTTTATTAAACGACTAAGATATGTGTTTTTGTGTGACGTTCTTTGTTCAAACAATCACAGGAATATGGAATTTTGTTTTTGTTTTGGAACAAATCGATATATTTTACTCTGTGAAGACATGTGGAGATAAATGGAAAAATACTAATGTAAAAGCAATGGCGTGGTCGACATGCACGTTAGAAGTAAAAGTTCTTTACGTATTATTATTCTAATTAGCAAACAAGGATAACATTATCTTAATATTATCCATTAGTTTACGACAGAAGATAAGAATATTTTACTGACCTAAAATACCTATATTTTATTATTTCGAAGTGAACATAAAACGCAGTCAAACCAATGAAGACGTTACGGAAAAGGTCTCAATATTATTATACATAAAAACCAATGTACGAATTATTGCGACCGAGAGCTAAACTCGCTCCACTGGCCTATTACTTATTGAATTGGTCTATTCATTGATGCGGTATATTATTCATTGACGCGATCTATTATTTACTGATGTGAAAGTGACTAACAGAGGAGGAGGATCCTATACATCACGCGCTTTTCCTACGATGTGTTTCATTTCCATGTGAAACTGCACTACCGTGACAAAATAAGTTTCATTTATAAAAAATAATTTAGTAGTAAATGCCATTAATATTTAGATGATATAAATATTCATTGTTAATTTTTGTAGTTTATTTATCCTTGATCTACTAGAGTGATTTATCCTTTCTACTCCTATAGTGATTTATCCTTTCAAAAAGTATGCTTAAAAAGAAAACACGAGGATTGCAATTTGTCACCTTTGTGCTTGTGATTTTTAACCTATTCTGTTGTCTCTCATCCCCATATATGACTATCGCTGTATCTTACTTACAGGCTTTACATTCTACCTCCACTTCTACCTCTCTACCTCGATTTTATCGCTCTCCATACATCCAATCATATTTGTGGCTGGCTTTTTCCACTGAACAACAATTATATCATGTGGCAAGAAAAAATCGGATAAGCGCAAGTCTGGATCGCGCATATTGGTTTCTATTCCTTGTTCGAAGTGAAATTGCTTTATTTGTGATAAATCATACTATGAACTTTTTATTTTAATAAATATTTAATAATATTTTGAAAATTAAAGAAGAAGGACTTTTATATTGTCGTGAATATCTCTAGAACTATGTCATTTAGTTATAATTTTCACACAGTTTTTTCAAAGGTTTTTAAAAATCGTGTTATTTCAGAATTTTATATTTAATGGTTCCGGAAATAGAGAGTGGGGATATATTTTTTCATATTTTTTGGTGTCATCTGTAATTACGAAAGTATTCATGAAACCATAAAAAATTGCCTTTCAAATGATAATCCACCTTATATCTCAATATTTACACATCGATACTAACATGGAATGTAAAATCGTATATTCTATTGATCTCCCCGCCCCCAATTTCTATACAAATATTTTTTAGATTATTATTTTTTGTGATTTGAATAATGATAAATATTTGTAAACCAGAGTACCATTTCGACGATAATTGACGATTTTCGAATGTCCCTGAAATTTATAGATGTTTCGATTCAACAACAATTACTCTGAATGTATTAAAATTTACTACAAGTTCTTCGCCAAAATTGGATGCAAGCTACGGGCGTGTAATAGAAATATAGCCATCATGTAGTTGTTTTAGTTATCGATATTCTGGAGTAATTTTTCGAAGTGTGATTATTGGGACATAATTCTTTGTAATTGCTTGTTCTTAGTGCTTTAGTTATTCAATAAATATCTCTTTTGTTTTAAAAGTATCGTTCTTATAAAAAATCGGGTGAGTTGATATTGATCATATACAAATTAATCCAAACTTGCATATTTATTCCACGTAAAATGGAAAATACACATTCTTTCTCTTAGGACATTTTCCACTTCTTAACACTTCTTGTACATAGGTACTAATATTAATGTAATATTAAATCAAATGTAACAAGCCATAAAATTCTAACTAAGTCCTAAAATATTTACCTAAATATGTCTGTAAAAGACTAGATGCACGTGGTATTACTTCAATTGTACTGTCAATTACGCCATGAAAATACCCGCGGAATAATATAGTTTAGTATTATAATTAATTTAAATGTTCCAAATAAATAGAATTTTTGGAAAAGCAGATGTAACAGTTGGACAAATGCACATTGTTACTAATAATTTTTTCTCCATGTTTTCTTTTGAAGTAAACCTTGGACATATCTTCGTCTTGAAAACCTAACGAACAATTTAATAATAAACATAGAGTAAAAAGTTGTCATTAATATGTATATACATATATCGCAATTTAAGGTAAGGGTTTTTAGTCGTATGTATGGGACTTTTCTAGAGAGGCGTTTGTAGTTCCCGAACATTTAATTCTAAGGTGGCCGCCATGCCGGAAGCGTATTTGGATAATGACACTTAGTATTAAGTATTCAAATGTGTTACGTCAAAGAGAATGATTTAAAATGAGGTCAAGTATGGATTCTTTCATTGCGATAGTAAAAATTTATTTACATTTGACATTAAACGGTAATATCAACCTTGATATACTACCATGCTAAACTAAAACATAACTGAATCTATACATATACGGTTGACGAAGAACTTTAAATAAACTCGACACTGACGTTTTCCTTACATACAATAATTATAGGTTTATGATATGCATAGTTGGTGTATATTTTAATAATATTTGAATTTTTTTTCATATAAAAATATCGCTGTATAGTGGTGTCAGTACACAAATTGGAACTAAAATAATGCCAGTTCAAAATCTGCTCAGATTATTAAGTGTTTTCTGAATTATATAAATTTCCATATAGCACTGAAATGTGAGAAGAAAATTTTCCTTCTGCTAGATCGTTTCGAAAACTATACGTCTAATTACTGTAATTGACGAACTTGAGCTTTCATTGTCGGAGCTTATTCGCTATACGACTATTAAAGTTGCTTGTGTTACATTAAATGTAATAGTAATGTATATAAAATAATTTATGAATGTTAGTATTTAAATATGGTCTTCTTGACTTATGTATATTATATTAGGTAAAACCATTTCAGGAGCTCGGTATAACGTAACCTTAGGGCTTTCGTTAGAAACTTGCGCAGTTTTATATATGATTATTACATTACAAGTTTTAAATTTTGGAAATAATCTGAATCAGTCATCTAATTTTGATCTTTGTTAAAATAATTATATATTTTAATTACACTGCTCTATTGAGCTATTATAATGCTACTATAAAAACTGTGTGTTATGCTAAAGTAAATCATTATTTTTTGTTGATTACAAAATTATAAATATTTGTAAACCAAAATACCATTTCGGCCATGAACAACGGTTTTTAAAAATTCCAGAAATTTGTTATTATGGTTGTGTTATTTGTAAGTTCGACGTTCCGGTGTAATTTATGCTATGTGTGTTTTTCGGGGCACGATTCTTTGTAATTGGTTGTTCTCGGTGCTTAAATTATTCAATAAATATCTTTTTTATTTATAAAATATATAGTCATTATTGTAATGATCGGTTGCGACGAGAAATGTATATACGAATTATTCTAAACTTAGGTACTTATTGTAAGTAAAGTGGAAAATATACATTCTTTCCTTAGCATATATTTCACTTCCAATTAATATTATTTCACTTCTTAATACTTCTTGTACATGGGAATTATTATTAATGTATGTAATATTAAATAAAATGTGTCAAGTAAGGTATAGAATTATAACTTAAGCCCTAAATTATTTGCCTAAATATGCCTGTACAAGTCTAGGTGCAGGTGTGATTTCCTGAATTGTATTTTACTACACTAAACCAAGCGATATCTGAAGATTACACTAGGTGGGGTGGGGGTTTGATTAGTCTTTAAAGATACTTCTAGGTTTGAAAAATGTGTCATTTTATATAGACTTCAAATGCCAGAAAAACTTTTAGATATTCATTACAATTTTTCATTTTCTTATTATAATAAAAGATATGCTTCTGACCTGATGAAAAATTAGCGCCTGTGTGTAAGGCCCTGAGTTGTTTTAGTTTTGACATAAACCTGCCGGTTCATGTGAAGGCTGTTACATTTCTTTGTAATTGAAACTAGAAGATAATGATAATGATGGTTAAATGTTAATGAAAGATCTAGGCGATTTTACCGCGTTATTTGAACGGATTAAATTAAATTTTCCTTTCAGGACACCAGCTATTAACGTTCTAGAAATCGAATTTAAACAGTTAATTCCGGGCTTAACGGACAGTTTAAATGTAAAATGTAAAGTATGTACTTAAACTATCTGTTAAGACGTAAATTTATTATTAACTTTTCATTTATAATCCGTGATTTAAGTAATACATCTTATTAGTGAGCGATCTCTATTTCTCTTACCGTCTTTGGGGTACCAGTCTGATACCATTGTGCTCCATTTATTTTGTGTATCTCGGATAGTGTGACCGGTCCACCTCCTCTTTTGTTAGTCTATTTAAATAAGTATGTCAACTACTTTAGTTTTTTCCTTACTGTGCTGATATTCACTTTATCCCGTTTCTTTATTCCTGCCATACTTCTTTCCATGGCTCCCTGATAGCGTTCCATCTTCTCTTGGTGATGTTTTTGGCGACCAAGTTTCACATCCGTAGGTAATTACTGACAGAATACAGGTGTCGAAGACTTTATTTTTTATTGACATACCTAACACTTTTGATTTTAGGATTTCTTTCAAAGACCAATATTTCTTCCATCCGTTTGCTATTCTTCTGTTGATTTTTTTCGTGGTTTGATCTTCGTGAGAAATTATTTATTCTAAGTAACAGTACTCTTGAACATATTCGAGAGGTTGGTGGTCGATTTGTCGATTCACACACGGGGACCAGCCGTGGTGGGAGACTTATTATCGATTGGTTGTAGTTGTGGCTATTTGTTTATGTATTTATAGTTTGTTTCCGGTGTTCCGAGGAAATATTTAGTTTTTTGGTGTATTCAGTTGTGAACCGGATCTTGCTTTCTCTACGTATAATAAGTCTTTCGTATGTTAGGACAGTTGATATTTTTCATCATTCATATTACTTTTGTGTAACGATTGGTTTGGGTTACTCAGGGTTTTCTTTGTATTAACTTTCCCCAAGGAGAATAATTTCGGTGAACCTGAAATTTCTCTCTTCCTCTTTTCTCGGTTGTTGTGTTTCGGTTTTTTTACTATCAATTTATCATACTTTAGATAAGTAATATTTCCTTCCTTGAGGGTGAAGTTGTTTTGCGTTTTTTAAAGATTTCCTTCGAGTACTCTTCTTTTACGTTGATACCTGGCTAGAAATTTGGCTTGTTTTTGAGTATAAGATGATTTTTCATACCATAATGTTGCTAATTTATTGGCTGTCTATATGTACTCCCATATCCATAATGATTCTTCTGATGTAATTTACTATTTTTTTCAGGTTTGCCATTTTCTTCCACTCCGAAGAAAACCAGATAAATCTTTTGTTTGTTAATTTCTACCGATTTAAGTTTATGTTGGACCTCTAATATTTTGCTTTTGAGGTTATCGTTTCGAATTTTTGTTTTTTGTAACTGAATGTGTTATAAGTTCGGTTTGTCTTTGTAACTTTCGATCCATTTTATGGAGCAATAACTCCATATTTCAATCCATGGTCAGGGAATAAGTCGTTTTTTGGGAGATTTTAAGTTTTTCTGTGGTAAAATTTTTTACAAGTTCGTGTTATCCTTTGTTTTAATGATTTTAGGTTTCGCAACGAGAAGTTGACACTATTTACTAATATTTTTCGATTTTATTCCACTGGACTTGTTGACGTTCGTGTTATCAGTTTAGTTGCCGGAACCACTCTCACTTAACTATGTTAATTGTCAGCTAATCTCAAGTTAGCTAATGTCAATATGATATATTATAAATAGACAAAATTCTTAATGGATATCACCTGCACATCCCCGGCTAGGTAATGTAAAGGTCAGTGAGGCGCCACACTGCCCAATTGTCTACGCGGCCAATTACGGCCCCGACAAGTTGGTGTTGAATAGGATAGCGGCTCTCCGCTTTGTGTGCTTACCGGCACAGAGTTTAATGTTTCACTTATCACTTTATTTGTAACTAAAAAAATTAAGTATTCCACTTATTTACCAACAGACAAACTTTGTTTAATAGTTCTATAATCTCACTCACTTTTTATTTTTATTGTAATAAAACTAGTTTTATTTATTTATATTTGGTTTTAAGTTTCTTCACCACTTTGCATTTTAGTTTTTAGCAAAGTTCTTACACTTCTTATATGTACTTTATTTGTTATTATTACAAAAACGGTGTACAATCGTGAGAACAAATTATTACTCGTCACTGATATTTGGAACGGCGGGTGTTTTGCACTATTTCGGAATAAAATGCAGGAGCACTTTAGAAAGTGGCTAACTTTTATAACGCGTAAGATTGAGGCACAGAAATGTTGACCGTTCATAAACAGAGACGTCAAAAAATAGACTAATATGTATATATATATATATCATTGAACACTGATCCCTTAAAGCTGCACTCATGTCACTCTTGAGCAGCCAAACATAAAAAATATTGAACTACCTACCATACTACTCGGTTTACGCATTACGCGTGGATAACAGAGTGAGCATTGCTAAACTAACTTACGTTCACAATTAATACTTACTGGACAAACTTATTAATCTATTTACCAATAAACATGTCGATTCAGACTACGACCTCGTGGGAGATTACTTTAAACTGCAACTACAAAAACTAACTAAAAAACGTAACGCAATCAACGCACTCAAACCGTCCACGCCTGCATAACCTTATTCAAAATATCGATCTGTCAAAACCTATTCTTGACTTACAAATATGTATTTGTACGCAACGATGCAGTCAAGAGGTCATAAAAACTACCATACGATTGCATATGTAAAGTAATTAAACGAGATAGCAAAATATTAAATACTCAAATATCAGATAGAGAAGGAACCATTACAATCGATCACCTGAAACAAGTTATCAGCCTCTTCGCTGCCCTCAGAGCTCAAAACAACGCACCCTAGACGTATAATTCGGTTGCCAATACGCTTTGCCAGAGGAGGAACAGCAGAGCTGTAGCGACTGTCCGGTGTGTAAACTGTCCTTAAGTAATAAAGCAAAAGCCAATTTCTGTAAATTATAAAACATAAGGCCATATCGTGACAATATCCAAAGAACAAACTCAGCGCACAGTTTGCAAGACGTGACATATAAATCTTTATGGATAAAACCGACAATTTTTAACATGGTATCTAGTTTTTTTAACATAGTATCGTTTAATTTTTAACATAGTGTCGTTTTACATGTTGCATTATTTTTACTTTAGAAATTTTGAAGAATTTTATTTCAGAAATGAACAAAAATTGTTTCGAAATGAATTCGATATTATTATTCCATTATTATTTTGAAAATGTAAGTAAATGTAAGCTAACTTTATTCAAACATAATTAACAACTTGACTTGGTAGAATACACTACCAGGAATTCTATTAAAAATGACCAGGATATTAACAAAAAAGAAAAAGATTTTATTTAAGGTTGCAATGTCCGTAAAAAATGGATACAAAAAGTTCAGGGACCAGTGTTTTAATTTGAGTTTTAAAAAAATTAGTATTATATGTACAAAACTATAAACCCGTTTTCCCGAGACTTTCTTTTTGAAAACGGTGATATCAAATTGTGTATGTTCTTTCTATAAACAAATTAAATTAACAATGCTATCATTGTTAGCAGAATCCTGTTCGAAACGAATGGAATTTTATATTATCGTAGCAACGTTATCTGCCCTCCTTCATGTATTTGTCAGAGACTTCTGACTTTTACACGAAATGAGAAAGACATTTTGAATTTATATATGGTATGTAATTCCTTTTCTCAAAAATGGAGAATGGCATTTTAATTATTTAAACTTATATTCTGGTCTTCTTAAACTTGCATAAAGTTTTTGTATGATATAGTTCTGGGGATTTGACGAAAAGTGTTAAAAGAGATTTATTTGAAGCAGTCAAATTTTTTCTTTCGAATTATCGCTCAAAAGGTTCACTAAAAATATTCCTCCATACGCATTTTCCCCATCACCAATACTTTTGAAGTAATAAACAAAACAAAAAGAAATAAATGTTGCCAGGAGTATACCTAAAATTTTCCGAAAAGTCGAGATAGTGATTATCGTTACTAAATCTCATAATTTTTAAGAATTTCCCTATATTTTTCTAAACGATGTACTGGGAATTATATTTAAACCCGTGAAATGTATTCTTAATGTTTGTTTATAGAATTTGAAGGAAATATTATACACTTTTAAATTTTTAACACTCTTATTGAGAGTTCTACTTCTATTTAATAGGTTTTTTATGTTAAAGTATAAGATATTCGTGAGACGGCACCAATATAAATAATTATTTGTTATTTGCAGCTTTCACATTACTTTAACATTGTTATAATTAAGAATACCGAAATTTACGTAAAATAAATTTTGCTGATTTAACAATCTCTAATAGTTTCTTAGATTATACTAAATGTTTATTAGACCGTGGTAAAAAAGCTGGAGAAATCATCACGAAGAATAAGTACATGTAGCCTAAGATTTCAAAACACATAATATTATATGTAAATTCATTACAAAATTAATTCGTGTCCCGGAGTTATGAGTTGTAGGTTACTTTCTTTTATTTTCTAATTTTAGAAAGTGCTTAGAAAAGGAGAAACAGAGACTGTCGACCAGAAACATAAACAAAGCATATCGCCCTGTTAAAAATAGAATAACTATTTATAGTATTGGAAGTATTATTATGTGTATTATTAAAAATTTTGGAGCATGCTGGGAAATTTAAATGTATTTCGATAAAAAAAGAAACATTTCTTCAAAAAGTATTTTGTAAAGCGAATAATGTATTCACTTTTGACATTGTCCGTTTATAAATGAATATACGGTTCATTATTGGAATAACGCTTTCAGTTTTGAACATTTTAATCCAAAGAATGAGTTTCATGGGTACTCAGAGACGAAGTTCTTACCGACGAACTTTAAGGTATAATAGATGCACTTTGCTCTCTAAGTAAGACTGAACATACAATAGAGTTAAATGTCAATGTCAAAGCTATGTTGAGGAATTTGTGATGTTTATAAAATCTGCGCATAAAATAAAACTGTAACAGATTGAATTACTTAGATTGAAAATATTTTAAAAAGTACTTTAAGAATATTTTAAAAATTTTATTATATAGCATGAAAATAGAACCTACAATTAGAATGTTTGTCAGTCTGTTAATTTGTTCTCCAATCACGAAAACTCTAATAGCCAGATTTTCATAAAATTTGATATGATATTAGTTTATACCTTCAAACAGCATATAGAAAAATGTTATCTGGATATTTCGGAATAAAAAACCTTTACTCTCTACACTGAGGTTATTTTTCAGTATTAAATTATTTTAAACTTATTTTTGATTTATAATATTTTTAAAATAAATATACAGCTAACGCCTCCTATTAGCGGTATTTGTAAGTTTTACTCTCATGGAAAATCAATTTTGCGTGTTGATTTTTAAACATATCACTGTGGTTTCGATATTTATCCAATCATTTTTCATTCTTTGTTAATATTTTACATATGATACTTATCCTAACAAAAATTATCATATCATGTTTACAAAAAACACAAAGGAGACAAAAATAAAAAACGGGTGATATGAGATTCTTCATTATATAACTTTTCTTATTTCGAATTCCACGCGAACGAATTTACATAGTAAATATGGTAGTAAACTATTATTCCCTACATTTAAAAATGACCTATTATTATAGCGATTACATTTGTTATTGTCAAAGTTTGTAAAAAAAACGATAATTGGAAAATATTTGTCCACAGTTTTTTCTACTTCTGATGCACGAAATTATTTGTTACCAAAAATGAAATTAGGATAATAGCTGAAAAGCCATTACCATTCGTTATATTTGATTGCTTTTTCTCCAATAATTTCCATTTTTCTCAAAATTTGGATAACATTTAAAATAGCAAAAATAATCGGGAAGGTAAACATCATTTTTAAACAATCCAGCCATTTCTTTTCACTAAACCTTTGAACAAGGGAGGTAAATAAATTTTATTGAAAATGCCAGGAAAACGCCGTTAGACTAACCAAAATGGATCTTTTCGGATAAAATTGTTCATTCAAATTATTTTTACCAAATTAGTATCTCTTGTTTTCAAAATATTTTAAAATAAATAATTTCTTTTATTTTGAAGGTCAATTTTTTTTAATGAAAATTCAGTATATTTATACTACATAACTAATTAATTTTAACACTATAAACTAATAAATTTTCATACATACGGTGATAATCTTTTGTGAAATAAATTGAATTCCCTAATCTAAGTGTCGAAACTGCGTTAGTATTAACAATGGGATAAGAGAATTGAATTCTCTAACCTAAGTGTTGAATGAAAAAGCTGTAGTCATAAGTTTTTTACCACAAATTATGTTATGGAAACTTTTCTGTAAATACGCCCAATATTTTTTTAGAATTGAACCGAATAAAAAAGCTTTCATCGGGCTTTACATAATGTTATTTTGTGGCATTTGCACCTGCGGTAAGAATAAATTCTTCGATGCTAAATAATAGTATGGAGTTTATTTAAAATTTTGTTTTTTTCTCAACGTTTTACTTTTCTGTATAATCAACAAAAAATTTTATTAAAAGGGATATTTGAAAAATTAATCCAGATTAGAGGAATAGAATAGATAGAAATTTGGAAAACTTTTTCACGTAAATGAGGTTCTAGTCTTTTAGGGTTTGCAAAGTCGAACAAGTCATGTGCGTTGCTTAGAGCAACTTCTCCCGAGTAATTTTCCTTCGGTCGTATTGAACTGCTTTTCATAATTATTTCGCATTATTCAAAATCACTTTTGGAGAAAATTACCAGTACGTCATACCACATTGGATTTCTTCGATATACTAGCAAGTTACCTAAAGTGGACAGCAAAAAAGTAAACTTGAAAGTAAAGGGAAATATTAGAAGTGGGATTAATTTGAATATTACTTTAAGTATATGATAGTATTGTCAAAGTTCGAAGGGGATATTATTTGTCTGTCTGCGTGAGATAGGTAGCATTGATTAAATTGAATATCAAAACTTCTACAAACACTTTAATGAGATTTATTTTTCTACAATCCTACACACGTTTTAAGCGAAAATTAATTGTCCTATTACATAAGTCGTTTAAAAATTAAAGCAAAGCTGTACTTTCTATTTTAATTTTTATCTATAAAATTATATCACGAGGTTTTAAAGTTGCCAATCCAAAAGATGCGTTTTAGCTATATATTTTTGCCCAAAATTGTAAAATAAACCTAAAATATCGGGTATATACCCTGATGAAAACATGTAAGGCAACGATATTTACGAGTATATCAAAACTAATTTGCGAACGTTTTCATATATGTGATACGAAATCCTTCTTGTGCGAGTAAAATTCGAATTTGGCAAATTTAATTCGGTAATAATTTCTTTTATTGGAATATTTTATCAGTAATATTTTCTTTATTCGATATATTTTATCCCACAGTGAGAATTAATTGATAGTTATTTTCTAATGGCCTCTATTTTAACGTCTTAGTTTGGGTTTACACTAGCATTTAAAATTCATTTTTATTAAACGTAATTGTTTATAGTAGAAAAATTAAAGTATCACTATTTAACACTTGTTTCCCTGTTAGTGCATTCATGAAAATATAAATTTATCCAGCTTACCGACGGTAATTACATTTATTTTCATAAAAATCGTTAACCTTTATTCGTAAGAAGTATTATAATTTTAATGTATATGCTATAAATTTGTCTGTACTATAAAATTTTAATGAAATATATAATAGCTTATATATTCACTGATATAGACAGTGATATAGTAGATATTTGTACTGATATAGTAGATATTTGTATAAAAATATTGTGACCTTAAGGGTTCACATTTTTCTTTCGCTCACGATAAATGTTCATTTTCGGTCAAGGGATCCATTCCGTTACCGCCAACGTTCCTGTCCTACCTGCGTGACTTTGTCTATCCTATTTCACTATTTGTAAAGCTACTTGAATTCTGTATAGTTTGAAATATGCGTAGAAAATCTGAAGGTTTCTCTTGAAGCTGTAATTCGTTTACTCTTAAACGAAAACACAAAATTTTTACTGATTTTGCCAAGTATCATTGTATCGTGTTTGAATATATAATCGGATTTCCTTTATCAAGACCTTGAGATTTTAAATTGTTAAAATTTAATTCATATTTGGTTTTTTGTCATATTTCATAGCATATATAATGTATTTAACTATATTTGTTGAAATCGCCCTAGGTGTTCAATAGTGACTTAGCAGCATGGAGTAGTTATATGTGAATATGTTATATGTTAATGTGTTAGTCCAGCAAATTAAATATTTGCAAATGGAAATGGGAAAAAATGAAATTAAATTAAAAAAAAAAAATATATAATAATATATCACAACCTCATTTCGCCTTTTAAACTCATAGGTTAATGCATCTCCATTGCCCAAATATTGGCTTCCTCAAACACAGCTGTGCCCTTTATAATTTTCCTCGCATTTAATTTTGTTTTATTAGATGTCAGCATTGATTCCGAAGGGTTTAAGGGAGATATTGTGAAAATTCTACAATAATTGAATTTTATGTAAATGTCCTTGCACTAAGATTTGTTAAAAATAAAACAGTGGATACTAAATTATTAGATCTTCAAGATAGTTTTGGACCGATACTAATATAAATGTCGTACAATGACACAGTACTAGGTTACGCTGAGTTTATTCGAGAGATCTGTCACATGTGATGGTGAATTGTTATCCTGTTTGCTTTATGGGACATTGTGTTATAGAACTATGAGCTAAATAATGGCAATCCAAATACAACACATTTAACCATAGCGAAGTTCTCCTGTAAACCTAGCTATCCTGATTTTCATATTAGGTTAAGTACGACGTGTCACTAGTATTATTCAATTAGAACTGTGTCGAATAAAACGAGTACAAACACTGAATGGCTGCCATTTACCGCCGAGTAGTTCTATTTTAAATCATACTATTCTGGCCGCAGCATCAAGTCGAGCAAAATTGTATTGGCTTAATACCATCAGAAAGGTAAACTAAATATTTTTTAAGCCCAAAGGCGGATGTACGCCATTGAGCATTATGAGGTATCCTAGACTACCTTAGGACTAAGGTATCAGTCCCTGGGCATCATACAAGACGAAATGTCTAACTAAGATGAATTAAATATGTGCGAATAAGATAAATCAACTGCTCCATCACATAAAATTCTTGTACCCATATTCCGATGCCGTCATCAGACCATAGAGGTCATACGTGTCCAAAGGTTTCAGCACGAAGAATTAAACGTACCCAAATATGATGGAGTTATACTTAAAGTTATGAAGTTACTTCGTCTACCTTAGACATTAAGTCAGATCATAAGTGTCGTTAAGATAAATTAAACTCTCCTAAATACGATGGGGCTGATATTTGCCATATTGCCATAAAGTTACAACGCTCATTTTTGGCATCGTCATCAGGTAGCGGATATCAAGAGAATAGGGTTGGGTAAAACGTATAAAATACATCAGAACATGTTGGATCAACTACTCGCTGGTACGAAGTTACCAAGATCACCTTTCGTTACCATCATCATTATGGAAATCAT
This sequence comes from Druceiella hillmani, assembly GCA_039881145.1. Lineage (NCBI taxonomy): Eukaryota > Metazoa > Arthropoda > Insecta > Lepidoptera > Hepialidae > Druceiella > Druceiella hillmani. The sequence goes on from JAYKKI010000025.1 coordinate 19,828,380, forward strand.
ACGAGACTCACCATTAAAAGTGGGAACGAACACCTTCATCAAATCATTGATCTCATGTAATATCAAAGATTTTGCCAAGAGGAATTAATTAATTATATGCAAACACATTGTATCTGATTCTTGCCGCTGAAGATATCCTGGCCACTTTTCGACTCCGTCCCCAGATCAGCTTGACAATATAATAATTTCTTATTAGCGGGACTATATATTCATGAAAATTTTTACCCCAGTCAGATATCGAGAAAAGGGTCAAAATAACTTGTAAAGTTTAACTTGAACATGTGTTATGACTGACAAATATCACAAGTTTAGTAAGCTTATAAAATAAGAAGGAAGTGGAAACAATTGAAGACGTATAGATACATTAAACTATTGGCCATGTATTGCATTAGAACATTTGGTTTGTCATTCCCGTTAATTTACTCCCGTATATATTTTACGCTAAGGCGACCCTTAAAAGTTTATTTTGAATTATCAAACCGAAATTTACCAATAACTTCATCACATTTTAGTTTTTAACCCATGTACAGTTCTTAACTTAAAGACGTGTCTCAGGTCAAAAAACTAAAAATTCTTGAATTCTGATCAAATTATATAAGAGCGAATTGAATATTTTGAGTTAATGTATTTTGAAGAAAACATATTCCTTGACCTTAATTTTGAAGTATGCTCTCATCAATCACCTAATATGATATAGTGACAGTTTTGAAAGCAAACATCTTCAAACTCTTAGAAGTTTTGACCACCGAACATGTATTAAATAATTCATATTAATATTGCGTAGGCATAAGTTCTATACTTGCAAAAATTTTGGTTACACCGTACTTATAGCGACTGTTTAATATTTGATCTTGAGAAGTTTCAATTCAGACGCCATAGTTATCCAAAGTTCGGGCTGATGTATGTAATAACAAGTTTGAAACGTAGTTACGTCCAGTAGAAACCTAGATCGGTAGAGAAACTAATTCTAAGATATTTATTTATCCATAAAGGCATCCTTTAGAGAATTCGAATAAACAGCAAGGTTTTAAATGTTATTAAGATATTTTATGAATTAAACGTTATTTTTTGTTTTTTTCATAACTCTGTACTTTGTAAAGAAATTGCCTCTCGTAATTTCTTCGTTAAAAGTAAATAATGTGGATAAATATATCAGTATTATTAATTCTTTTCAGGAAAATTTTTAAATTTTACGTAATTGACTGGCTTCAGAATACATTTCTAACATTTGGTTTACATTTAAAAAATAAGTCCGTTAAAAGAAGAAGCTTTGAAGTTTTCTTATGCTTAGTTTGTATTCATCCATATTATTATGATTTGTATGTCGGTAGGTATATTAAACATAATTTCATGAATACTTCCACTCTTTTTTGACTTTCCCATTTAGAGTAATCTTACTTATAAATAAAAAAGAAGTATATTACTGATAAACGTTATGATCAGCATAGTGTTTTTATGGGTAAACTGTTTCATAATGTCCATTTTGAAATTAAATATACCATTAATTTTTTACCAACAATATAGGCTTTTAATAAGTAGATGCATTAATTAGTTTGGAACAAATATATTGATTTAAATAAAAGATCTTTGTGAAAACAATTGTATTAAAATCGTTCTATATTGGTTCAGTAACCCTTAGCTCTAGTGATTTACATTTATTAATTTGCTGAAGAGAATTACAATGATTGACAAGATAAAAAAGTACATTTGGAACACTATTTTTCTCCGGTATTACTCGTCATTTATTACTTTTAATATTGTGGGATTTGAAACCAAAAAAAAAAAACAAAAAAGAGTAATTCTCACTTGCTGTATTTATTAACGAGGCATTAACCTTATCAGAAATTAAAAGTCAAATCCAAAATCTCCCTGCAATATTGACGTGGAAATGTCCATTAGCTCCTTAAGTATGTGATAGCTGGTAGAACTTCTTTGTCTTAAAAAATATGATACTAATAATGCGTTGAATGATTAGTATTAGCCTGTGCTATTGCTTGTGACGTCATCGAACTAGTGTAGGTACATGCGCGTGTTTGTTGCGAATTAGCGTTCTGTAAAGTAATAAATTAGTGGCCCATGAAATCGCGTTCAAACATCATGTTGATTTGAGTGTCATTATAAAGAGCTTAATGGGTACTATTAAAAAAAAAAATTGAAACAATAAAAATATTTGCCGGAATATATGTGAAAATGGGTGTGAATGGGAAAATTTAAAAAAAAACACAAAGACGTCTCATAAGAATCGTAAATATGGTCGAAAAAAATTAAAGCCAGAGGGAAAGAAATTCAAAAAACCTACAAGTCCAAGACCAAGCAAATGCAAGAGCTGCGACAGTGTCGAAAATAAAATGTGAGACAAATGTGAAACAAATGTGAGAGCTACGAGAGCGTCAAGAAGAAAATGAAAAAAAAAACCGACGGAAACCAATTACGTAGCTGACCCATCGGTCTTACAACGTCTAGAGACAGTCTAAACATCCACGGATCATACGCAGAGCATCGTCGGAAGGCAATATAGAAGACAGTGATAATATAGAGGTCCATGGCAATGAGACAGCTCCCGACGAGTAGTTATAGCGATCAACAAGTATCGGCGTGTTTTCATCGTCGGCCATCAATGCGTCAATGGAGAGTGCTCAGGTAGACTATGATGTTATTGAACACGAAACTGTTTATGCAATCGAGGTTCGTTGTACTATAGCTCTGCTGGACTCCCAAGAAAGATGCAATGCAAACATATCTATTGGGTGGGGCAAACTCAAGTGCAAGCGAACGCTGTTTCCAGACATTGATAATATAATGTTCGTATTAATGTGTAATTAAATTACATGTTAATACAAAACACTTGTTATGATTTTATCCCGAATTTTCAGTCATAAGTGCGAGGAAAGTATTGTAATCAACAAAAAAGTGACTGGGTGTATGTATGTGTGTATATATGTATATACCGTGTATGTGTGCATGTATTTTTTGATTTTCATAAATTTAAAGTTGCAGAAATGAGAAAAGTTCATAAAATAAAATCTACATTTTTGAAATAAAATTAACACCTTTTATATTTTTTATAAAAAGCAGCCAGAATGTGATATTTTTCTTTGACATATTAATAAATCGTGTAATTCTCCAAACATTTCAAAGCTAACATTCAAAAATTTATATAAGACATTTGAGATGAGAAAATCAAATAACAGATGTCACATATTGCGCAGTGTAATTAAAAAAGGAAAGCATAAAGATTTAAAAAATGTTGTTTGTCAGCAATGTATGTAAGATAGTGCTAGAAATATTCTTGCAAACTTCAACAAAAACCCGAAACTTTTGTAGTCAAATATATGAAAAAAACAGCGTTACTAGGTGTTAATCTAACGTTTATAAAGAAACTATGGAAATGATCCGAATCTGCGAATATTCACCAGACGAATTGCGTTCCACATGTCTATGTGTTTGAGAAATTTACATTTTTACGGGTGCGATATATTCGTACTTATATTATTACCTCATATTTATATTTGGTTTACTGGCAATATATCCTTCAATGTATATATATATATATATATATATATATATATATATATATATACACACACACAAACATACATATGAGTAAGTGCAAGTGCAAAAAATAATTAGTATTTTTTTCTCGAAATAAGCCTAACAAATCTTCTAGTATTTTAACATTTATTGATTTTATTTGAACTGAAGAATAGTTATTCCCGGCAAATCTCTGATTAGCACATTTTGCATGAAAAATTATAGCAATTTGCTTACATTCATACCAATAACATAACTATACCATAAAATCGTCTGTGATATCATAAAAGGAAAATTCACCGAGATACAGCAATAGACATATTATATAGAGAGCAATATAGTTTTACAGTTTCTTTTATTTCAAACTAGGTTACAACCATAAACACGCTTTAAATATTTACTTATGTTTAGTGCCAACGGCCAATGTATTAAAATTCTATGGAAATAGCTTCGAACTTAACCATCGATGCGATTTAAATTCTGCCCCTGATCTATGAAGCCCATAGGCTTGGAGTTAAAAATAAAACTTTCTTCCTTCAAGATATTTTTGTCACAAAATGCAATTTAAGTAGGTGCTGCATTAACCGAGTTCGTACGATTTGTATTAATAATGATTGCTTTTGCATTCATATTTTTTAATTTAACCTCATATATTTAATAGAAATCCTGTCATCATATAATCGGATTTCTGTAAAATGTGTGAAGTAAAATAAATGAATCTGAATATATGTATTTCGAATATTTTTTCAATTTATCATGTTTTCAAGTCTATTTCGAGATTTCACTTAAAGCTATAGTAATTTTATAGATTTAAGTGAAATTTGAAAATACTACCTATAGACTATTTAGATAATTTGGAATAAAGATATATTTCTGTTTTTGTCAAGTTGATTTCCAGGTTTCACTTAAAACTAAGTTGCTGAAGTATTCGTAATATTTCTGCATCGGGGTATTTATTTGCATATCCAACATCAGCTGACCGACTGCTAATATTTTCCTGTCCAAATTTTTTCACCGTCATTAATTTTACTAATTTTGTTAATTATTTGATTAGGGAATAGAGTGTATCGAAAGTGGCAAGTACGTATGGTCAATTTGTGATTTAAAGAAGGCAATTACTCGATTGGATGATGATATTTTGCAGATTAATTATTAAAGTTATAAGAAGCGGCATGTCTTTCATTATTATAACAATTTTGCCAATTAACTTTGGTTTCGTAAGCAATACGTCCATTTTAAAAATTTGGAATTCTTGTTAAATAAGGAACATGTCGAACACTCAGCCAATCTGTAAGTCGGACATGGGAATGTTAGGAGGTAAAAATAATTTTAAAACAGATAGACAAAAGTATTTAACAACTTACTTTATTTGTACTTGTGTATTTGTATTTATTGTATCTATGTTATGATTTTGTACTTACATTTGTTGCATCTGTATTGTGACTAAAAAATAAATAAAATTCCATATGGCTTTTAGAAAGATAATATGACTATTTTGAAGTTCTGTTGGAAGCAAAATGAGAATGAAATAAAAACGTGTTTCCAGATTAACACAAAATAGTTTGGACGATCTGACCATGAGTATTGTAACCGAATAATAAGTATTTTATTAAAAGACTTAAGCCCTATTCGTACGAAAGTTTAAACGTCACCAATAATGACCAGTTTTTTCAAACCTGATTAAAATTTTTGCGGTTTAATAGGTTTATTTTATATACTTAGTTTCTTTTAGTTACCGAAACACTAGATTATGTCAAGGGTTAAGATATTATTATTTCATATATTCTTAATTATAAGTCATAAAATTACGTATTTCATTTATAACAATTCTTATTAGCAATATTGTTTGTAAATTTAATGTTTATTTAGAGAATACAGAATAATGATTAATATTTATATTTAATTTCCAAACTGAAAATAATCATACAAATTCTTAAAAAAAAAACTAAGATATATCAAACATTTTTTTCCAAAGAATTTGATGATTTATGACTATAAATTATGGATAAGTAGATTTGGATACGCTATAAATAAAACACTAAAACCTATAGCTGATTAACCAACCAACGAACGATTAGAAAAATTTTTATATCTCTCAAGTCGCAGGATCTTTTGTTCCTTAGTATTTTAGTATCTTAACGCGGTGATCTGTCTTTGATCTCGTTTATTTGTTTATAAAAGTTTATACACAACTGATACATATACATATATATATATATATATATATATATATATATATATATATATATATATATATAATATATTTATATATATATATATATATATATATATATGTATCGTATAATTCAAGTTATATTAAAAGGATCTGCGAAAAACTAGCAAGAAAGTAAACGGTTCTGTGTGAGAGAAAAAGAACAAAAGGCAGTTTGAAAATATTAGACCTTTTCTTTCCTTGAGTTGTGGGTTCATAACGTGGCAACACAGGCTAGTTTGAGATGTACATAATTAATGTATGTACATATATATTGTTTTTTTTGTAACAATTTTATGTTAAAAAAAAAAGAAAGAAAGAAAAAGTTAGAAGATAAATAGTTTTGTGTAAGACTATAATCAATTTTGTAAACAATGTAAGGAACAATTTTTGAGTAGATATTTGAATTTGTACTAACAAACAATTTTTAAATTAAACATAAATATTACAAAGTATAATAAACAATATGCTTATAATTAATGTAGGTGATTCCATGCGTTAAACTAAGTAGAAAACGTTAAGAAACTAAATGCTACTCCAAAGAAACACTTCGAAATTTTTATATTTTAAATTATACGGGAGCTATCCTACTCACGTCAACGATCGCTTCCGTACGCGGACGAACTAAAAATTATACTTATGAAGTATATTTTTGTAACATTGAGTCCGTTAAAAATATATTGAAAAAAATGTTTATATGAAGCAAACAATTTTTTTCTTTCAAATTACTTTGTAATAGTTCTAAAATTGCCGCTGAAAATGTAAACAAAAAATATCCCTCCATATCTATCTCCATATCCCATCTTCGAAGCTACAAAAGTAAAAAATGAAAAAAGAATAAATATTGCTAAGAAAAACAAGGTTTACCTAAAATTTATGAAAAGTTCCTAACGATAATTCAAAATTTAATATTTTTTGAGAAATTCAAGATATTTTATTAAAAGATATACTAGACATAGTATCTTGAAAATATTACTGCACCGTCATAAATGAATTGTATTTTCACAGTTTTTATGGGGCTTTAATTTTCTTATAATTGTCGAGGGAAGAAATACTTTTGAAGATAGTTTGAGATTACATTGTCTATCAAAGAAATCGCTAATATTTTCTCAAATTTTATTAAATATTTGCTAAACTATGTTAAAAAAACTGGACAAGTAATCAGTAAGAATAACTATACATAAGCTAGGATTTTAAAACGAGTAAAGTAATATGAAAATTCATCACAAAGTTATAGCCTGTCTCAAATTATATATATATATATATATATATATATATATATATATATATATATAAATACTTTGTTTAAATTCTACCTATCTCCATGCTAGATTTTCTTTTATTTCTTAAGTGTCTAGAAAATTAGAAAAAACATAGCTGCTCAAAGCGGGAATATGGTCTGCCGTCTTGTCAGAAATGGAATATCAATTTCTAGAATTCGAAGTATCTCGATGTGAATTTTAAATTATTGTAAAGTATTCCACTGCGAAAATAAACATTATTTCCATAAACCATATTTATACGTGCCATTGTTTTAAAACTACATTATTTTGTAGTGAAAATAATGTACGGAGTGTCGACATGATTTGTGTATAAATGAATATTGGGTTCGTTATTGGGACAATGGCTTTAGTTCTGAAGAATAAATTCCGGCGGTACCCAGTGATTATGTCGATAATGGTGAACTAAAAGCTTAAGTGTAAGCAGATTCCTGTCGAAGTAAGACTGAATTTGTAGTGGGATTTAACATCAATATCAAAGCTGGATACTGACGGAGTTTAACATCAGGGTACTGATGGGGTTTAACATCAATATCCATGTCGAGCCATTTGTGTTAAGTTTATAAAGGATATTTTTCCAGTTGTATGTTTTAGTCATTACATTTTAAAGTTGTTTAATGTAATAGTGGCGCAATTTTAGAAAATTATTGTCAATTGCTTTCCCTACTTCTAATGTACGAAACCACCTGGTACAAAAGACGAGCTTAGGGCGATTGCTATAAAACCACCATAATTTGTTGAGCTTCAGGGCTTTTGCGCCCAATGATCTTCATTTTTTCGATTTTTCTGAAATTTTTTTTAAATTCAGTAACCGTTTGTACCAGTGATGTAAATGTATTGAAATGACAATTTGCAGTTTTACTAATCAAAACAGAAATTTAAGTATAACATTTTCTTTCAAATTGTTTTATGTAAATTCAGTTCATATTTCCCACATATTTTAAAATGTTGAAATTTTTTCATTTGGACACAAAATTATAAATATAAAATAATTTCTAATTTTTTGTCTTATCTAATTTATCTTATCATCGTTTTATAAGAGATGCATTCCGATTTAGTTAAAAATAAAATTTGGTGTAGTTTGTGTATTTCTGACATATAAATTAATAATAGTAAAATGCAATAAATTTTTATGTATACGAAAATTTTCCTATTGTGAAATAAATTTATTTTTTTAAACTACCCAAGTCTTGAAACTGTGTTTGTTTCTAAACATAGAGAGCCTTTTTGAATTCTCAGATATACTAGCAAGATTTCAAAATGGCTACAGCAGAAAAAATAACTTGAAAATCATTTAAGTAAAATTAAGAGAAATGTTAGGAGAGGGATTTATTTTCATATTACTGTAACTTTATAATAGTACTATTACTTCGATCCCAATGTACATTTTGGTATGGAAGTCCAACTCGCTATTTATAGTCAAAGTTTTGTAAATGAATATTTTGAATGAAATATGATTAGTTCCGCCATCTATCCGTCTGCGCATTACACCCAGACTTTATTTAATATACAATTTTAATGATGTTTATTTTTCTGCAATCCTGTACAAGTTTCAAAATAAAATATGATTACTTTTAACCATGTTCTATAAGTTCTGTTAAACATCTGAAAAGTAAGTGTAATTTTTTGTTACTAAAATTAGGGCAAGAGATACGTTTTAGTTATGTATTTTACTCAACATTTCAAAAGTAACCTAAAATATCCGGCATATTTGGCAGATAAAAATATAAAAGGTGACAATATTTACGTCAAAAACGATTTGAAATTTTTTTAATACCTGTTCCTGATAGTGAAACCCGAATTTGATAAATTTATTTCGGTGACATTTGCTTTTATATGAAAATTTTAGCAATAGTATTAATTTTACATGACACGATAAGTTGATAGATAATTTTTACAATAAGTTGATAGTTAATATTTATATATCTCATTTTAAACGTGCTTTTTAATATTTTATATTGCTTATAAAGGATTTATATTTAATGAACATAATTGTTTACAACAGAATAATAGTATCTCATTTAATTACTAGCTTGTCTATTATTGCATTTATGGCAATAATCATATACAAATAATACTGAATACAATTAAGTATATTTTTATAAAAATCGTTAAGCTTAAATCATATGTGATGTCATGCTAAAATATTCACCGATATACCGGGCAAAGGTAGATATTTACACAAAAGAATCTTAGCATTAAGCATCCACATTTTTCTCGTTCGTCAACGATAAGTGCTTATTTTACGTTAAGTGAACTTTCCGCGACCGCTGACGGTTACTGAAAAGTTCACTTGACGTCCTTGTCCCACCTGTGTCATTTTACCCGTCCCATGTCACTATTTACAAAGGTATTCAGATTCCACTTGGGTTGACACACTCGTTGGGAAACTGAAAGCTTCCTTTGGAACTATAATTCGTATAGTCCGAAAGATCTAGGACCGATTGAATGTGTAGTTATTAGAAATAATATTTTGTGTAAAACTTAACAATTGATACGTAACAGTTACTAAAATGATATGCTCGTTGAAAAGAAGCATGCTTTTTAGGTAAAGAAACCAGATGACAATAATAAAGAAATAGCAAAAAAAACCATTTTGCAATTCGTAATTCAATAATTTTGAATACTTTTGCCAGATACTTATATAAGATATGCACTATTCGTACTCGTAATGCACTCAATTTATCCATATAAATGCATTATTTGTTATTGCTAGAGTAAGAAAATATGTAACATCACAACTTCACTTCGTCTTGTAAATCCATAGATTCGTGCGTCTTCTTTTAACGCCATCAACGACAGTTGTATCCATTTGAATTTTTGTCGTTCTCAATACCACTTTATGCGTTCTCAGCATTGAGCTTTTACTGGAAAGCTGATAAGCTTTTCCTTTACTTATGTTTTGACGTAAGACTCTTCCGCAGGGTCAGGTAGATATTTGGAGAATTCATTAATATTTTAATTTTCACCTAGACTACGTTCAAATTGGAGTAGTGTACAGTACATTAAAATATTTCCAATATAGTTGCTAATTGATACTAAAATAAATACAATAAAATTGCAGAGTACAAAGTTATGCTAAGTTTATACGAGAGCTCTAGCAAATATGACGGTGAATTGTTATCCTGCCTAGAGTATCTGATACTTTGTTATAAGAGTTATGTGCCGAATAATAGTTAAATAATATCGTTAAATTCTACATTTCGTCCCTTGTACTATTCTGAACTTTAAAAAGGTGTTACAAGCCAGAAACACAAAAGCTATTAAATCCTTTTCATGCTATATAACAACGAATTAATTCTTTTGAGTTAATGTATTGTGAAGAAAACATATTCCTTAACCTGAATTTTAAAATGTACTATCATCCATAACTTAAAATGGTATAGTTGATAGTTTTGGAAGCCAACATCTCCAAACTCTCGGTGGTTTTGACCACCGAACATGTATTAAACCCTATATATTAATATTGCGCAGAGGTGAGTTTTGCATTCGAACAGAAATACTGGTTATACGGTACGGTCTGATAAGCAGACCGCGTGTTGGAAATTTGAACAAGTGATTACTTAACATTTGCTATTGAGCAGTTATAATACAAACGCCGTCGTTATTCAGACAAAGTTTGAGCTGGAGTAATCGTTGGCTGGTAACTTAGTGAGTTATGTCTAACAGAAACTTGAATTGGTAGAGAATCTAATATTAAAATATGTATTAATCGACGGTGACCTGCTCTCTCTTAGAGAATATCCATTAATAGAGGGAATTATCTTATTAAGGTATCTCATGTGTTTAAATCTTATATATTACGTTCAATGGTTTTCCCCTAATTCTTATTACGTACCTTGAAAACAAATAACTTCTTTTAATTTCTTTGTGAGCAGTAAGTAATAATAATAAATAATAAATAGATAATATAAATAGAAAAATAGATTCTTTATGTCAAATTATTTTATTTTTAAATAGTAATTTGCTTCAAAATATATTTCTCACCTCAAAAATTCCGACCTTGGTGTTTTTACTGCCTCGTCTATCTTTATCCATATTATTGTGTACGTATGACAGACATATATACATCTTATAACATAACACTTTGTTAATGTGTTCCCCTCTTTTTGTAGCGCCTTTCATCTCTTAAGTATTTTGATTGATAAAGAAAATATAAGACATATTTAACTGAATGTGTCGAGAGTTGTGATCAGTAGAGTAATTTTATGCATAATGTCGTGCAATGTGTTTTCTGGACTTCAACTTCCTATTAAATTCGTATAACTGAAAATCGCCAAATCCCTTAGTTGATATATTTGGTAATTGCAAGCAAAATTTTCACTGAAATATTGAGAAAAATCTATGAATTTTTTTTTCTAAATATGTATGCTTTTAACAATTATATGTATTAATTATTTCAGAAAGAATATATAAAGTAGAATAAAACTGCTTGGCGTATGAAATCTATTTTAATTCATGTATATTTAAGTCGATAATCTTAGTAATAATGATCTTACGGAAAGTATTATATTAAAGGATAACATTAGACACGACTAAAAAAAAGTCGATTTGGGACACTATTTTTCTCTGATTCTTCTCGCCTTTTGTGACTTCTCCCATTATGAGACACAAAACTCCAAAAAGCAAACAAAAACTTGGTTGTTATGTCCTTCTAAGTGACATTGATGTTATTACAAATTAAAAGTCAAATTTGAAAAATTGCAGGAGAATTTTTTTTTTTAAAATAGATGCGAGGAACGTATTGTAATCGTCAAAATATAGTTGGCTGTGTATTTGTATGTATACATGTGCGTGCTGCATATATCCGTGAGCATATGCAGTCCCAGAAATCTAAAAAGTTTATGAAGGAGAATTTAAATTTTTGGAGTGAATTTAACAATATTTATATTTGTTGTTCTCATCGAGCAGAATCTAGCATTTTTCTTTGCTCATTGATAAAGTACGTACTTCTGCATATATTGCAAAATTACCACTTAAATGTTTGCATACAGAAATGTTAGAGGGATCAAAGGAACCTAAAGATTTATTTTTAATGTCACATATTGTGTGGTGTATCAATTGAAAAATGTATAAGGGTTTAAAAACTATTTTTTGGCAAAATTTTATGTGAGATAGTTCTGGGAATACTTTCAAAAAATATTAATAAAAAAACCGAAATTATTAGTCAAAGATGGAAAAAAGGAACAATTTTACTGGTTGACCTAAATTTTCCAAAGGAAGAAACAGCTTTACTAATTAACTTAAATTTTCTATGACAAGTAAAAGAAAGATTTCAGATATTTTGACAAATTCATGTTATTTTTACGCTTGCAATATGCTAGGCAACTTACTTTCCATGTTAATAAATTATATAAAGGTTACAAAGGTTACAAAGGTGCAGTTACCGAGTTCGTTTGATTTGTATTAATAATGGTTACCTTTATATTTGTATTCTTTAATTTTATCTCATATATTTTAAGAAGATCTTGTCTTCATATTATAATCGGATTTCTGCAAAATGTTTGAAGTAATATAAATGAATCAGAAATATGAGAAAAGATAAACGCAAAGTCCTTGTTTATTTGTTAAAAAATTGAATTACGGAAGCGAATTTTTGCTCGTATTCCAGGTTACTTTTGATTAACAAATGATTGGTTATGTGTTTTTAGGGTCTTGTAATGGAAAAACGTACCCTTTATAATTTTGTAGTTACCATATGTGTCTTCTTCTACTTCAGTCTCATACTTTATATAAAAATAAAAAGATAATTAGAAGCACACTTCATACGTGATGAAAGCCTGGTCCGATATAATTATAAAACCACTTGCTTCAATTATGTATTAACATTTTTAAAAGTATGGATGGGTACTTGTTTTGAATTGAATTTTTTCCGATTCTTCCTATTGTAAAGTCCATTTTCAGGTTTCACTTTAAGCTATAGTAATATTTGCTAAGTATTAGTCTACATTTAGTCTACATACATAAAATGTCTACATTTTTCTGCATCGGGGTATATATTTGCAAATATAATCTCATCGATACACCTCTAGCACATTTCCCATCCAAATTGTTCCATAGTAATTTTCCCCATTAAAGGGTTCACAACCATTATATTCACCAATATTAAAGGGAACTTTGATTAAGGACTTTATTTTTATTTTAAAAAGGGCAGTTGACGATATTTTGTGGGTAAAGTTATAAAAAGCAGGAATGCCTTCCATTATGGAAAACAGATGGATAAGAGTATTTACATTTATTAAAAACATATCAGAATATATACTCACCAAACCATTGCGATCCACACGTCTAAGTTTAACATGATTTTGTATTCATGATTATTTTATCTGTATTGTCAGTAAAGAAATAATGAAATACGATACTACTTTTAGACAGATAATGCAGACTACTTTAAAGTTCCGTCGGAAGCGAAATGAGAAAGAGATAAAACCGTTTATCCACATTAACACGAAATAGTGTAAAACAATGGTCCATGATTAATGTAATTGTGTGATACGTGTTTTATTATAATACTTAGATCATGTTCAGATCAATGATCAGTTTTTTCAATCATCAGTTTTTTTCAACCCTGATTCAAATTGTCTGCGGTATTAAAATGCACTGCAATGTACTGTATACTTAGTTTTTTTTAGTTATTGAAACACTAGATCAAGTTAAGGGTAAAAGTCATTATTATTTCAAATATTTTTTATTCAAGTATTTCAAGTATTATTTCGTTATCTTCATTTCGTTTTCAACAGTATTTAATTATTATTTCAAGTATTTCATACGAGAAGATATTTGAATTTATATTAAAATAATTGAATAACAAAGAATGTGCTTATTGTTAAAAAAGGTGATTCTATGGTTCAAACTAAAAAGAAAATGTTAAGAAACTGATTGGTAATTTGCAGATGTGTTTAAAAACTAATATTATTCCGTTAAATTATCTACCTGTCGATCATATTCGTAAATCAGACCACCCCATTTCAGTTCCCTTTTCCACCTAATAATTGAACAGAATAAAAATTTATATTGAAAGAAAATTTAATTCTCAATTAAAACAAAATCAAAATATGTCATTAATATTTTATATCGTATTTACGATAACTGTTAATATACTAGAGTAGCTCATAAGTTTATAATTATGATTTCTAGATCTTTATAAGAAGCTTGATGAAAGTTCCCAAATATTGCACCCAAAGCCATATTTGCTGAAAAGTGCTCGCTTATGATAGTACTAAATCATCATTTGTGTTGAAACAACAAAACTATAGTTAAATTGGCATAAATGACTTTTCTACTTTACTCGTCAGAAATTGTGGTTATTAAAACGCTTTTTCTGCCACGACACATTTTACCGTAATAACACAAATTTAACTATCTATGTGTATATGTATCATATATATATATATATATATATATATATATATATATATATATATATATATATATGTATGTATATATTTGTTCAATATTGGGCTAAGCTGAACCACAAATTAAATGTTGAAATTTGTACGTAATGGATTAATTCCATATCTGGACCTTTTACGAATATTTCAGTCTCAGGAACACCCAAGATAAAAAAAATATTCAAATTAAAGCGGTTTATATAAAGAAACTATGATTAAAATGGTACAAGATATAAATTTACTAATTTTTATCTAGTTTTAAAATAAGGGTATTGATAAATGAGCAGTTAATCATCTTAAGGGCTCTGTGGTGAAAAAAGAAACCCTTATAACTCTAAAATCTCCAACTGATTCTTCTTATATTACAGCTTCATCCATATACTTTATACAATTTTAAACGTATCTAAAATCCTAACTAGAAAGTGAATTATTATGTATGAGAGATAAAAAAGCAAGTCTGAATATGTATTCGAGATCTTTAGTTTCTTTCGCGGATGCTATTTTAACATATATCTGTACAAGTAATATATATATATATATATATATATATATATATATAAATATAGATATACGTATATATATATATATATATATATGTACATATTTTATATATCTTGTAGCACTGCAAGAATCGACGAAAAAAACCATCATAGAGTAAATAATTTTCGGTTTATTAAACTAAGACCATCAATGCTAAGTAAGCGTAGTGAGAGATTACAAGACGAACAGTTTTATTAGACAATTTGTGAATATGTTTTAGTGGAGAATTTGTAAATCAGAGTATAATTATACAGAAAGTAAGATAATATCTGTAGTCAATTTTTCTTGTTTTCGGTATAAATATGCTAATGAAACAAGAAAATATCTGTGCATTAAATAAGAAGATGTTAGGTAATTGTGTGAAAATTACTAATCGTTTGAATAATATTTTTCAACTCTCCACATGATGTGTTTCATTTTCATACGAAATTTCATTACAGTGCTGAAAGGAGAATCGTTTAAAAAAATTAAAGAATATCTAACGTTTTAAATAAATTAGTAACATAACTCGTTGTTAACTTTTGATTTTCTATAGTCTATTTATATCTTATTATAACTTTTGTAATTTGTTTATCATGCAGACTTTTTCATTCAGGACACCTGAAAAAAAATTGGCCGAAATCCGTAGCTGCCATCATTTGTTTTCTTGTGCTTGTAATTGTTAGTCTATTTAAATGTATAAGCCGTTTGAATTTATTTCTAACCCCCTTTACTTGGTTCTTTTCTATCGAGTTTTCACTAAACAACAGAAAATTTAAAAAAGTCAAAGCGAAACAATTTGAGGTTAGTGTTTCATAACTAATATAACGTTAAAAAATATTAATATCTGCTTAAGTAATATTTACGACAATTCATAATATACAGTCGGGGCTGATAAATTATAAAACCTAATCTGTTAAAGAGTTATCAAACAAAAATAAATTTATACTATCATAAATTATGAATTCTTCTATCTTAAGAGTTAATGTTTCTCAATAAGTGCTGACATTAAAACCTTTTTCTACCCTGAGTTTCCTTGCATGGCGCTAAGCTATAATTAATTAAACTTAATACACTGCTATAAAAAAATTAAACTCAGCTCAAAATGAAATGTTTCAAATTTCCACAAAATGACTTTATTCTGACATAAATTTCATTTTTGTATCTTTTTTATATTTCAGTTTTACCCACGAAGACGTAAGGAAAATAAATATGACCCTAATTATTTCGGTCAAAGTACACCCTGATTAAAATTGTGAATGTTTAAAGCTTATTAATTTCTATCTAGTATTTAAATAAGGAAAGTAAACTTACCTTTCACTAGAAATTTCGAAAAGGATACGCTTTATTTTTGCAGTTTAATGAATTTGAGATTTAATTATTACAAATTTTTCGTAATATAGCAACTGGAACTTACAATTACAGTTAATTGCGTTACAAGTAACATAAGTTAATGTTTAAAGTTATTATTAGTAATTATCAGGTAGTACATTAATTGGCCTTTTATATAGGTTTTATATAAACATCTGAAGAAAATGTATTATATTTCTAGGCATTGTAAAATGAAAAACCGTTTCAGCTTCTCGGTTTAACGTAGCATTACGGCGTTTGTTAAAAGATAGGATAAATTCTCAAAACTTAAAACAAATACGAATGGCTGAATTTCAATTTATGAAATATCAAAAATAATATTACTAATACTACAGACGTAACTAATATAATACTGAAATAATTTTTGTTCATTTCAGTAATGTATATCATATTTTTTTGTAAATTGCATTTAAATATTCAGGGAAAAGTAATGGTTTAGTGATAAATAAGAGTTCTTAAATATTTCAGAAATTTGTCGGTGTTTTGATTCGACATAAAATAATGTATATTTTAAAGGTAGCAATTAGGTTCTACCTCATAAGCATTCATTTGTATCATGTTTACGCTGTCTGACATTTCGATATTCCCGGGTAATCTTGGCGTTGTGCGATAATTTTTGAGGCACTATTTATATTGTATTTAATAATATATTCATCTATCATATATACAGTTCCTTCTCTGAGCTATTTGCCTATTCCCAATTTATATTGTTCCATCCTTTAACACTTTTTAGCCATAGACACTAATACTAGTGTCAATAGTAATATGTATTTTCATTTTTATTTAGAAGCTTTGCCAGAACATAAAATACTTGTGTTTTCAGTAAATAAAAAAATATATGTATTCATATGTTTTATATCCTAAAACTATCTTAAAAAGACATATTTTACTAAACAATTAAAAAATTTAATTCCGTGCTGCATGGATAGTTCCTTCTTTCTAGACATTATTACGATTTAATGGCCTTTTTGGTTTTAAATCATATCTTTTGTTTCGGAAATAGATGCAATGTAATAATTTGTTACTGTTAATTTTAATTTAGTTACCCAGCCATGGAAGCTCATTTATTACTAAATACTCATTTTTAATTAATTACTAAATTTAGTTAATTCTGGATATATCCCCAATATTAAAATGATTTGCGAATTTACGAAAATGAAAACAGTGATTAGGCCGATACAATTTTTAAACAAAAATTGAAATTTTTGTTTATATAGGATGTGCCCACGAACCCTAAGTATATTATCGGGTGTCATTCTAAAACGATTAGTGGTGTGACTTGGCGGAACGTATGACCGGAAATTCAACCAGATTGGCATGCCAAAAATAAAAATATTTAATTTATTCAAGGCCAAAATATCAGTAAAAATCAGATATGTAAAGTTTCGAAGAATCAGTGGTTCAGTTTGAGTAAAAAAAATATTTATATTTTATTTAAAAGTACGAAAAAATTCTTTACTTTCTCTTGAAATTTTATTTTTGAAAACGGTCACTAATATTTATTGAGAAGTAATTTGAGGAACTTGATTAAATTACGCACAGAATTTTTCCGTGTAGTCACATAATTTTATTTTAAGATTTTTTTATCATTTCTTATAAAAAAATATCGGAAAGTTTATTTTGAGTCCTCTCTACCAAAATGGGAAAAATAGAATACCTATTTTATCTGTACGGTTTTCACAAAAAATTTCTGAAATATTATTGGACAGAGAAAGTTGAAATTTTGCATGGCAGTATAAAATAATGTTCTATTAGGGCCTTAAAGTGTACAAACTTGAATTTCTATATTTAATATAGATATTCTAAGCAATATTTTGTGTATTATATGAATGATTAATAAAATATGAATTTTAAAATATATAATTAATTTTTTAATGAAACTTTTCGTAGCGTAATTACGAAAAGTCTCCTAAAAATCATTATCCTGCCACCATGTAAATTATGTAATAGAAACATACTAAGTATTGACGTTTTGTCTACTTGAATGCTATTTATTTTATTCCAAGTAAAAATTTGAGAAGCTACAATGGTTGAAATTTAAACCCTTGGCATTTTGCTAATTGGGTGTTATTTGCAGCAAGCTCAATATCATAATTAACTATGTAAACTACTCAAATTACGTTTAGGAAACACAAACCCAAATTGAAAGGGACTACGATGACGGCGTGCATAACAAACTTGGCTAATTAGGTGTACTTGATAAGCTCATTATAAAACACTGACGTCTTTACGCAATGTGGAATATTTAACTTCGACAAAATGAAATTGGAGAAATGAAATGATTTCAATTTAAATTGACTTTTGTTACATACAATTGCTAATGAAGTGAAGGAGATATCTTTGATGGAGGCAGTTGTAATGCTTATACCGAATTTAAAAATATTATATTCTAATGTTGTCATTGCTAGATGACTAATTTATTAACAAAAATGAGATGACTTTGGTTTCAGACAATTTTTAACTGAAAATTTTCTACAAAATACAGATTTGAGCAAAATTTTGAGATTTAATAGAAAACAACTTGAGATTAAGGCAAAAGTATTTTTTTATTCCTTTTTATTTGACGTGAATAACTATTAAAATAGAGTCCCAAAAAAGCTACTGTATCAGTAAACATTTATGAAATAGTTATTAAACCTAAAAAATAAATTAGATAAAATATATTCAAAATTAAGTTATGTAAGTGATCAGAATCCAGCACAATATAAATATAAGTCATTTATTTCACCTACTATATTAGTGTCAATAAATATTTCACTTGATTTGATTTTGTTCTTCTTAAGTAGTAGTGGAAAGAAAACTGTTTTTATAAATTAATACAATTAAAGGTTATTGAGCTATTGCAGTTATTATAAAGATAAAATAGAAAATCATTGTTTATAAATAATTAGCTTATAATAGATCAATCTTACTATTATCACTTCCCAGATTGTCTAAGTAAATATTTATTTAATTCCAAAATTAAGTGGATGATGATAAATTAGTGGATGAGATAAAATATGGGATAAGATAAAATTCATTTCAATTATTATATTATTGTAGTATTAAATTATTAGCTAAGCTCCATAAAAACTAATAAAGAGATAAAGCGAAACTAAGTATTAGAGCTAAAATGAAGGAAAATTATAATAGTGACGTATTACTATGAGTGATCAATTTATGTTTAAGGATATTAAATGATATGTTTCCTGAAATCGTTATCTGTTCAAATAATCGTACCTAATTTATTTTATCACCGTTTTATATGACATGCATTGTGATTTAGTTAAAAGTAAAATTTAGCGTAGTTTGTGTATTTCTGATATCTAAATTAGATTATAATATTACTAAAAGATAATAAATGTTTACATTTACGAGGATGGTTTTATCTTGGAAATGTTTCTTACAAACACTCGTTTGCCAATAGTCCATTGTGATTCTGTATTCAAAGTTGAAAACAAAACCAACAAGAAGATGAAGTCATGAGTTTTCCACAATAAACTCAAAAATAAGCTTATCACGGAAACATTTATGTAAATACGCTCAAGATTTTTTATAATATTTGAACCGGATATAGAAGCTTTAATTAATTTTTTTATTACATGCGTTCGTAGAGTTAGCGCTTGTTGCGATAAAACATTTTTTTAAAACTTCAAAATTTTCTCCTCTATCAAGAATCAAACAATTAGAAAGTATTTATAAAATTAATTTAGAGTAGACTTCCGAATCGAAATTAAGAGCAGCTTGGAAAATTTTTTGCCATAAATGAGGTTCTAATATTTTATGTACGCCAGTTTGAATCATAGATATGCATTGTGTAGAGCAGCCAATAATAATTACTTTGACGGCATTCGATTGCTTTTCACCATTATATCGCATTATTCAAAACTCATCTTCGGAGAAAGCTGCTAGCAGTTCAGATCTACTTTCGAATTGTTAGGCAAAATTTATGTGGCAAAATTTTTAAAATGGCTACAGCAGAAAAATCAACTTGAAAATGTTAGGAGAGGGATTAATTTTTATTTATATTTTAATTTTGTTACATTTTGATTATATTTGGCGTTAATTTTGTAGAAATTCATTAATCAAAATTAAATGAAACTACTTGATGTAGTATTATTTCTACTTTTTTTAAGTTCTTTACCACGACCTAGGTTTCGTTGTATTACAACATCTTCAGATAGGCTATTAGCAAAGATGTGATGGGCTATTAGGTACAGAACTTAAAGAAAGTAGAAATAATACTACATCACGTAGTTTCATTTAATTGTGAATTTTGATATATGTGCTTTATCTCTATAATAGTACTGTCATTTCAGTTCAGATGTACATAAAGACATTTTGGTGTGGGAGTCCAACTTGCAGCTACATTTATACTTAAAGTTTTTTAATAACATGGTGGAATATTATTAGCTTCACCATGTATCTGTCTGCGCGTCACACGCAGAATTAATGTGATTAAAATCCAGAAATCCTATCCAAATTTAATGATGTTTATTTTTCTACAATTTTGATCATGTTCCATAGGCTATATCAAATATGTTGAAGGTAAGATTAGGTTATTTTTTCTATTTTATATTTCGTCACTAAAATTATGGCATGAGATACGTTTTCGTTACATATCTTTATCCAATATTATAAAATAAATATAAAATATCGAGCATATTCCGCTAATGAAAATATACGAGCAAACGATATTTATACAGGTGTCCAGTGGCAGATTTCAATGTTTGAAACAAACGGAGATTTTCAACGACATAAACCATAACACTCTCGACATTTTCATCCGTGGGTACCAATGGTGTAGGTCCTGGCCTGGGACTATTTAATGTTGATCCTGTAGCTCTGAACCTTGCTACCCATGGTTGAATGAGGTTGATCGTTGGTCCATCACGTAATCGACGAATACTGTAACGATTATTAAATCGACGACGTGCTACAGACAGCGAAAATCCACTCGAAATGTACGCCTCGACGGCAAAAGCGCGGTGCTCCCCACTCCACTGTTCCGTGGCTATTAAAACATCCGCACCGCTTGCGCTTCTAACGACGCCCCCCGCGCCCCTCTTATGTGTTGCGTTCAGAATCTATGTTTGTTCAAACTTTGAAATCTGCCACTGGACAACCTGTATTAAAAACAAGTAGTGAACCTTTTTCATATAGTGAAGAAACTTATACCTTTGAGAAAAACCCGAATTTGGAAAATTTATTTCAGTGATATTTTCTTTTATGTGGAAACTTTGATGATAGTATTTATTTTACACCAAATTTTTGTCTTGCAATGAGAAAAAATTGATAGTTAATGTTCATTGATCTTTCATTAAAGGTGCATATTTTTGTTTTAACTTCCTTATAAACTATTCATTTTTAGTGAACATAATTGGTTACAGAAGAATAATTTGAGCTTTCCTATTTATTATTTGTTTCCTTATTTTTGCATTCATAGCTATACTCATATACGACCATACTGACTGCAACTAAGTTTACTTTTATAAAAATCGTTAACTCTAAAACGTATTACATTTTTGAGGTATATGTCATACAATTATTCGTACTATATAATTTTTCTAAATAATACATATTCACTGTAGGATAGATATTTTGACAAAAGTATCTTAATATTAAAGATCAACATTTTTCTCGTTCGTCAACGATAAGTGCTCATTTTACTTCAAACAAACCGTTTCGTGACCGCCAACGTCCTTGTCCTACCTGCGTCACTTTACCCGTCTCATGTCACTATTTTCAAAGGTACTTAGATTCTGTTTAGGTTGACACAAGCGTAGGAAATCTGTCAACTTCCTTTGAAGTTATAATTCACATGTTACGAAACGTTCCTTACCGATGGTATATGAAGTTATTATAAATAGTTTAGGTAAATGTTAACAATAGGAAACTAATAGTTTTAAAAAAATATGCTTCTTGATAGGAAACAAAATTTGACGGCAATAACAAAGATTAACAAATAACAAGATTGGAAAAAAATTTGCCATTAGCAATTCTGTTATTTTGATTCCTTTTCCCACGTACCCATATTAGATATGCATAATTTATACTCTCAGGAATACGTACCATTTATCCGTATAAACACATTACCAAAACCAGCATTGGGGTATTACTAGAAAGTTAATAAGCATATCCTTATGTACGTTTTGATGTTAGGTTTGCCGCCTTTCTGGCAGGTTCAGGCAGACATTGTGAAAATTGTACAATATTTTAACTTTATCTAAATTTACTTTAACTAAGCTGCGTTCAAAATAGAGTAATGTACATTATGTTAAAAGATTTATAAGTTAATTTTTGATCGATACTAAAATAAATATAATACAATTATAGAACACAAGGTTATACTAAGTATATACGAGCGATCTTCCGAACGCGACGTTCAATTGTTATCATATCTAAAGCAGATATGTTGTTATTAGAACTCTGTGCTGAGATATTGTTGAATAATTTCGTCACATCCTACTCTTCACTCCATATACTATATTGAACTTAAAGACGTGATGCACATCACAAACTCTTAAATTCTGATCGCACTATACAACAGCGAATTAAGCCTTCTGAATTAATATATGGTGAATAAAACTTATTCTTTGACTTTTGAAGTATACAGGCATCCACTACTAAAACGATAGAGCTGACAGTTTTGGAAGCAAACATTTCCAAACCCTCGGAAGTTTTGACCACCAAACGTGTATTAAATATTTCGTATTAATATTACGTAGGGGTAAGTTTTGTACTCGTAAAGGATTTACACCGCACGCTTTCATAGACAGACTGCGTGTTGGAATTGGGACAAGTGATTGTTTAGTATTTGCCCTTGATCAGTAACAATTCAAAAGCCGTAGTTATTCAGATAAAGTCTGGGATATGTAATTACAGGCTGGTAATCTAGTGAGTTATATCTAATAGGAACTTAGATGGGTCTAATATTAAAACATTTATTAATCGTCAGTTACATGTTTTTCTCAGAAAATGTGAACAAATAGCAGGATCTTATCTTATTCAGGTGTCGCATGTGTTTAAGCCTCAGATATGACGTTCAATGGTTTTCCACTAATTCTTGTTCCGTAATTTGAAAACGAATTTCTTCTTTTAATTTCTTTGTAAATAGTAAGTAATAATAATAAATCTAGCATTTGAACTTGACTCTTTATGTCAAATTATTTTATTTTTAAATAATAAATTGCTTCAAAATATATTTCTAACTATATTGATAGAAAAAATAACTGCGATTTTGATGTTTCTCTGCCTCGTTCATCTTCATAAAAATTATTGCGTAGGTATGGCAGTCATATTTATAAACCTCTTTTCATAATACTTGGTTGATATTCCCTTCTTTTTGTTCTGTCTTTAGTCTCCTAAGTATTGTAACGGACAAAGAAAATAGAAGACATATTTAAGGGAATTTATCAAGAGTTGTGATCAGTAAAGTAACTTTATGCATAAAGTGTCGTGCAAAGTGTTTTCTGAACTTGAATTTTCCGAATTGAAAGTCATCAAATCCTTAGTTGATATCTATGGTAATTGTATGCAAACTTTTACTGCATTGAAAGAAAATATTTATGAATTTTTTTTTCTAAAGATGTATGCTTTTAACAATTAATTATTTCAGAAAGAATATATAAAATTGAATACAACTGCTTAGCGATTTTAAATCAGTATATAATCTGATTTAAAATATCATTGCTTCGCTATCATTGTATAAGTCAAATATTTCATTTCCACAAGATTAATATATGATTCACATTTATTAATCTTGTGAAAAGTCTTACATTAAGGGATGAAATTAGGCGCGGTTAAAAAAATAGATTTGGGCACTATTTTTCTATTTTTCTACCACTTCTCATATTGTAGGATGCAAAACTATAAAAACAAAAAAAAAGATTTGCTTTGTTGCTCTAAAATATCTGAACGTCATTATAAGTTAAAAAAGTTTGTTGGCTGCGTATGTGTGCATAGATGTGCATGCTGCACATGCACATGAGGATGTGATGTACTTTTATTTATTTTCATTGGTTCACAGTTCCAGAAATCTAAATATTTGAAATTAATCTAATAACCTTTATATTTTTGTTCTTTGCGTGTAGAATCTAGTATCTTTCTTTGGTACGTTGATAAAGTGTGTAATTCTGCACATATTGCATTAAAGTTAGGGACTGAAGAAAACTAGAGATTTTTTTCAATGTCACATTTAGTGCAGTCTATCAATTGAAGGAGAAATGTATAAGAGTTTAAAAAAAACTTTTGGTAAATTTTAAATAATATAGTTCTGGAATAGTTTCAAAAATATCAATGAAAAAACCGAAATTATAAGTCAATGACACGAAAAAGGAACAATTTTACTAGTCGACCTAAATTTTTCAAGGGAAGGAACAGGATTACTAGTTAACCTAAATTTTCTGAGACGAGTGAAGAAATTATTCTAAATTTTAGAGACTTTGACAGATTCATTACATTTTTACGCACGCAATACGTTAAGCAATATACTTTCAATGCTAAAAAATATATTAAGGTTTGTAATTGGTTTAACACGATATACCCTTAAATTTTAATATTTGCATAGATACGTGTCTACAGATTAAACTGAATCTTCGTAGTGCTATATCTACTCGTATTTGATAAGATTTTTTAAAAATTTCCTAATATCAACATTAGTGTTTTGCCCTCCAAAATGTATTAAGGAATTTTTTAAAAAATTTTCACATTATTCGATTTTATTTAACTATTATTTTCCCCGGAAAATATCTGATTAGGACACTTTGCACATAAATGAAAATGGATATCCATTATGGACAAATTCGTACCAATAACACAAATGACACATGTACATGAAATCTCCTATAAAATCATACGAAGCAATTTTATTGAGATACCGTAATGTATATATATATATATATATATATATATATATATATATATATATATATATATATATATATATATACACGTTAGCTTACGTTTCATGTGAAAATCATTCTAAGAGAGTTTTAGAGTTTATTCTCTATAAAGTTCCGGTAAAAGTTAGAAGTGTCACCATGCATTAGGTATTCAACCTATTCAAATTCTAAAAATGGAAATAGCGCCACATATAATCATTCATACGAATTTAAATCCGGTTCCTTATCTATGTAGTCACAGATTTGGGGTAGAAAATTTTAACTTTTATTCTTCGAGTAGCTTTTTTATTGCAAAATGCAGTTTAAATATGAGCTGCAATTACTGTGTATTAGAATTTATTACCTTTGTATTAGTATTCATTAATTTTACCTAACACATTTTACGGAAATCCCTGGACTATATCATGAGCGTTATGTAAAATGTGTGAGAGAAAATAAATGAAGCCACAAAGAAAGAAAAAATAAGCTAAACTGTTTATTAAAAAAGTTATTTTAAATTATAAGTTATTTTTATTTAATAAATCAGCGGTTATTTATTTTTAGGGTTCCGTAGTGAAAAAAGAAACCCTTGTAATAACATTTCCATGTAGTTTTTCATCTATACAGCCTCATATTTTACATAATTTCTCATGTGGAAAACTTGACAGAAAAAAATGATTTTGTTTGAGGGATAAACAAAACATATATATATATATATATATATATATATATATATATATATATACACACACACACACACATATATATATATATATATATATATGTATATATATATATATATATATATATATACTGGTTTCTTGGTGGAGGCTAGTTTAACATTTATATACACGAGTAAAAAATATACGTATTGTAGTAGGTTTCTTGTAATAAGGCAAAAACCGACGAAACAACCTAGACCTATCGTCAGCACCTTTGTGTAAGGCTGTAGTCGATTTTATAAACTAAGACTATTGAGGCTTATAAGCACAGTAAGGAAGGATGAGACGAACGCTTTATGAGAAAATTATTTAGATTTGCATAAGCATTTGTAAAGCGTAATTGTGCAGACAACAAGAAAGTGTAATTAATATAGGTGATTTCGTGCATTAAATAAGAAGATATTGAAAATGTTTTTGAACTTTCTCCTTTCAAAAGTTACATATCACTGCACTAAATTATATTTCGCTCTTTACTACTCTAAACTGTAGTTAATAAAACCTAATATATTATTATAAAAAAACTCAGCTCAATCTACAATCAATCAATCTACACTCAAGCTACAATCTTTGTATGTAAATTATTGGTTTAAGTTGACACAACAATAAAACATTTAAAATCTACACAGAGTGAACTTGTTCCGATATTAATTTTTTATTAGAATCTTTTTTATATTTCAGACTTAGAAAGAGCAAATGTAACTGTAATTATATGGGTTGAAGCACACATACCGTGATTAAAATGGTGCAAGTGTAAAATCTACTAATTTGTATTTAGTGTTTAAATATGGGAAGTTAATTTACCTATCGCCAGATCATTTCAAAAACAACATGCTTTATTAGTGCTATTTAACGAAATTTAAATTTGATTATTACAGATTTTTTGTTATACGGCAATTAGTACTTCTCATTAGAATTGTTGATATTTTTAGTTACATGTGACCTTAGTTAGTATTTAGTTATTATATTTTATAGTATTTAGTACGTTAGTTAGTAGGTAATATAAGTTATGTGTATCAGCAGTTGAAGAGAATGTATTTAACTTCTATGTATTACACTAAGAGAAACTATCTCCCTGTAAAATGTGGCCTATAATTATATAATTGCTCTAAAAAATTCTCTAAACCCATAATTTATATTATCGGCATATTTCCATTTCTTTTCTGTTAATTGTGAACAAATATTTATTAAGAAAATATTAGCGTAACGATAAATAAATTTTATTCGACTTGTTGAAAATAGAATTAGAAGTAACAGGTAGGTTCTACGATAGATAGCTTTCATGTTGTTTTCACCATTTCTTTGGTTATATTATTTAAAAGTTCAATATTATTGTGTAATTTTTGTACTGTGAGATACCTTTTTGGAAATTATTCTTTGTAACTGATTATTCTTGATGCTTTAGTTCTTAAATAACTCTTTTTTATTAAAACGGTAGTTGTTATTGTAAAAATAACCGGTCGCGGCGAGAAATGTGTATATAAAATTAAACAAAATTATATACATTACATACTATGATTAATGTAGAAAATAACATTTCGTTCTCAAAGTGCACTGTCTATTCTAAAGTTACAGTATTCCACTTCTTAACGCTTTTTGCATAAAGACACAAATATTAACATCGTTGGCAACAAAGCTAAGTGTTTGATTTTTAAATTGAGACTTTGCCGGAAAATGCTATACATGCCCTTTAAATAAGTAAAAAATGTGAGCATGCATATTTTTCGTATGCCATAATTAGTCTCAAAACGCATATTTTTGATAGGTAAATTAATTTCCCCTTATAATGTGTAATTCTTCCTGAAATAAAATATTTTTTTAACGAGTTTAAATACAAAACTTACTTAATAGGAATTAAATTAGATTCCTACATTTTTTACTTAAAAACGTGTGTGCAAGGCTGGATGCAAGTGATAATTCCTCTATCATGACATACTAAAAATTATACTAGAAAGAATAATCTGAAGACTGCAATCTGCGTTGGTTTTATTAATCTCTGAAGACACTTCTGGGTTTGTTGAACGTTTAATTTTATATTGAGTTCAAATGCCAGAAACAGATTGAATATATCATTTAATTTGTCTTGCATTATTTTATTAAAAACTCTTATTAACATAAAGTATATATTTCTTATTTGATTAGAATTTTAACTTGTGTCGAGATTTTGAGATGTTTTAACTTCTATTTAAACCTCCCGGATCACTTAGAAGATGTTTCAATTTTAAGTAAAGAAATTATTTTTTATCTGCCTCATAGGAAAACCCTTGTGAAAAGACGAAAATTCTAAAATAAATTGATTTGATTGAAAAGGTGATTTGAATTATATATATCACAGGATAGAGGCAATTTGACGGTGTTAAATTAATGGATTCAATTAAAATTTTCCTCGAGAACATCGACACTAAACGTCCCTGGAATCTAATTGTAAACAGTTAATTTCATTCCGGTTTTCACGTACGGTTTAGCGTGTGGAGCGTAAACGAAGGCTTAACCTTCATAAACGTTTCACTTAATTTGAAGTTAGTTACCCAATTAGGAATGTTAATTTAATATAAATTTTTCATTTATATTTCGCGATGCAATTAAGTTAATCCTGAATACCTTTCCCGTATTGAATTAATTTACGAACTTAGCTACTGAGTTTGCAGATAAATAGGAATAATGATTATATAATTTTAAAACCTCGATGTTTTTAATATCGTTCAATTTTTGGTTACATTCAGAATAGAGCTAATTTGATATACTACTTGATTAAGGTACTTCGTTATTTGGAAACTTTTAACAATCAAATGTTCAAAAAATATTTCAACTGTTATTGCCGTGATAATTATTATTACTTACAGGTAATTGTAAATTAAAGTTAAATTATTTATGATAATGATATGAATAAATATTTTTAGATTTACAGTAGAGTGATCGTCAGAACATATATTGTCGTAGTGACTACAAATAAATAGCGATATTTTTATTTAAAACTTAGTATAAAAAAATAGCCAATTTCATAATTCAGTGATATAAATCTATGGTATGTAAATTATATTCATTGCGAATAGATTTATTTTCTTGGTTGTTTTTTCTGTCAGTCAGTTGGTCAGTATGACTTAAAATACGATGTAAATTTTTGGAAATTTTTATTAACCTAGCATTCAATTGACAATTCCAATAATACATTTTATTTTTTATACTGCTTTTAGTTTTATATACCGTATTGAAAGTAAAAACTTTTGAAGAATATTATGTTTCGTAGTATTAGATGTGAATAAAATCCTTCTCGAAGTGACGTCAAAATGTGTTATTCCTATCTGTTTTCTAAGTATATGAGCAGGTCTCATCCGAAGATAATTAGCGACTTGACTTGACAAACGATACAGCTACGAGCACGGCAGAAATGGCCAGGTGCAAGTAGAAAAAATGGATTTATTCAAGACTATACCATCCGAAAAAAGTATGATTATATGACAAACGTATGATTATCAAAAAATCTTGATGTTTTGTTTATTAGAAACATTTAACCCATTTTTCCTAAGATTTTATAATATGTAAAGTGGTATATAAATTCATCACAAAGTTAAAGAGTATATTACATCCTTTCAATGTCTATACTAGTTTCTATTCTCAAAATGTATCCAAAAAAGTGGCGTATTGTTCAGAATAAGAAATAAATCATGCAGTCCGGTAGGAACAAAAGCATTAGAAAAATAATATAACGTGAGTTTTAAATTATTGTGAAATACGAAGCATGCTGAGAAATATTAATCTGGTCCAATAAGGAAAGTAATATATTTATCCAAAAACGCCAATTATTACGCAAGATTTTGTTTTAAACCTATGATATTCTGTGGAGTAAAGAATACATATGTTCGTTACTGGAATATTCCAATTTTCAGAATAAACGATTCTGAAAATTGGAATATCAAAACTTAGTTCCGAAAATACCCAGAGGCTAAATTGATAAGATGAACTAAAAGCTTTAGTAGAAGCAAATTTCTCTTCAACTAAGTAAGAACTTGAGGGAGGGTTGAATATCATTATCAAAGCTAGGTCGAGCTACGTGTGTAAGTTCGTAAAATAAAGAATATTTTTGCCGAACTAGAAACTTAGTACAATAATACATTGACTTATATAATGGTACATATTTATATATAAATAAATTTTTACATGTACGAATTTCATTCCTATATAAATAGAACTTTCTACCTAAATATAGACGAAAACTTGTTTGTCAAAATTTAATTGTGATTTCATATAAAAAATTTCAAAGCAAATGAACAAAAAACCTGTGGTTATGAGTTTTCCACCATTATGTAGTAGCAATATTTATACAATTACGCTCAATATTATTATTTGCAGTTCAATCGGAAATGGAAATTTTCAATGAACTTTATATCATATCCATTCACAGTATTTACGCCTGCGGTGACGTAAGAATTAATCTCTCGATGATGAATAATAGGACTGAGCTGTATTCAATTTTCTTTCTGAATATTTTACTTTTTGATTATGTCATCAATCAAAAATATTCAGTTTCAAAAATTAATCCAGATTGGAGGAATTTGTAGATCGAAATAAAAAGGATTTTATCAAGCTTTGTGACATAAACGAGGTTCTAATATTTGATGTACACTAATTCTAAATACCAATATACCTCATGTAGAGAACCAATTGCTAAATAATTTTGCTTCAACCGCATTCGACAGCTATTCACAATTTTTTGAATTATTTGAAACACACTTACGGAGAAAATTGCTAGCATGTCAGAGCTACTTTTGATTTCTGCAGTATACTAGCAAATTACTCAAAGTGTTTACTGCTAAAAAGTTAACATAACAGATATAATGGTATAAAGAGAAATAACCAGATTGGGATTATTTTAATATTAATTTATTTATGTAATACAACCATAATTTTGATATGGATGTAAATCTAAGCAATTTGGTATTATACTCGGTATTTTGTAACTAAAATTAAATATTTTTGAAAGACAATTATCTCCACCTTCTGTTAGTTTGCGTGTTATAGCCAAAATTATGAAGACATTTAATTTTCTGTTCGTTTCAAGTTAAAATATGACTACAACGATTAGATTCTAAAAAATATTCAAAAATAGAGATAACGGTTATCCTCGGTTTTATTTTTGTCAACAAAATTATTGCTCAATTGGAAAGATAAATTTTGCTACGTCTCTCTATACGAAATTTTAAAATAAATCCCAAATATCGAGCACATTCCGTAAAGGAAAGCATGTAAGACAACGATATTTAAATCAGAAATGATTTGTGTAAGTTTTTATAAATATGATACAAAAATAAAATCACGTGAGTGAAATTCGAATTTGGCAAATTCATTTCTTTTATTTCAATGTATTATAGAAAATATTTCCTTAAACCACATTTTTATCTTAGAGTGAGAATAAGTTCAAGTAAAATTTCCCTAAAATATTATGGGTGCCAATTTTGGTCTATCATACCACCACGCTACAGTATAAAGTCGAGCATATACTACGGTAGTAACATATCCCGAATAATTTGTCTCTCCTAACAGGGAATGTTTCCAATTGTTCGTTATGCTTCAGAAGTGAAATTTATAATGGCTTGTAAAGTAAAATATAGATATTTACAGATATTGTTACAGATAAATATATGAAGTTTAAAATGATTAGGAAATAAGAAAAAGGCGTAGAGCTCCTCTATATTTTTTATGCTAAGGTGATACAATAAAAGTATCATTTTTCATTCTTTCACAATTGTTATTTAATTGTGCTTATTACTGTTTTAACCAGTTCCAAAATTATTAATTTTTACTAAATATAATGTAGGCGACACTAATTACCATCTCTCTCTATGTTATTTCATTCATGGCAGTTATCCCTTACCCGGTACACAAAATTAAATTGTATTTATTTTTATAAAAATCTTTAAAATGTATTCGTATGAATTATGCTAAACCATTGCGTACACTATAAAATTTCCCTAAAATTTGAATACCTAATATTTTCACAGGTATACAAAATAAGGGTTTAGATATTATATAAAAGTATTGTAACATAAATGCATCTACATTTCCTTCGTTCAGGACAGGTGGTCGTTGTACGTCAATTGATCCCTTCCGTGATCGCCAACGTCCTTGTCCCACCTGCGTCATTTTACCCGTTCCGTATCACTGTTAAAATTGATCCCTTCCGTGATCGCCAACGTCCTTGTCCCACCTGCGTCATTTTACCCGTTCCGCATCATTGTTAACAAAACTGCTTGAATTCTGTCTAAGTTGAAATAAGTTTGAAGATATAATTTGTGTACGCTGAAACATCCAGCACCGATTTTGTATGCGGTTACTATGAATAATGTTTTGTGTAAATTTTAACAAAGATAATCTAACAGTAAATAAAAGTTATTGATAGGAAAAAAACCCGATTGCAATAAAACGAAGTTTGGAAGAAAATGTTGTTATACGCCATAATTTTATAATTTTCACTCCTTTTGCTATGTACCTATATTAAAAGGGGGAAAAATAAATTTGGGTTGACGTTATGTATATCTATATATATATATATAATATATATATATATATATATATATATATATATTTATATATATATATATATATATATATATGTATGTATTTTGCGCGTGTGTGTGTGAGTGTGCATATATTATGGGTGCCAATTTTGGTCTATCATACCACCATCCTACAGTATAAAGTTGAGCACATACTACGGTAGTAATATAACCCGTATAATTTGTCTCTCCTAACAGGGAATATTTGCAATTGTTCGTTATGCTTCAAAGGTGAAATTTATATTGGCTTGTAAAGTATAATTTAGATATTGTTACAGATAAATATATGAAGTTTATTAAGGTTAGGAAATAAGAAAAAGGCGTAGAGCTCCTCTATATTTTTTATGCTAAGGCACAATAAAAGTATCATTTCAATTACTGAGTCGAAACTTACTAAATAATTTCGTCACATTTCTCTTTTCGTCCCACCTACTGTTCTAAACTTAAAAACGTGTCGCACGTCAGAACAGACGCAATAACCCTTAAATTTGGATCACACTATGTAACAGCGAATTAATTCTTTTGAGTTAACATATTGTGAAGAAAACATATTCCTTAATCTTATTTTTGAATTCGTCAATTATAACGATGAAGTTGACAGTTTTTGAAGCTAATGTCTAAAAACTCTTGGAAATTTTGACAACCAACCATGTAATAAATAATTCATATTAATATAACGTTGACTTAAGTTTCATAAAGGAATATTGATTGGAATTTACTCCATACGCTCTGATAGGCAGACCGCGTGTTAGAAATTGGGGCGAGGGATTCTTTAACAGTTGCAGATCTCGTCGTTATTCAAAGTTTGAGCCGTAATAAACCGTAATAGCCGTATGTAATTAGATGCTGGTAATCTAGTGAGTTATTTCTGACAGAAACTCGGATCGATAGAGAATCTATCATTAAGATATTCATTAATCGATAGCGACATGTTCTCTCTTACAGAATGTGAATAAACAGCAAGGCATTATTTTAATTATGTGTGTTATCTGTTTAACGCTCAAATATTACTTTCATTGCCTTTTCCCTAACTTTTGTTACGTAACTGGAACACGAATTACTTCTCTCAACTTCTTTGTAAAAAGTAAGTAATAATAATTAAAATATTATTTTCAGTGAACTCTCTATGCCAAATTATTTCATTTATGATTTTTTATAGATAATTGGATTGATGAAGGAAACAAATGATATGTTTAATCGAATCCTTCGGCAGTTGTGTTCAGCAAAGTATTTTTATGGGTAAACTCTCTTGCAAAGTGCGTTCTGAACTTGAATTTTATAATACATTTTTATTACTAAAAGTCACTAAATCCTTTAGGTGATATATTTTGTAATCAAGTACAATTTTTTTCACTGAACTGTAGGAAAATATTTAAAGGTTTCTTTTTAGTAAAAATTTATACTTTTAACAATTTACAATTGTTTAAAATTAATTTTTTTACATAATTTTATATAAAGTAGTTCTAGGAATATTCTAGAAAATATCAACAACCAAACATTTTTCCAGTCAAAGCTACGAAAAAGGAACGGTAAACTAATTTTCCAAAGATAGTAAAAATAGATTCTATATCTTAGAGATTTTGACAAATTCACAACATTCTCACACATGCGATATATTCGGCAATATATTTTCAATGTAAAAAATGATATTAATATTTGTAATTGGTTTAACATGATGTAAAAAAAGTGTTAAAATGTTAAATTTGAATGTACACGTATACACATGTGTACACAGTGTACTAAACCTTTATAGTGTGGTATAGACTCGTATTTAATAAGTATTATTTATTTTTTCTACTTTCAAAATTTTGGGTTACACCTATATATATTTCTCTTCGAAAATTTAATAAATTTTCTAGAAATAATTCACATGGATTGATATCTGTTTAGAATACTGATATTACTGAGATAGGTACTGTAATAAATTTGTACATACTCTTACCTTTCTTGTGAAAATCAATGCAACATTGTTTTAGGATTTATTTTCTAAGGAATTCGGTTAGAAGTGTCACCACGCATCCATATAGAAAGTTCATACGTTTTCCTCGAGACTTATTTATATCTCAAAGTGCAATTTAAATAGAGATTGCAATTTCTGAGTTTGTTTGGGTTGCATTATTAGTTGTCAGCATTTTATTAGTATTTATTAATTTTACATCACACATTTAATAGGAGAGTACAACACTGGATTTCTTCAAAAGTGTGTCTTTGTGAGAGAAAATGAATGAAGCCAAATTAAGGAAAAGAAAATGAAACAAACTGTCAATACTTATTAAGAAAATTATTTCTGTCTGCATACTACATATCTATGCTTATTAAAAAGAAATATTTCTGCTTCCATGTTGTTTGCTCTCCTACTTGCATTCCAAATTTATTTCTGTCTACTTTCGGTTAAGGAACGAGCACTTACTTATCTTTAGTGTTCTGTAGTGAAAAAAGAAACCGTTATAACTTTGTCATTTCCATTTGGTTTTTCATCTATTACCGCTCCATACTTATACTTTATACAATTTTAGACCTATGTAAAAAACAAGAAGCAAAGTAAATGATTTTGGGAGAGAGATAAAAAATTCAGTTTGAATGTATACCCAAGATCTTAAGTTAGAAAACGTCTTTGCCTGTAATTATCTGTAACTGATCTGCCTGTATTATTAAATAATAATTATTAAGTTAACCATTCCTCGATATCATTCTTTGTTACAGTTATTAT
Source organism: Druceiella hillmani (assembly GCA_039881145.1). Lineage (NCBI taxonomy): Eukaryota > Metazoa > Arthropoda > Insecta > Lepidoptera > Hepialidae > Druceiella > Druceiella hillmani. Next base: position 19,863,528 of record JAYKKI010000025.1, read on the forward strand.
TAGTATTAAGTAGTCAGTACAATAGTTAGTACGAAATATAAGTTAGTTAATACATAACATAAGAAGTTTAATAGAATGTATTAAATGTCTATCCACTATACACGAATAACCATTTCAGTATATCCTTTAACATGTGGCGTCTAATTATGAGAATGGCTCCAAAAAATTCTCAAAACAAATAATTTACATGATGGGCTAATTTTCATTCCTTTTTTGTAAATTATATACACGCATACATATATATACAAATTTGGCGATAAAATAACAATTTTTTCGATATCCCAGAATATTTTAAATTTGAAAAAATATTAAAAGTTATGGGCAGGTTCTACGAAAGATAGTTATCATGTTGTTTTAATGCTTTCTACAATTACGTTATTTGAAATTCCGTCATTCGTATATAATTTTTGTGTTGTGAGATAACTTTTGGGATAATATTTAATTATTAGATACCTTTTACATTTATTTATTAAAACGTTAATACTATCGTCAAATTAGGCCCTTGCCAAGAGCCGCAATATATTTTCAACAATTTCAGCGTACTTGTTTTGAGTAATGTAGACAACACCATTTGGTTCTCGAAACGCATCATCTACTCTTAAGTTTATATTATTTCAGTTCTTAACACTTTTTGCACACAAATATTAAAGCAAATATAGCAATGCATTTTTATTTTTACATTGAAGTTTTGTCAGAAAATTATACATTGAAAATAGTAGTTTGAAGACTGCAGTCTGGGCTGGTTTTCAGTAGTCTTTGAAGATACTTCTGGTTTTGAGGAATGTAAAATCTTATATTGAATTCCTACGGTAGAAAAAGTTAAAGTATATTACTTTAATTTTTATTGTATTAATAACTGTTACTAACTTGAAATTTATATTTCTGGTTTGACTCTGGTATTGGTTTGCACGAGATTTTGAGTTGTTTAAGATTCGATTTATACCTGCAGGGTCACTTATGATCAGTTTCTGAATACCTATTATGTAAGAGATAACTGTTTTCTATGAAAAGTTAGAAACAAAAGTTATGCGATACATATATATTCCAAGAAAACTATTCAGAAACCGAACGTTATAAGCTGTTGAAATTTTAAGCAAAGAAATTACTTTACACCTGCCTTATACGTAGAAAAGAAGAGCTATTCGAAATTCTAAAATAAAATTTAAACATGATTTGAATTTAATCAAGGATAGAGGCGATATGACGGTGCTAAATGAACCGATTCAATTAAAATTTCCCTCAACTGCATCGATACTTAACATCCTTCGAATCTAATTGTAAACAATTAATTTCATTCCGGTTTCACGTGCGTACGTTTAAGTTATGGGTTTAACCTTCTTTATAAACGATACATTTAATTTGAATTTTATTGCCTAATCACGAAAGTTAATTTATTATAAACTTTTCTTTTCTAATTCGTGGTTCAATATAAGTTAATTCTAAATATCTTCCCGTATTGAATTGATTTACCAATTACCTACCGAGTTTGTAGATGAATATGAATAATGATTATATAATTTTAAAATTTTAATGTTACCAATATAGCTCACTTAGTATCACATTTAGAATACAGTTGATCTATTAAAGTAGTTCATTAAGGCACTTTGTTATTCGGAAAATTTTAACAACCAAATGTTTAAAAAGATCTCCACTGTTATTGCAGTGACATTTTTTAATACTCAAATGTATTTTTAAATTGAAATTAAATTATTTGCGATAATGTTATAAATGAAAATTTTTAGATATATCGTACAGGGAACTTCACAATATATACATATATATATATATATATATATATATATATATATATATATATATGTATATATATATATATATGTATATATATATATATATATATATATATATATATAAATATTTTCGTAACGATTGGAAATAATTAGCGTTATTTTTATTTGAAAAGATAGTACAAAAAAATTACCAATTTCATAGTTCAGTGATGTTTATCCGTATATTTATGTTCAGTTTTTGGAGTTTGTTCCTTAAGAATAGATTTTCTTATATAGAGCCCTCTCTGAAGTTTTATGAGGAGTAAATTCAAAAGTTCAGAGCGTTATAAAAAGCGTAACAGTTTGTAAGTTTGGATGTGGGAGGCAATCTTCGAAATTACTTATCCAATTTCAAAAATTCTTTCACCAATATTTAGAAAGGACGTTCAGAATGAATATAGACTGTATATTATTACGTTAAAAAAATTTCATATTTTTTTAAAAAAAGATACATTTTATAGATTTGGGTGTAGGAGGTAATGTTCAAAACTATTCAACCGATTTCTAAAATTCTTTCACCAATATTTAGAAAAGAACTTCATGATAGACACAGGTTGTATATTATCCCGTTAAAATATATGTTTTGCGGAAGTCAGTTTTGTAACGTAAGTCAAAAAAAACTTTGGATCGAATGCGTTTCTTATGAGCGCTATATAAAAGGTAAGAGATATATTGATAGATGACATAGATATTTATATTAAATACAGTGTTATTTATTTTATAATTTCCAACAAAATCGTAATGAAGGAGTAAACTCCAATGGCTCGTCGGTGCTGACACGCACAATGTTTTTTTCTGTCAGTAATTTGGTCAGCAAAGCCTGACTTAAACTACGATCTAAACGTTTGGAAACGTTTAACAACCCAGTATTAAATTAATATTTTTGATAATATATTTTTGTTATTACGTTGCTTTTAGTTTCATATATCGTACTGCAATAGGAAAATTTTGAAGAATAACATGCTTGGTATTATTGAATATGAATAAAAATCTTCTCGAGGTAATATCAAAACCTGTTCCTCCTATCTATTTACTAAGTATATGAGCAGATTTCATCCGAAGATGATTAGCGACTTGACTTGAAAGATACAACTAGGAGCACGGCAGAAATAGCCAGGCATAGATAGAAAAAAAAGGATTTATTAAAGACTATAGGGTTCGTAAAAAGCACAGACGTTTAATTAAATAATAAATGGTTCGATTGATTATCAAAAAAAATTTGGTATTTTGTGTATTAGAAATATTTAACCCATTTTTTTTAGGATTTTCCATTTTTTCTAGATATGTAAAATTTTATATAAATTCATCACAAAGTTGAAGCGTATCTAGATTTACGAGTTGTTGGTTAAATCATTTAAGTTTCCATGCTAATTTCTATTTTTATAAAGTATCCAGAAAAGTGGCACACTGTTCAGTATAGGAAATAGGTCGTGTAGTCCCGTAAAAATAAAACCATCATTTGTGTTATTTTAAATAATATGAAGTGGGTTTGAAATTATTGTGATTTCTGAAGCACTCTGAGAAATATGAATTCATTCCAACAAGGAAGAAAATATATTTGTCTAAAAAGTTGCCAATTATTACGAATGCTTTTGTCTTAAACCTATGATATTTGGTAGTATAAGGAATACATCCTTTCGTTAACAGAATAATGGCGTTTTTTTTAATTTAAGCAAGCACGAGGTCTGAAAGTCCGAAAGTAAGTTTATAAAATAAAGAATATTTTTGCTGAACTAGAAACTTAGCCCAATAATATATTGACCTGCATACCTGCTCGTACATACTTCTGGCATTGTTGTATAAAATTATCAAAAAAATAGCTGAAACAATAATTTACTACAAAATTCCATGCACACAAAATTACGCGGGCAAAACTAGAATTAATAAATATTTATTTGGAATTAATTAATTTCTGTATCACAGAGTCTAATCTATCTTACTATTATTCGATGTGAGATTCATTGTTGTTTAGTTATTTGTAAAATTTAGTAAATTGGTGTATGTTTGACATATAAATTAATTAGTAATAATATGTAAATATAATGAATTTTCTCATGTACAAATGTTATTTGATTCCGAAATAAATCGAATTCTCTACCTAAAAGTTGAAATTGAATTTGTTTCTTACGAAACGTTGTTTGTCAACATTCAATTGTGAATCCGTTTCAAAAATTTCAAAATAAATGAACAAAAAACCTATTGTTATGAGTTTTCCACCGTAGGCTATATTGAAACATAATTTATGCTCAACATTATTGTTTACAATTGAACCGGATATGAAAGTTTTCAATGAGCTTTATATCACATCCGTTCATAGTATTTAGGCCTGCGGTGATGTAAAAATTATACCTCGACGATGAATAATAGGGTAGAGCTTTATTTAATTTTTGTTTCTAAACGTTTCGTTTTTCTCTTGTGCCATCAATTAAAATTTTTGTTTACGTTTGAAATAATTAATCCAAATTGGAGAAATTTTTAGCTCGAAGTCAAAAACATTTTGAAGAGTTTTGTTACGCAAACAAGGCTCTAATAATTGATGTAAGCTAATTCTAAACATTAACATGCATTGAGCAGAAAACGTATTCCTAAATAATTTTGCTTCGGCCGCATTTGATTGCTCTTCAAGATTTTTTGCATTATTCGAAACTCACTTCCGGAGAAAATGGCTAGCTTCGATTTATATGATATACAAGCAAATTACTAATAATGTTTACTGTATAAAAGCCAACATTAAAGGTAAAATAGTATTATTAATAGTAAAATAGTATCAATTTATTTTTATAATAGTACTATAATTTTGGTCCAGATATAAACCAAGGCAATTTGGTGTTATATTTAGTTTTTTGTGACTAAAACTAAAATATTTTGAAATTTAATTATCTTCGCCGTCTGTCACTTTGCTCGTTATAGCTAGAATAAATTTTATTCCAAAGAGGAATTCCTACTAACATTTTTAAGACGTTTATTTTTCTGCAAAGTGAAAGCATGTTTACTTCCGTTTGTATTCTGAAAAGACACTTAAAAATTAAAACAACGCTCTATTTTCTGTTTTATTTTTGTCACCAAAATTATTGCATAAGGCTTCAAAGTTACTAATTCGAAAAATAAATTTTTGCTTCATCTCTACCCAAAATTATAAAATAAATCCAAATTATCGAACATATTCCGTAAAAAAAACATGTGGTATTTATATTTATATTGAAAGTAATTTGGGTATTTATAAATGCGACACGAAACCCTCATCACGTGAACGAAATTAGAATTTGGCAAATTTAATATTTATTCGAATATATTATAGACAATATTTCCTTTAACCTACATTTTATCCCAGAAATTATTTAGAATTAATAATTATTCTTTAATGACCTGTTATAAAATATGTTTATTATTGTTTTAATCAGTTTGTAAACGATTCGCTTTTACTAAATACAATTTAAATATCTCTGCTTATCACGTGTTTATTTTATTTCAATAATTATAATACTCCTATACACAGCATACAGATTGTAATTAATTTATTTATTCGTGTGAAGTATGTTAAATGATTTTCTGTACTGTAAAATTTTCTTAAAATTTTGATACCTAATATATTCACCGGTAAAACAGATAAGGGTTTAGATGTTTACGTAAAAGTATTGAAACATAATACCTTCACATGTTTTCCTTCTTTCGTGACAGGTGCTCGTTGTACGTCAACTGATCCCTTCCGTGATCGCCAACGTCCTTGTCCCAACTGCGCCATTTTACCCGTCCCGTGTCACTATTAATAAAATTGCTTGAATTCTGTTTAAGTTGAAATGAGCGTAGAAAATTTGTAGACTTCGATTGAAGCTATCATTTATTCGTGTGGGAACGCCCAGAACGGATCGTACATGCGGTTATTATAAATAAGATTTTGTCGGATATTTATCTAAGGTATATATCATTTACATCCAATAATACAAAACTAACGCAAACATGGCATATATGTTTGGCTAGTTGACTAACGAGGCGCTTTTTTATACATACATACCTTTCTCGCTACCGCATAAATATGAATAATACTAATGGCAAATTATCATTAGAACTTCAGGCCGAATAATATGTGCACCCAAGCAGGAAATGTCTGCAATTATGAGTCATTAGGTAAAATTAAATTTTATAATGACTCGCAAGTTTTAACTCAAACACAGTCAGTAACAAACTCATGAACATGTAAAGTTAAATAAGGTTATGAAAGAAGAAAGAGGCTGACAGCTTCTCTATATTTTTTTTGAGGCGACTCATCGAAATTGTCATTTGAATTATTAAAAATTTCTTTATTTTTATTCTCTTCCCTCGTACTATTCTGAAATTAAAAACGTGTTGCACGTCAGAAACACAATAACATTTAAGTTTTGATCAAACTGTATAACATCGAATTAATTCTTTTGAATTAATATATTGATAATAACTAATATACTGATAATAATTGACTATATCACAGCGAATTAATTCTTTTGAATGAATACAATGATAATTTTAAAGTATTCCTTCATCCTTCAAATAAAACGACAAAGTTGACAGTTTTGGTAGCAAATATCTCCAAACTCTCAGAAGTTTTGACCACCGAACATATATCAAATAATTCATAGTAATATTATTGAGGGGTAAGTTTCGTATTTACAAAGGGATATTGGTTACACCATACGCTCTGATAGGCAAACCGCGTGTTGGAAATCGGGAACATTGATTGTTTAATATTTGCTCTAGGGCAGCTCCAATTTATACGCCATCGTAAAACGTCGCTACCTACAAAGTTCGGACTGCGGTTTATAACCTAAGGGTGGTAACCCAGTTAGTTATATCTAACATAAATTTGAATGGGTAGAGAATTTAATATTATTATATTTATTTATCAATAATGACATGCTCTCTCAGAGAAAGGGGATAAACAGCTAGGCACTTTTCGGTTTTAATGTTTATGTATTCAATCGTTAAATACTACGTTCTTTGTTTTTCCTATGACTCTTATTATTTGTTTTGAAAACAAAATATTCTCATTAATTCTTTGGAAAAATAAATATTTCCAAAAAAACGTTACTTAAAGTAGATTTTTTAGTCCAAATACTTCATAAGTAAGTTACAAATTGGTTTCAAAATATATGCCTAAAAATGTTCGATCAAAAATTCACCTTTATGTTTTCCTTGGTTTCGTTAATATTCATCGATATAATTTTATTTGTGTAACGATATACCCTAGATGACTTTCTTAATATTTTCCACACTTTTTATTTTAGCATTCTGACTGATAAAGGGAACAAAAGAAATATAGAAATATTTATCAAAGGAATATTTTTATGGGTAAACTGTCTCGTAATTTTAAGTTATTTTTCTAAACAATGTAGTCCAGTAATGGGTGTTCTGAATCTGAATTGTCTATTAAATTTTACCATATGTTTTAGGTGACATAATTTGAAAATGAAAATAGTTTTTTAATTGAACTCGGGAAAAAATTACATGCGAATGCAAATATTTTTTTCCGTTTTGTAATTAGTTCAGAAAGAGGATATATATTTGAATAAAACTGTTTCACGAAAGAATTATTTTAAAATCGCTTTGTATTGGTTCAACAATTCTTGGTTACAACGATTTACTCTTTAATTGTTGTATTGAAAATAATTATAATGACGGATAAAATCATGCACGATGAAAGACAAAGACTTGAACCATAATTTTTTTGTCGTACTGCTCGCCCTTTATCGTTTTTCCTCTTTTCCTTAACACTGTAAAAATAATGTAATTTTTTAATTTCACACATATTTTCCACACTTTTTTTTTGACATCCCTCTTTTTAGCAATCTCAAAAATCAAAAGTGACGTGCGGTTGATCAAATAAAAGGGAGAAATATAAGGATTTAAATATTGTTTTTTTTTAAAGAATTTTAGGTATGGTAGTTTTAAAAATATTTTTGACACATGTTTAAAAAAAAACTAAAATGATTTCAGTTAAAGATAGGGAAAATCGAGTGTATAAAAGTTCAAATTATAGAAGTTATTCCAAAGTCACAATTTTTGAGAAATTTATGACATTTTGACGGCTGCTCTATGTTAGGAAATATATTTTTACGATGTTAAATTAGATTAACAGATGTAGATAATTTATTAAAAATATACCCTTAAATGTTTATATTTGCGTAAGTTTACACCAAATTTTCCTAGTTGGTTTTATTTGTCGTATTTTAAAAAAATTATTAAATTTTTTCTAATGACAACATTTGGGGTGATTTTATGAAAATAAAAATATTAATATTAACCCCTCCAATAAGGGGAAACAAATTTGTTTGAAATGTTTCCCATTTATCGATTTTATTTAAACTGTTCTTGTCCCCGGGATACATCTGATTAAGTTACATCTCATAAAAAACCAAAGTCAACAGCGCGTATCGATAACACAGATACAATGGTAGGCGGCGTGTAAAATCATAAAAGGCAGATTACTGAGACACCTCAAAGACATTATGCAGGCTAACGTTTTATGAGAAAGTTAGTGCAACATATTTTTACAGTTTATTTTCTATACAACTCGTTTAGAAAAGTCATTACGCATTGAGTATTCAACTGGATCTAGTATTAACGGTGTACTTATTGAAATTCTGTGGAAATAGTTTGCAATGTAACCACAAGTGCGGACTTATTTAAATCATGTCCCGATCTACGGCGTCACAGCCTTCGAGTGAAAAATAAAACTTTTTGCATTCGAGATATTTTTGTGACGTAAAAACCAATTTAAATAGGGATTGCAGTTACTGAGTTCATTTGATTTTTATTAATAATAGTTACCTCTATATTAGTATTCATTAAAATGAATCTTGTGCCAAATGTATGAGGTAAAATGAATAATGCCAATATGAGAGGAAAAGAGGTAAATCACAGAAGCGAATTTCTGCATTTTATGTTACTTTTATTTAACCAGCAAGTAGTTTTGTATTTTTAACTTTCTGTAGTGAAAAAGGAAACAATTATAAAGTATTCATTTTCATGCGTTTTTCGTCTATTACAGTCTCATATTTATGTACAATTTTAAATTTGTATGAAAAGAGATCAAACAGTTTTTGTTTAATATTAGAGGTAAACACTGTACCTAATAAATGCCTGCCCCGATAAATTTATTAAATCATTTGATATTATAATATACATTTATTAAAATTCTGAAATTTTTCCATCGATTTGAAAGATTTTTCAGATGACTTCTGTTGTCAAATTCCAGATAAAGTATTCGAAATAATACTGCATCGGGGTATCCATTTGTAAATCCAGTCTCTGCTGAACAATTACCAGCACAGTTCCATCCAAATAGTAGCACCGTCCTTAATCTCACCAATTTTGATGATTACGTGAATGAATGTAGCAAATATGGAATTTGATCTACTTGGCTATAGTATTCTTCAAGTAAATTCATTATACTTAGGCACGTCTTTTAGTAAAATAATTTAGTAATTACTTGCTGGGCTCGTAAAAAATACATTCGTTAAGGAAATTGTAAGTCCACGCTAAAACGTGGCAAACATCTTGGGCAATATATAAGTTGAACATGGGAAATCCGTAATGGGCATGGAAAACAATTCCATAAAACTAGTCTTAGAAGAGAAACGTAAAAATTATTTAATAACTACCTTTCCTCGTACATGGATTTAACATAGATCAGAAGAAATATTCACGAAAGGCATTGTCATTCATATGTCTAGATGATATATGATTTTGTATTTATGCGTGTTGTAGCTATAAAGTGACCAAAAAGAAATAAAATTTGACATTACTTTTATTTAAATAATACAAACTATTCTGAAGTTCCTTTCGGAAATAAAATATATGAATATAGATGAAATCACGTATTCAGGCTAAGACCAGTGAATGCGATCGTTGTAATGATTGTTAATCAGTGATGTGGGTTTTATTAAAATATTTGCACGATATTCGTACCAATGGTTTATATTCACATTTAGTGACGAATTTTTTCTACCTTGATATAATTTTTTAATAATAATTTCACATAAAATTTCAGATACAATTTTTGAGGAAACGAGTTTTACATTTTGTTTGTCCCATATATAATACAGAATAGTATTTATATTAATTTTCCAATTCAAAACAACAACACAAATTGTAAAAAAATATCTAATTACATTAAACTTTTTTTGCCAACGAATTCAATGATTGACTCTAATTTAAGATAAATTACTATAAATTACGTGTAAGTAAGTAGTGTTGGATGAGCAGTCAATATAATATTAGACCACATAACTGAAACAAAGGAATAAATGCTTCGAATAATTACAATTTATTTCAAAAATATTAGCAGGATCTTTTGTTATTTAGAGTTTCTGTTTCTTAAGGTGGTTGGGTGGACTAGCCTATTTTTTATGTAAATTTATGTACACTACTAATATACGTACGTACATATCATTGATTTTTAGTCACAATTCAAAGGCCTCAAGTAAGAAACTATCAAAAAATTAGCAGTTTTCTGTGAGAGATGAAAGAAGAAATACAGTTTGAATATATTTGGAAGATCTTTTTTTTCTTTGAGTTGTGGGTTTTAACGCGGCAATGTAGGTTAGTTAAATATTTATTTTCACAACTATTTGTATGTATATGTATAAATATATATATATATATATATATATATATATATATATATATACATACACAAATATACATGTACATATATATATATATATATTTTTTTTTTTTTTGTCATGGATTTTTTATTACAATATAAGAGCCGATGAAACAACCAGTCAGATGGTATATAGTCTTTTATAAAAATGTAATCGATTTTGTAAACAAAAGCTATTACGTTTAGTAAGCATAGTGAAGAATAATGCGAGGAATAAACAGCTTTTGGTTTATCAAAGGTTTACACATATTATTAATAGAGGTGCGCTTGTGCATCAAAACTCAATGGAAAGTGTTAAGAAACTGCACAAAAATTCCAAATCTTTTTGTTCACGTTGTGTCTTATTTTCATACGAAATTTCGCTGGCGTGGTTAAAATACTTTTATATCAAATACTATTGAGTAATAAATATTGCAAGTTGTTGAGTGATGCTATTCAATATTTATTTTAAATTTTTCGTAGTTTACCTATCCTTCACTTTTCTTGATAATGTATGTCTTTTTGGTTTTAAAAATTCGTCTTAATTTGTGGATGTTATTCAGTAATCCGTCCCTTGATATCATTCTAAGCCTAACTTTACCCACCCTAACTCATTTTGTTCACCTTAATGCAAATTTAGTGAAGGAAACAAAGGAAATTTTCGTAATGAAGCAAATATGTAATATAAAGTCAAAAAATATGATTGATATACTTAGGTACCGATTATGATGAAACATTCGCACCAACTATATTCGTACTTTCTGTAGTAGCTCACGAAAAAATATACATATTCCAATTTGATATCACTACTGCCTTTCTTTATAGTGAAATAATGGAAGAGATACATGTGAGTCTACTTGAGGACTTGGACTGTAATCCTAACTTAGTGTGCAAGTTTGTTAAATCTCTTCACAGGTTAAAACAAGGTCCCAGGTGCTGGGAGACAAAATTCAATGAAATTTTAGACGAATTTGGTTTTACAAAAAGTGAAGAAGATTAACGTCTTTATATCGGAAACTATCATGATGTCATATGTTATCTGTATCTTTATATTGGCGAGGGTCTGCTACTCTGTAAAGGTAAATCCATAAGGAAGTAGTGAATTCTCAAAATAAACTTTCGTTTAAAAGCTGGTTCAGCTAACAATTTTTTGGGCATGCAGATAGAAAGTTGCAATAAAGTTATGTTTACTCACTAAATGTATTAAAAAAATATTAAGATAATTCCATGTGGACAATGCAAATCCCGATAGCGTTCCTGCAGGACTCACATATGAAACTGCAAAAGCCTAATAGACCACTTAAAAAGATCTATCCATAAAGAGAAACCATTGGAATGCTCATTCATTCACCCACTGTAACCAGCCCAGATATTAAGTCTGCAGTAAGCCAGGTGAGTAGATTTATACATTCTTATGACTAGATTAACTGGAAAGTACAGCATTCCAGGGGTTGAACCTCAGAAAATGCTTAATGATTGTTTCAATATTTGTATTAAAAATACATTAATACAAATTTAAAAAAAAAATTACCGTGACAATTTTTTTTCTTATACGAATGTAACCTTTTCGCCCATTAGGGGCTGAATATCAAAAAGTGCTAAATAATTTTAATATTATTTGCCTTGAAAAGCATTAACATAAATATTTATGAAAAATTACCATAAAAATATTTAATACTTGTTTCATTATTTGTATTGAAAAACGTTAATATCAATTTTTAAGTAAAAATTACCATTATAATTTCTCCTATGCAAATTTAGTAACCCTTTTTTCACCCTCTTGGGAGTTGAATATTATAAAATGCTTAAATATTTGTTATATTATTTGTATTGAAAAGCAGTAATACCAATTTTAAGTAAAAATTTTCACAGTGTTTACTTAAAATTGGTATTGCGGCTTTGCTATTGTTTACGCGTACAAAATTAGCCATCCCTTTTCACCCCACTTAGGGGTTGTATATCGGAAAATGCTCAAAATCCTTTATTTTTGTTGAAAAGCATTATTACCAATTTTTCAATAAAAATTGCTCTGAAATTGTTTTTCTTATGCAAAGTTAGTCACCCCTTTTCAACCTTTAGATCGGAAAATGCTTAAATACTTCTTTCATTATTTGTCTTGCGAAGCATTAATAGAAATTTTTAGGTAAAAATTATCATTTCAATTTTTTCCCATAAAAATTTAGCAACCCCTTTTTACTCATTTCCATAGAAATTTAGTAACCCTTTTTCACCCCCTTAGGGGTTGAATATCGGAAAATTCTTAAATAATTATTTCATTATTTGTTTTGAAAAGAACTAACGCCAATTTTTGAATAAAAATTGCCATATAAATTTTTTTTCTATACAAATTTGGCCATTTTTGGGGTTGAATTTCGGAAAATTTTAACATATATGTTATATTATTTGTATTAAAGAGTATTAGTACTGAGTTTCAAGTTATCATAATCTATCTTTTCCCATACAAATTTAGAGACCCATTTTCGCCCTTTTCGAGGTTGTATCTCGGAAAATCTTGAAACACGGGTCGCATTATTTTGGTTAAAGAGCATTAACACAAAATTATTTATTAATTTCATTAATATATTTTTTCCCATACAAACTGCGTCACATTTTTCACTCCCTTAGGGGACGAATTTCGAAAAATCCCTTCTATCGTGCATATAAAAATGTACAGGATGACAATATTTACATATTTGTCTTCAAAAAAAGGTTCTCAATTCGTCGAAATCTTTCTTTTTTATGTGTTCAACGACAGTTCTCTACTAAGAGGACCCATTTCGTTGATTCTCTTTTTATTTGAAAGACTTAAAGAGTGGTCCTATATAAATATGTTGATAATCTGATGATGAGGTTAGCAAATGAACAATAGAACCCCCTAACGAGTGGCACTAATTCAAGTATGATACAAATCTGATATTGGACTTTGGATATGGAGAATGGAACTCTCAAAGACTAACAGCTGACCAATGGCGGCTACAATTGTCGCTTTATTTCTCTGTATTGTTTATAACTTTACTGAAAGAGGAAATTATCTGTATAGTAGCTTTTAGTAGCGACTTTTAGTAAATATACAATATTCTAAGAAAGAAAATAACTGTATGTGTGATGATTCATATAATCAATCACTAAAATTTTTAAAACAAAATGTCTTAAAAAACCGACCTCAAAAAAGTATATATTAAAAAGGAAAAAATATTTGACTCAAAATAGGTACATATTTATGAGCAACAGATAAATAAGTTACTTATTTTTGAAGTCGATGCCAGCACGGCCGATCAACTGAAACAAATGTGAAATTTTATATTATAAATAGGCTGTTTATTAATCTATTTCGTAGTGTGAGTACATAAGAAGTTAAGATTATAAATTAACATTATAAATAAAATAAAATTATAAATTTGTTTAACTTGGTCGACAGTACTGGCACAGACTTCAAAAAAAAGTAATTTAGCCATTTATTGCTAATAAGTAGGTATCTATTTTGAGTTAATTATTTTTTACTTTTTGACACTTTTCTGTACTAAATTTTTAAAAATATTTTATTATATATGTGGTACAAAATCCTCTTTGTGTAAGTGATATTCGAATTTGGCAAATTTATTTCTATAATAATTTCTCTTATTGATTTACTTTATCAATATACTTTCTTTAAACTACACTTTTTATCCTACAGTATGAATAAATCGTTATTTATTCTGAAACCATATCCCTTTAAACGGGCTTATTATTGCTTTAACCAGCTTGTAAACGATTCAGTTTCACTGTTATTACACTAATAGCAATATTCATATAGTCAGCATTCTGACTATAATAAGGCTTACTTTTATAAAACAATCATTAAACTTTATTTGTATGAAGTATTATAATTTTATAGTTTATGCCATAGAAATGTTTGTGTTATAAAATTTTCCTGAAATAGGTAATACCTGACATATTCACCGTGTATAAAAGACAAGGGTATATATTTACATAAAAGTATAGTCATATTAAGCGTCCATGTCATTCTCCTTCGCTCAGTATAAGTACTCATTTTATGTCAAGTGATCCCTTTCGTGACCGCAAACGTTCTTGTTCCACCTGCATCACTTTATCCGTCTCATGTCATTATTTTCAAAGCTGTCTGAATATTGTCTAGGTTGAAATACACGTAGAAAATGTTAAGGTTTCTTTTCAAGTTGGAATTAATTTTTTTTGAAGCCTCTAGTAACGGTTGTGCATGCTATTATTAAAAACACTGTTTTGTGTAAATTATTAGAAGTGAACCAACATGCTTACTAAAAAGTCATGTTGGTTGGAAAAAAACCTGATTGCAATAATAAAGAAATTTTAGAATAAAAGTGACTTGTATACGCTGTAATTAAAGAACTTCCACCCCTTTGCAAATTATCCATACTTGACATGCGCCATTGATTCTCACAATATATATGAGCATTATAATAACTTATTGTTTTGGGCTTAGTAATTTGAGTTGAAAGTTTGTCCCTCTCAGTCTCTCTCTCTCTATATGTATATAAAAAAAAAAGTAAATATATATATATATACATACATACATATATATATATATATATAAATATATATATATATATATATATATATATATATATATATATATATTTATATTTATATATGTACATATTCCATATTCGCCATTATTCAGTAGAATATTGTTTTAATATATGTACATTGTCTTTTAAATTGCATTATGAACTTGAATATTCTATTAAATTAGTGAAATTGAAAGTCACCAAATAATGCAATGGATAAATTTAGACACTTCCTAAAATTTGCTTTACTGAATTCGAGGAAAAAATTCCAGGAGAAAATGGATTTTTTTATCTATGATGTATGTTTCTATTGAATACGTTTAATTCAGAACGAAGATATCTATTTGAATACGAGTGCCCAATAACTTTCAGTGACAAATAATTTACATGTATTATTCCAATAAAAACAATTATACTGAAAGATAAAAAAAAGGAAATTCGGAACACTCTCTTTTATGGTACTGTTTACCCTTTATAACTTTTCATATTGTATTGTTGGATGTAAAACCCGAAAAAGGGTTTTCCTATTTGCTATATTTTTTTATAAGGTATTGGCGCATTACAAATTAAAAGTGAAATTTTAAATGTCTGCATTATTTTTTTAAATAATTTAAATTTTGTTTTGTTTTATTTTGCATTACAAGCGTAATCTGCCATTTTAATTAAACATGTTGATAACGCATGTAACCTTGCACTTATTTTTAAATCAATAATCAAAAATTTGTAAAAAGAAATTTTAGATGGAGCAAGTGAAACCATAGATTTTTACTTTCACATATCGTGCAGTGTTTCAATTCAAAGAGAAAGGTAGGAATATTTCAAAATTTTATTTAAAATTATTTTAAAATAGTTCTAGAAATATTCTCGAAAACAGCAACAAAAAAAAAACGGAAAATTTTTACAATTACAGGCAGAAAAAAGTAAATGAAACAGTAAAGTTTAAAAGAAAACTTGAAAAATAAATCTAAATATTGAAGTTTTACAGAAATTCACGACATGTACTAGGCAATATATTTTTTTATTGTAAAAAATGATATCAATTATGTTGTAATTAGTTTAGTAGCAAAATATACTTAAGGGCACATATACGAGAAAACGTAAGTGTGTAAGGAACCTTCCCAGCATTATTTTTTTTTTCTAATTTCAAGATTTCAGATGCATCCCATAAAAATTAATATGTATTTTTCTCTGCAGAAACTTTAACCAATTTTCTAGAAAATATTCACATTGATGAATTTTAGTTTACTTTTTGTGAAGAAAAAAATTGCGAGAATACGTTACAATTTTTGCGAATTCGTAACTAATTGCCTGAAATCGTACCGATCACTCTAAAGTCAGTCTAGGCAATTTTACTGAAACATCGTAAGTGACAAAAACAAAATGTATGTTTTTAAAGTTTATTTTGTGTGAAGATTGATTAGAATTGTAACAACGTATTAACTATAAAACTATATTTATAACCAACGTCCAAATTATTAAAATTTTCTGGAAATAGCTTTGAAAATAACCATAGGTGTGGACTGATTTAAATTCCGTCTGCGATCCAAAGCGAAGCATCTAGCCTTGGGGCGAAAAGCTTAAATTGTTTTCCTATGATATATTTTTATATCACCAACGACAATTTCAATAGGGACACCGGTAACTGAGATCATACGATTTGTATTAATAATAGTTACCATCGTATTCATTATATATTATTCAGTACTTTACTCTATACATTACTTTACTCTCTCTGTATTCATTACAGTTATTCGTTACTTTAATCTATACATTTTACAGAAATCCAGTGATCGTATCATTGGATTTTTGTAAAATGTGTAAGGTAAAATAAATGAAACAAAAATGAGAGAAAAGTTAAAAGCACTCTATATGTATGTTTGTTAAAAAATTTGTGCTTTAGAAGCCAATTTTTTTAATAAATTCCAGGTTCCTTTCAGTTAACAACATAATAGTTAGGCATTATCAGGGTTATTCAGTGAATAAAGAAACGATTGCTACTTTGTCGTTCCCATTCGTTTTTTCGTTTATTGCAACCTCATTATTTATACTATTTCCGACTTATTTAAAAAATATTAAAATAAACCTGCTTAATATTACGAGTACACGCCATACGCAATTAGCGTCTATTTAGATAAATTTATCAAACCACTTGCGTTTATAATAGGTACTTATTATAATTTTGAAATTGATTCAACCATTCGAAAAATTTCAAATATTACCCTGTAGTCAAACTTGGTTCCAGGCCAAATTAAATTATAGCCCACTTGCTAACATGTGCTGGAATAATCGAAATAATTCTATATAAGGGTATGTATTTTCAAATTCAGTTACATTTGCCCGATTACCAGAATATTTCCCTTCCAAATCATTCGACCGTCACGAATCTCACCAACTTTGTAATCCATGTGATTAAGGGATTAAATGGCCTGAAGACGGCAAATAGACCTGGCCCTTTTTAGGAAAAAAATCATTTGACCGACGTGAAAATGATGTAAATAAAGTAATTAGAAGCAGACATGCCTTCCATTTTAGGAAAACTTTTTATCAATTACTTTTGGGTTCACAAATAATACGTACATTTTAGACATTTCAAATCTCGGTCAAAAAAAAGAAAATGTCGTACATTTTGAGCCAATCTTTAAGTTGGGCATTAAAATGATAAGAATCAAATAAATAATACTTTCCTTAGAACATCTATACAGGAAAATAATTAACACTCACTACATTTGTAAATATACACAGCCTACATAAGAAAAGATATTCACTGGATGCATTATTTTAAAATATCTAATTACAATTAAATGATTTTGCGCTTATACTTATTTTATCCGTATTGTTAATAAAAATAAATAAAGTTCGGAATAACTTTTAGCTAGATAACACAGATTATTTCGAAGTAGTGTCGGAAGCAAAACGAAAACGATGTGAAACCACGTATGCAGAATAAGTGATATATGTCTTGTTAATATATTTACACGATATGCCTAAAAACTTCACCATTAACAACAAGTTTTTTTTAACCCTAATACAATCTGTCTACTGTTTTGTAGGTCAATTGTTATACTAAGTTACTTTCAGTTATTGAAGCTCTAGATTATGTTTACAGTTCATGTCAATATTATTTCACAATTTTTTTATTTTTAAGGTATGAATATTTCAAATTTATCAATCAAAAAAAAAAGCACGTATCACTTCTCATATTTCAAGTAAGTTTACCTTCCGCTTGGCACATATAAAATATTCACTATATATATAATATAATAATATATATATAGTGATATATAATACCTCGTTTTCTATTGAATTTTTTGTTAGAGATTAAAAGAAAAAAAAACAGTTTTGAATATATTCGTGGTATATTTTGTTGTTATCATTCGCGAATTGATAATGCGAGAGCACAGGCTAGTTTAACATTTATATATACAACTAATACATGTACGTATATATGGCAGATTTTTTGTAACAATGGGAGAGCCAACGAATAATTAGTCAGAGAGTAAATAGGTTTCTGCGAGATTGTAATCAATTTAGTAAATTAAGGCTTGTAAGCATAATGAGGAATCACGAGATAGATAATGTTTTGAAAGAATTTTAAAATTGGTATTTTTTTTAATTGAAAATAAGAAAAATTGAGTTCTAAAAATGTAATGAAGCATATAATAATTATTATAAGATCAAAAATATCATTAGTCTGTTCAAGTCGTATTTAAGACCATTCATTATACGTTGGCGTGATTGATATGCTTTTAACTAATTTGAATTATTACGTGTAAATTTGAAATATTACGTGTAAAGATCACATTTGCTGTCAGGTGCTTGCTTAATGACAGTATTAAGCTTTCATGCATGTTGCGTCAACAAAAATTGAAAATGGTATCAATTATGAAGTCTTTTACGCTAAGAGTAAATGTTTGTTACAATTTTTTTGTCCATAAAACGATTTTTCTGCTTCGTTACATTTTATGGTGCTAAAATGTGTCATAAATTAAACCTGGTATACATTTTAATTTTTGTTTAATTTAAATTTGTTTATTTCCTTAGATAAACCCAGCTTGACCACCACACGATTGAGTAGGTTTAACAACTGTGTCAAATGTTTTTTTTCTTTATAGAATTCGGTAATTTGGATTGGAATAGGTGTTCTAATGAACAATATCTTATCCGTGCCATTTTAATCCTTTTTATATTTCGGTAAATGGTTGACTTATTAGTGTTTAAATTACACTGATATAGAGTAATGAATAAAATTCAACTCAGCTCCTTACAAAAAATTTTAGCGACTACGCTTGTGTTGTACATCAAATTTATAACCTTTTCAAATTATCTTGATCGGTTACATTACAATTAAAATGAAAATATGTGTTCAACATTTGTTTGGTTACAATTGCGCCGATACAATAATAACAAACATTAATATTATTGCAGTGCTAATCGAGATTTCGATTATTGACAAGGCCATCTAATTAGAATAATCATGTATTGTTATTTCCCACATGCAGCTCTATTGAGGTAGTGATAACTCGTGACTACTAATTAATGTCCACTATTATTTTGTCTTTGACATGCACATTGGTTGGTCTAATTAGTTTCTGCCTATAAATTGAAACTATAGTGTGAAAATATGACCATTAATGTTATATTTTTATGTGAATAAGAATTTAAACGCAAAAGTGATTTATCTGATACTTTCTAAAACTGCTGACGTGCTTGCTTTCTAAATCCTTTGAAAATACATGTAGTTTGGAAGTAAATAAATTAGGATATATTTAATATAAATAATTGAATTGGGTACCAATCCTAAACATGACGGATAATTATCGAGTACTTTTAGGGCTAGCCTTTTATAAACTTAAATATTCTAGAATACAACCATGTCTTTTCAATGAGTTGTGTAAAACATCTCAATAAACCCGACATTTTCGGGGCGACAAATAAATTATTTATTACTTTCTTTCATAGATACTGCCTTAAAATCCACTATCTTCAAAATAATACAGCATCATATATCGAGTGTTATAAAATATTATGGTACTTTAATAACTAGCCTAAAATAATATGAAAACCATATTAAAAACTTTGAAAGACTCTCGACGAATGTGGTCGTTGTAATTGAAAAATGATAACATATTTTTTTTAAAACCTCCCCGAATAAAAGAAATTATGAACTTGTTAATATATATACAAACCCAAGAAAATTCATCGAGGCTGCCATTACCATTTCCGTTCCCAATATCGATTACATTGCAGTAACATAGAAAAACTATTTGCGCACCTAAAAGAATTTCAATTAGTTATGAACTATTCTAGAAATATTCTTGAAAATATCAACAAAAAACCTAAAATTTTTCTAGTCAAAGCCACGAAAAAGGAACGGTGTTACTAGTTGGTCTAATTTTCTAAAAAAAGTAAAAATAGGTTCTATATCTCAGAGATTTTGACAAATTCACGATATTTTTACACATGCGATATGCCAGGCAATATATTTCCAATGTTAAAAATGATACTAATATTTATAATTGGTTTAACATGATGCACCCTTAAATTTGAATGTACGCCTATATACGTATATACGGAGTGTATTAAACCTTTTTATTGTGCTATCCACTCGTATTTAATAAATTTTATTAATTTTTTTCTATTTCAAATATTTTGGGTTACTCCCAAAAAACAATTATTTCTTTATTTTTCTCCGAAAATTTCGTAAATTTTCTAGAAACTTTTCACATTGATCGATTTTATTTAATTATATTTTCCTCGAAAAATATCTAATTAGAATACTAATGACGAAAATTATAGGAAATTGCTCGTATCCTTATCAACAACACAAACACTTATATATCACAGTCATCTATAATATTATATGAGACGATTTTACTGAGATAATAAATTTATACGTAAGCTTGTCTATCATATGACAATCAATGCAAAATATTTTTATGACTGATTTTCTATGAAATTCGGTTAGAAGTAACGAATTAAATAATCAATTGTTTAGTGTCAACGATAAACCTATTCAGATTCTGTGAAAATGGCTCCTCAAGTAACTTTCGATGCGGACTGATTTAAATCCTGTCCCTAATCCATGGAGTCACAGATTTAGGGTGGAAGGTACAAACTTTCTTTCTTCGAGATATATTTGTATTTCAAAGTGCAATTTAAATAGGGATCGCAATTTCTGAGTTTGTTTGATTTACATTATCAGTATTTACCTTTGTGTTAGTATTATTTAATTTTGTCACAGGTCTAATAGAAAAACATAACAATGGATATCTTCAAATGTATGTTTTTATGAGAGAAAATCAATGAAGTCAAATCAAGGAAAAGAGAATAAAACAAACCTTATGAACGCTTGTTAAACAAAAGGATTTCTACTTGCATTCCACATATAGTTGCTTGTTATAAATAATTATTTCAGCAATCATGCTGCTTGCATTCCTACTTGCAAGTAGGTTCCAAATTTATTTCTGCTTGCTTTCACTTAAAAAACGAGCATTTACTTATTTTTAGGGTTCTGTAGCGACAAAATAAATCCTTATAACTTGGTCATTTCCATCTAGTTCTTCATCGATAACAGCTCCATACTTATATTTTACACAATTTTAGACCAATGTCAAAAATTAAAAGTAAAATAAATGGTTTTGGGTGAGAAATAAAAAATCCAGTTTGAATGTATAAAAAGGTTAGTGGAGGCTGGCTTAACATTTATGTACACAAGTAATACATATACGTGCTATGGTAGATTTCTTGTAGCAATGTAAAAATTTACGAAAAAAATAGTCATAGCATAAATAACTTTGTATACCTGAGGCTATTGTGCTAGTAAACATAATAAGGAATAATGAGACGAACATCTTTATGAGAAATAATGGAATATGGTGGAGAATTTCGTAAATTAAAGCATAATTGTACAAAAAGTAAAAAGTTTTTTGTCATTAATACAGGTTTTTAACTCTTCTCACGTTTTGCTTCATTTTAATGTAAATTTTCTCCGCCGTTCCGCTTAAAATTTGTTAGATAATAATATATGTATATAATCGGTTATAAATAATATAATCATTTTAGTATACATTTTACTATTAATTTTCGATTTTTGCTAGTCTATTTATCTTATGTTCTTATTTTTGTATTTGTTTATCTATGCAGATTTTTCCAGTAAAGACCTATGAGAAAAAAAGTAACACGAAATTCGTAACGATTATCATTCGTCTTTTTTGCGCTTGTAATTGTCTGTAACTGATTTGCCTGTGTTATTAAATAATAATTATTAAGTTATCCGTCCCTCAATACCGTTCTTAGTTATACCTATTATTAGTATTATTTACATTAGTTAGTACGAAATATAAATCACGGTAGCAGCAGTGGAATGCAGTCTATTAAACTTCTCTGCTGTACACAAAAAACCATTTCAGAATATCCATTTAACACGTGGCACAGCATGTCTAATTATGAGAAATGCCTTAAAATTCTCAAAATATATATCGGCTGATTTCTATATCTTTTTCGTAAATTATATATATATATATATATATTTATATATATATATACATGCACATATATATATATATATATATATATATATATATATATATATACATATATATATATATATATATATATATATAGACATATATATATATATATATATATATATATATATAAATACGATTCAATACGAATTATCTATTCTGAATTTATATTATTCCAATTCTTATCAGGTTTTGTACACAAATATTAAAGCCAAACAGCCATGTATTTTTATTTTTATATTGAAGTTTTATCAGAAAATTATATACCTGGAATAAAGAAAAAATGTAAGCATGCATATGTTTCATATCATAATTAGTCTCAAACAATATTTCAATATTTTTTTGTTGATTGAAATATTTTATGCGAGTTAAATTAATTTCGAATTTATTGAATATATTTGGCGTTAATTTTGTAGAAATTCATTATTCACAATTAAATAAAACTACGTGATGTAGTATTATTTCTACTTTCTTTAATTTCTTTACCACGACCTAGATTTCGTTGTATTACAACATCTTCAGGTGGGATATTAGCAAAGATTACTATTAGATCTTTGCTAATATCTCACCTGAAGATGTTGTAATACAACGAAACCTAGGTCGTGGTAAAGAAATTAAAGAAAGTAAAAATAATACTACATCACGTAGTTTCATTTAATTGTGTTCGAATTTATTATTTATCCCAAAGTAATGTGTATATCTTCTGTAAAGTAAAATACTTTTGAACAAGTTTAATTATTAAACTCTAAATTAATTCCTAAATTTTTCATCCAAAAAATCTATACAAGGCTGGCTGTAAGTATTAATTCTCTATCATACTATACTACCAATCACACTAAAGATATTAATCTGAAGACTGCAGTCAGCGTTGGTTTTCATTAGTCTTCCGGAGACACTTCCGACATTTTCATTAGTCCTAGAAGACACTTCCGGGTTTGAGGAATGTGTAATTTTATATTGCGTTCCAAAGGTAGAAGAAGTTTAAGTATATTATTTTAGTTTTTATTATAATATTTTATTAAAAACTCTTCCTAACATAAAACAAATATTTCTATTCTAATTAGAATTTGAAGGTTTGCGCCAGAATTTGAAAAGTTTCGGCTTCGGTTTAAACCTCCCGGGTCATTTATGTGTACCCATTATGTAACAGATAATTATTGTATATCTTTTTTCTACGAAAGTTATAAATAAAAGTTATGAGATACATATATATTCCAAGAAAAGTATTCAGAAACGGAACATTACTAGCTGTTTTAATTTTAAGCAAACAAATTACTTTATTCCTATCCTATACGTAGAAAGGAAGGGGTATTTGAAATACTACAATAATTTTAAAGATGATTTGAATTTAATCAATGGTAGAGGCGATTTAACAGTGCTGAATGAATCTATTCAATTAAAATTTCCATCGGCAGCATCGAGAATAAACATCCTTATAATCTAATTGTAAACAATTAATTTAATTCCGGGTTTCACGTACGTAGATTTAAGGTACGGAGCGTAAAATAAGGTTTAACCTTCTTTCTAGACGTTACATTTATTTTGAAATGTATTGCCTAATCACGAATGTTAATTTATTATAAACTTTTCGTTTATAATTCGTGGTTCAATTTAAGTTCATCCTAAATATCTTTCGCGTATTAAGTTGATTTACGAACTTACCTACTGAGTTTGTATGTGAATAGGAATAATGATTATGTAATTTTAAACCCGTGATGTTTTCAATAAAGTTCAATTAGAGTCACATTTAGAATACAGCTAATTTAGTAAAGTACTTGATTTAGGTACTTCGTTATTCGGAAACTTTCAACAACCAAATGTTCAAAAAGATCTCCACTGTTATTGCCGTGATATTTTTTACTACTCATATGTATTTTTAAATTGAAATTAAATTATTTGCGGTAATGTTATGAATGAAACATTTTAGATATATTGTATAGTGAACGTCTATATATAAACACACACACACACACATATATATATATATATATATATATATATATATATATATATATATATATATATATATATACACATATATTCGTAATTATTTTGAAGTAATTAGAGTTACTTTTATTCGAAATGAAAGTATTAAAAACATAGCAAATTTCATAGTTCAGTGATATTTATCTGTGGAATGTAAATTATTTTCATTATGTATAGATTTATTTTCTTGTTAGTTTTTGGAGTTTGCTTCTTAAGAATCGAATTTCCCTCTATGAAGTTTTATGAGAAGTAAATTCAGAAGTTCGGAGCGTTAAAAAAAGCGTAACAGTTTGTAAGTTTGGAGGTGGTAGGTAATCTTCGAAACTAGTTATCCGATTTCAAAAGTTCTTTCATCCATATTTAGAAAGGACCTTCAGAACGGACATATGTTGTATATTAACTCGTTAAACTAATTTCCATATACTCGTATTATAAAAAAAGTTAAATTTTATAAATTTGTATATAGGAGGAAATCTCCAAAACTACTCATCTAATTTCAAAAACTTACTAATATTTTGAAAAGAACTCCAGGATGGATATAGGTTGTATATTATCCCGATAACATTTTATTTTTCACGGAGAGCAGTTTTGAAAAAACAGTGGAGCGAATGCGTTTCTCATGAAAGCTGCCTTAAAGGTAAGATATATATTGATATTTATATTTAAATACAGTGTTACATTTGAAATTAGGGAAATCGTAATTAAGGGAGTAAACTCCAGTGGCGGGTTGGACCTGACATGCACAATGTTTTTTTTTCTTTTAATCAGTTGGTCAGTAAGGCGTGACTTAAACCACTATCTAAACTTTTGGAAACGTTGACCAACTTAGACACCTTGATATTTTCGTTAATATATTTTTTTAATTACGTTGCTTTTAGTTTCATATATCGTACTGAGACTAGAAACTTTTGAAAAATAATATGCTTGGTATTATTAGATGTGAATAAAAACCTTCTCGAAGTAATCGATACCCGTTCCTGCTAACTACATTTTAAGTATACGAGTAGGTTTCATCCCAAGATTTGATGAAAATTATAATTACTAGAACATCAGAAATTATGAAAATATAAACAGGAATTTGGTCTATTCAGGGATGTAACATCTGTAAAAAGCACAAATGTATGGTTCTTGAATCAATGGGCCAATTGGAGCATCTAAAAAATCTTGATATTTTGCATGTTAAACATTTTTGAACCATTTTTCCTAGGATTTTAAAACGTGTAAAGTTGTATATAAATTGATCACAAATTTAAAGCGTATTCAGAGTTACAAGCTGCAGATTAAATCCTTTCAATGTCCATACTCTATTCTTAGAATGTACCCAGAAAAGTGGCATTCTGCTCAGAATAAGAAATTGGTCATATATTCCTGTAAAAATAAAAACCACTATATGTGTTATTCGAAATAATATGATGTGAGTTTTAAATTATTGTGATTATGAAGCATGCCGTGAAATATGAATGTATTTCAACAAGAAAGAAGGTACATTTGTCTAAAAAAGTTGCCCATTATATCGCACGATTTTGTCTTTGTATTTATTAGTCTAAATAATACACCTTTCGTTACTGGATTAATGGCGTTTTATTGGAAAATTTTGATCGCAAAAACGAGTTCCGAAAGTACCCAGAAACTAAGTTGATAAGATGGTCTGAAAGCTTTAGTAGTACTCCTGCTCTTCCTCTTAAACTAAGTCTGAACTTGCGTTAAGGTTGAACATCAGTATGAAAGCTAGATCGAGCTACTTGTGTATGTTTATAAAATGAGAAATATTTTTGTTGTCACATTATTTTTAATCAGTTCATTTTAATGTGATTTTGGTGACATTTATGTGTTGCAAAAGTTTGTAGAAAACGATAATTTGCAAAATAATCGAAAATATTTATTTATACTGTTTCCTCCCGTCTATTTAAAAAAAACTATTTTGGGGCAATCATTTTCTTTTACATTTTAAAGTGATCTGTCGTACTTGATTGTCTTTGCGTTTTCTCGTTGATAACCAATACTCATTTGGAATTAGTAAACACTTATTTAGAATTAAATAACTTTTATATCGCAGACTGAGATATTTTATAATTTTTTGATGCGAGATGCATTGCTATTTAGTTAATTGTAAAATTTAGGTTGTTTGGTACGTTTCTGACATCTAAATTATTTACTTATTTATAAACTTTTATGTATAGTACATATGGCGGACTTATTTCTACATGCGCAATCTCTTCCAGTCATTCATAACAATTAGTATTGAAATTTAGTTGGTAAACTGTAAGAGATTTTGTAAGAAAATTTTTTATAGCACATTAGACGAAAATAAAAATTAAAAAAAATACAAAAGTAATGTAAAAAAAACTATTGCATGATTTGGGATGGGAAATACAGGAAAGGACAAGGACACAAAGGAAAAGGTTTCAGGAGAGGCAAGACTTTTTCACTCAATCTTTGACAACATTTAGAGACGTAATTTTCCTGATGTCAGGATCCAGACGATTCCAAATTTTTGCTACTTGGACATTGAAGTGACGCAAGTGCTAGAGGTGTGTTTAGGGATAAATAGAGTGAGTGAACTTTCAGATCGTAGCCAAGGCCGTGAGCAGACAAATTTTTAAATTTGCCACTAAGATAATTTGGGCTATGAGTATTTTTTAATATATTAAAAAGAAGTGTAGGTATGTGAAGTTGGCGTCGAACACGGATCTTCAGCCATTTGAGAAGTGACCTGTATTCAGAAATCATATTTTCTGAGACCGAAGATATACCGGATGCATAAATTTTGAAGACGTTCCAACTTGCACTAATATTTTTAACTAAGATCAGGATAGCACACATCTCTACAATCAATTAATGGTAATAATAGTGTTTGACAAAGGTAGATTTTTGTTTTAGTCGGTAGACAATTTTAAAGACTTTTCAAAGAGTGTATCCTGTTGAAAACACGACGACATACATCATTTACTTGAGGCCGCCAACTAAGATTTTGATCGATCGGTAGGCCCAGATTTTTAACAGTTGACGTATATGATATTGTTGTAATATTTAGCACTAATTTCGGTAAACTAGGTAGCTTTACTTTAGAAATCATTCTTTGACTACCAATGATGATAGCTTATGACTTACTTGGGTTAACCAAAAGACCTATTTCATGAGCCTACTAATTGAAGCGAGATCTCGATTAAGGATTTCGATGGTTTTTGATAAAGAATGGAGGTTCGAGTGCGAGACTCTACCTTGAGGTACGCCAACTATAAGATCAGTCCACTCAGAATACGTATCTGACAACTTAACACATTGCCTGCGTCCATTAAGATATGAACTAAACCACTCAAGTTGGGATATATTAAGACATTTCAAACGAGCAAGAAGAATATCGAAGTCAATAGAGTTGAACGCACTGCTGTAATCAAGAAGCACAAAGACAGTGATTTGTGAATTATCCATAGCCAAACGTATATCATAAGTAAAGGTTACTTAACAGGTGATAACAGATAAATATAATAAATTTTCACACGTACAAAGATTATTGTGTTCCAAAATAAATTGAATTCTCTACCTAAATGTTGAAATTGCGTTTGTTTATGTAATATTCGTTTGCCAAAATTCAACTTTTATTCCGTTTCAAGAATTTAAATTCATTTGAACAAAAAGGCTACGGTTTTCCACCACAGAGTTTTCTACCACGCGCAATTATTCTCAATATTATTGTTTACAGTTCAACTGGATATGGAAATTTTCAATGAACTCTATATCATATCCGTTCATAGTGTTTACGTAGAATTAATCTCTTGACCATGAATAATAGGACAGAGTATCGTTCAATTATTTTTCCAAACTTTTATCTTTCTACTGTGCCATCAATCAAAATTTTTATTAAGAAGGACGTTAGGAAAAATTAATCTAAATTAGAGAAATTTTTAGATCGAATTAGAATGTATTTTGAAAATTTTTGTGATGCAAACGAGTTTCTAATAATTAAGGTACGCGTTGTGTAGAATTCTTGAACAATTTTGCTTCGGCTTTTTGTTTTTTATGATTTTTTTGTATTATTCGGAACTTATTTCTGGCAAAAATTGCTAGCACGTCAGAGCTACTTTCGAATTCAAATTACTGAAAGTATTAACTAGGGAAAAGTCAACATGAAAGACAAAATAGTATAAAGATATTCAGAATGAGATTATTTTTATATCAATTTATTTTTATAATAGTATTATCATTTTGATCCAGATGTAAACCAAGGCAATTTTGTGTTATACTCAGTTTTTTGTAAATAAAACTAAAATATTAGGAAATATAATTATCTCCGCCGTCTGTCAATTTGCGCGTCATATTTAGATTCAATTTTATTCCAAAGATGAAATCCTATCAAAATTTTGAAGACACTTATTTTTCTGCACTTTTAAGTGAAAATGTGTTTATTTCTGATTTTATTTTAAAAGATATTTAAAAATTTAAAAAAATGCTCTATTTTGTGTTGTAGTTTTGTAACCTAAATTATTGCATAAGACTTCAAAGTTACTAACTCGAAAGATAAGTTTTTGCTATATCTCTATTCAAAATTATAAAACAAATCCAAAAAATTGGACATATCCCGTGAAAAAAAAAACATGTGGCACTACGATATTTATATTGAAAGCAATTTGGGTATGTTTTTATTAATGCGATACGAAACCCTCAGCGCGTGAGCGAAATTAGAATTTGGCAAATTTATTTCTTTATTCGAATATATTATCGACAATATTTCCTATAACCTACATTTTATCACAGAAATTATTTAGAATTAATAATTACTTTTTAATGACCTGTTATAAAACGTGATTATTACTATTTTAAACAATTTGTAAACGATTCGTTTTTACTAAATGTAATTTAAATATCTATACTTACCATGTTTTTATGTTATTTCAATAATTGCAATACTCCTATACACAGCATACTGATGGTAATTATATTTATTTTAATAAAAATCGTTCAATTTAATTCATGTGATAAATTATTTTCTGTATTGTAAAATTTTCCTAAAATTTTAATACCTAATATATTCACCGGTATACCAGATAAGGGTTTAGATATTTATGTAAAAGTATTGTAAAATAATGCGTCCACATTTTTTCCCTCGTTCAAGACAGGTGCAACCAGCACGTCAAGTGATCCCTTCCGTGGTCGCCAACGTCCTTGTCCCAACTGCGCCATTTTAACCGTCCCGTGTTACTATTAATAAAATTGTTTGAATTCTATCCAAGTTGAAATGAGCATAGAAAATTTGTAGCCTTCAATTGAAGATACAATTTATATGGTTCGGAACGCCTGAAATGGATCGTATATGCGGTCATAACAAATAAGATTTTGTCCAAATATTACCAAGTGTAATTTAACAGCAACTTAAGAACATATACCCCGCGACAGAAAAAAAAACCCGAATGTAATAAGAAAGAAATCTCGATATAAATGTTGCTACTTGTCACAATTTAAAAATATTCTCAAATATTAATATAACGTATATATTGTTTACACTCATTATATTCTCCTTTTATCCACATAAATCATTATCAATAAACGTATTGCTAGAGTTTAGGAAAAATAAATTTGGTTGAGGTTTGACTTTGTTGCGTATATTACATATATATATATATATATATATATATATATATATATATATATATATATATATATATATATATATATATATATATATATATATATATATATGTACACAGTCAAATTCCACCTACTGTTTTTTATTTTTCACTTTTCTTTTAAGATTTAAATCATATTTCATTTTCTGCGACACATCTGTATAAAGAATTGTGTGCTGAATACTACTAGCCCAAATATGGCATTCCAACATTCAAATATTAATGCCAGCAAAAGTAAATGTTTTAATTTTTACATTGAACCTTTGCCGGAAAATAATATATTTGCCACTTAAATAAATAAAAATGTAAGCATGCATATTTTTCATTCGTCATAATTAGTCTCAAAAGACATATTTCAATATTCTTTGTTATTGTAACGTTTTATGATATGTAAATTTATTTCGAATATTTTATTTGTTTCATTATAATGTGTGAAATATTTTTAACGAGTTTAAACATAAAACGCTAACTTAAGTCCTAAATTGGTACCTAGACATCCGCAAGAGATTGGGAGCAAGTGTTAATTCCTCTATCATGCGATACTACCAATTGCACTAAAAAGAGTAATCTGAAGACTGCAATCTACGTTGGTTTTATTAATCTCTGAAGACACTTCTGGGTTTGAAGAACGTTTAATTTTATATCGAGTTCAAAGGGCAGAAACAGATTGAGTATATTATTTAATTTGTTTTGCTTTATTTTATTTCAACTTGTGAGATTCTGAATTATTTTAGCTTCGCTTTAATCTCCCGGGTCACTTAGAAGCGGTTCGAATTTTATTACTTTTTATTTGCCTTAGAGGAAAAGCCTTGTAATTCTAAAATAAATTGATTTTGATGAAAAGGTGACTTGAATTTGATAAAGGATAAGAGGAAAGCAATATATTTATCTAAAAAAGTTGTTATATATTACGCTTGATTTTGTTTCAACCCTATGGTATTTTGCAGGGTAAATAATACACCCGTTCGTTACTGGAATAATGGCGTTTGTTCTAAAAATTGGATTAACAAAAATGAGTTCCGAAAATACCCTAGACTAAATTGAGATGAACTAAAAGCTTTAATGGACGCAAATTTCTCTTAAACTAAGTCTGAATTTAGATAGGGTTGAACATCAGTATCAAAGCTGTGTCGAGCGATTTGTATACATTCTGAAAAGATACTTAAAAATTGAAACAACGCTCTATTTTCTGTTTTATTTTTGTTACCAAAATTATTTCTTAAAGCTTCAAAGTTACTAATTCGAAAAATAAATTTTTGTTTCATCTCTACCCAAAATTATAAAATAAATCCAAAGTATCGGACATATTCCGTAAAAACAACATGTGGCACTTCCATATTTATATTGTAAGTAATTTGGGTATGTTTTTATTAATGCGTTAGGAAACCCTCAGCGCGTGAACGAAATTAGAATTTGGCAAATTTATTTCTTTATTCGAATATATTATCGACAATATTTCCAACAACCTATACTTTATCCCAGAAATTATTTAGAATTAATAATTACTGTTTAATGACCTGTTATAAACCGTGATTATTATTATTTTAATCAGTTTGCAAACGATTCGTTTTTACTAAATGCAATTTAAATATCTATACTTACCATGTTTTTATGTTATTTCAATAATTGCAATACTCCTATACACAGCATACTGATGGCTATTATATTCATTTTTATAAAAATCGTTCAGTTTTTTATTCGTGTGATAAATGATTTTCTGTATTGTAAAATTTTCCTAAAATTTTAATACCTAATATATTCACCGGTATACCAGATAAGGGTTCAACTATTTACGTAAAAGTATTGAAACATAATGTCTTCACATTTTTTCTTTTGTTTGCGACAGGTGCTCGTTGTACGTCAAGTGATCCTTCCGTGATCGCCAACGTCCTTGTCCCAACTGCGCCATTTTACCCGTCCCGTGTCATTAATAAAATTGCTTGAATTCTGTCTAAGGTGAAATGAGCGTAGAAAATTTGTAGACTTCGGTTGAAGCTATAATTGATTTGTGTGGGAACGCCCAGAACGGATCGTACGCGCGGTTATTATAAATAAGATTTTGTCGAAATCTTAACAAGTGTAATTTAACCGCAACTTATGAACATATATCCCGTGACAGAAAAAAAATCCGACTGTAAAAAGAAAGAAATTTCGATGTAAATATTGTTACTTGGCACAATTTAATAAGATTCCCAAATATTTATGCAAGGGATATATCATTTAGACATATCATATACTCCTTTTATCCATATAAGGTATTATCACCGTATAAAGGCTTTGTTGTATATATATATATATATATATATATATATATATACAGATATATGTATATATATATATATATATATATATATATATATATATATATATATATATATATATATCTATATTGATATTCGAATTCCACCTATTGTAATCTTTTACTTTTTTTAAGATTTAAATTATATGTAAAGAATTGTGTGCTGAATAAAACTAACTCAAACATATTGGGGTAGTTGACTAACGAGGCGCTTTTTTATATATACATACCTTTCTCGCTACCGCATAAACATGAATAATACTAATAACAAAATATCATTAGACCTTCATGCCGAATAAAATGTGCACCCAAGCAGGAAATGTCTGCAATTATGCGTTATTTGGTAAAATTAAATTTCATGTCTTGTAAGTTTTAACTTAAACACATATTGTTGGTCATGAACATTTAAAGTTAAATAAGGTTAAGAAATAAGAAAGAGGCGGACAGCTCCTTTTTATTCTGAGGCGACTTTTCGAAATTGTCATTTGAATTATTAAAAATTTCATCATTTTTCTTTTCGTCCCGTGAACTTGTTTCTGACGTGTTACACGTCAGAAACATAATAACCCCTTTTGATCAAACTATATAACAGCGAATTAATTATTTTGAATTAATATATTGATAATAACTCATATATTGATAATAATTGACTATATAACAGGGAATTAATTCTTTTAATTAATCTATTGATTTTTTAATTAAAACGACAAAGTTGACAGTTTTGAAAGCAAATATCTCTAAACTCTCAGAAGTTTTGACCACCGAACATATATCAAATAATTCATAGTAATATTGTGGAGGGGTAAGTTTCGTATTTCCAAAGGGATATTGGTTACACCATACGGTCTGATAGGCAAACCGCGTGTTGGAAATCGGGAACGTTGATTGTTTAATATTTGCTCTAGGGCATCTCCAATTTATACGTCATCGTAAAACGTCGCCACCTACAAAGTTCGGACTGCGGTTTATAACCTAAGGGTGGTAACCCAGTTAGTTATATCTAACAGAAATTTGAATGGGTAGAGAATTTAATATTATTATATTCATTTATCAATAATGACATGCTCTGTCAGAGAAATGGGATAAACAGCTCGGCACTTTTTGGTATTAATGTTTATGTATTCAATCGTTAAATACTACGTTCTTTGTTTTTCCTATGACTCTTGTTATCTATTTTGAAAACAAAATATTCTCATTAGTTCTTTGGAAAAATAAATATTTCTAAAAAAACGTTACTTAAAGTAGATTTTTTAGGCCAAATACTTCATAAGTAAGTTACAAATTGGCTTCAAAATATGTGTCTAGAAATATTCGATCAAAAATAAGAAACTTCACCTTATTGTTTTCATTTGTTTCGTTAATATTCATCGATATTATTTTATTTGTATAACGATATACTCTAGATGACTTTGTTAATATTTTTCACTCTTTTTATTTTTGACATCCCTTTTTTTCGTAATCTGACTGATAAAGGGAACAAAAGAAATATAGAAATATTTATCAACGGAATATTTTTATCGGTAAACCGTCTCGTAACTTTAAGTTATTTTTTTAAACAACTTAGTCCAGTAATGTGCGTTCTGCATCTGAATTTTCTATTAAATTTTACCATATATTATAGGCGACATATTTTGAAGACGAAAATAGTTTTTTAATTGAACTCGGGAAAAAATTACATGTATTTTTTTCCTTTTGTAATTAGTTCAGAAGGAAGATATCGACTGGAATAAAACTGTTTCACAAAATAATTATTTTAAAATCGCTTTATATTGGTTCAACAGTTCCTGGTTTCAACGATTAAAGTTAAGTGTTTTGTTGGAATTAATTATAATGATAAAAATATGCACGATAAAAGACAGACTCGGAACATTATTTTTTTGTCATACTACTCGCCCTTTATCGTTTTTAATCCTTTCCTTAACACTGTAATATTATTATCTTATAAGGATTTAAATATTGTTTTTTTATAGAATTTTAGATATAGTAGTTTTAAAAATATTTTTGACAATGTTTAAAAAAAACTAAAATCATTTCAGTCAAAGATTGGGAAAACAGAGTGTATAATAGTTTAAAGTTATAGAAGTTATTCCAAAGTCACAATTTTTGAGAAATTTATGACATTTTGACGGCTGCTCTATATTAGAAAATATATCTTTATGATGTAAAATTACATTAATAGTTGTAGTTAATTTAATAAAAATATACCCTTAAATGTTTATATTTGCGTAAGTTTTCACCAAATTTTCCTAGTTGGTTTTATTTTTCGTATTTAAAAAAATTATTAATTTTTTTCTAATTACAAAATTTGGGGCGATTTTATGAAGAAAAAATAATAAATACTTCCCCCCTCCAATAATGAGAAATAAATTTGTGTGAAACGTTCCCCATTTATCGATTTTATTTAAACTGCTCTTTTCTCCGGGATATATCTGATTAAGTTACATCTCATAAAAAACCAAAGTCAACTGCGCGCATCGATAACATAAATACAATGGCAGGCGGCGTGTAAAATCATAAAAGGCGTATTACCTAGCCACCTCAAAGGCATTATCACACATATTACCTAGCCACCTCAAAGACATATTATGCGGGTTTACGTTTTATGAGAAAGTTAGTGTAACATATTTTAAGTTTATTTTCTATGCAGCTCGTTAGAAAAGTCGCTATTTATTGAGTATTCAACTGGATCTAGTGTTAACGGTGTACTTATTGAAATTCTGTCGTAATAGTTTAAAATGTTACCATCGGTGCGGACTGATTTAAATCAGGTCCCGATCTACGGCGTCACAGCCTTCGAGTGAAAAATAAAACTTTCTGCAATCGAGATATTTTTGTATCGTAAAAACCAATTTAAATAGGGATTGCGGTTTCTGAGTTCATTTTATTTGTATTATTATCAGTTACCTCTATATTCGTATTCCTTAAAATTAATCTTGTGTCAAATGTATAAGATAAAATGAATAAAGCCGATGAGAGGAACAATGGAAGCAAACTATACAGACATTGATTGATAAAAAAAGTGGATCATAGAAGATTTTCTGCATTTCAGCTTTTATTTCAGCATTAGTTTTGTATTTTCAAGTTTCTGTAGTAAAAAAGGATTAAAACGCATGAAAATGATAATTATAAATTTTTAATTTTTTGCCTTTTTCGTATATTACAGTCTCATATTTATGTATAATTTTAAATTTGCATGGAAAGAGATCAAAAAAGAGTAGTTTAATATTAGAGGTAAACACTGTATCTAATAAATGCCCGCTCCGATAAATTTATTAAACCACTTGACAATAC
The DNA here is from genome assembly GCA_039881145.1 of Druceiella hillmani. NCBI lineage: Eukaryota > Metazoa > Arthropoda > Insecta > Lepidoptera > Hepialidae > Druceiella > Druceiella hillmani. Next base: position 19,899,202 of record JAYKKI010000025.1, read on the forward strand.
ATTTGTTAAAATTCTGAAATGTTTCCATCCACATGAAAATTTTTCAGATGACTTCTATTGTCAAATTCCGGATCTAATTTAAAGCTATATCCATATTATTTACATTCACTAAAGTATTCGAAATAATTCTGCATCGGGATATCTATTTGTAAATCCAGTCTCTGCTGAACTACTAACAGCGTAGTTCCGTCCAAATCATACCACCGTCCTTAATCTCACCAATTTTGATAATTATGTGTATGGATGAAATTAAGGTGGCAAATACGCATGGAATTTGATCGACTTGGCTATAGTATTCTCCAAGTAAAGTTATTATACGTAGGCACGCTTCTTAGTAAAATATTTTACTAATAACTTGTTGGGCTCGTAAAAAATAAATTCATTTCGGAATTGTAAGTCCAGGCTAAAGCAAACACCTTGGGCAATATGTAAGTTGAGTATGGGAAATCCGTAATGGGCATGGAAAACTATTCCATAATACTAGTCTTAAAAGAGAAACGTAAAAATTATTTAACAACTACCTTTCTTCGTACATGTATTTAGCATATATCAGAAGAAATATTCACGAAAAGCATTGTCATTCATATGTCTAGATGGTATATAATTTTGTATTTATGCGTGTTGTATCTATAAAGTGACCAAAAAGAAATAAAATTTGATATTACTTTTATCTAAATAACACAAACTATTCTGAAGTTCCTTTCGGAAGTAAAATAGGAACGAGATGACAGGCGAAGACCAATGAATGCGATCGTTGTAATGATTGTCAATCAGTGATATGGATTTTATTAAAATATTTGCACGAAATTCGTACCAATGGTTTATATTCACATTTAGTGACGAATTTTTTCTACCTTGATATAAATTTTCACTTCAAATTTCAGATATAATTTTTCAGGGAACAAACTTTTATATTTTGTTTGTCACATACAGAATAATATTTATATTAATTTTGCGATTGAAAACAACAACATAAATTGTAAGAAAATATCTAATTATATTAAACTTTTTTTGCCAACGAATTCAATGATTGACTCTAATTTAAGATAAATTACTATAAATTACGTGTAAGTAAGTAGTGTTGGATGAGCAGTCAATATAATATTAGACCACATAACTGAAACAAAGGAATAATTGCTTAGAATAATTTCAATTTATTTCACAAATATTCGCAGGATCTTTTGTTATTTAGAGTTTCTGGTTCTCAAGTCGGTTGCATGGACTAGCCTATTTATTTGTGTAAATTTATGTACACTACTAATATACGTACGTACATATCATTGATTTTTAGTCATAATTCAAAGACCTCAAGTAAGAAACTACCAAAAAATTAGCAGTTTTCTGTGAGAGATGAAAGAAGAAAATCTGTTTGTATATATTTGGAAGATCTTTTATTTCTTTGAGTTGTGGGTTCTAACGCTGCAATGCAGGTTAGTTTAATATTTATTTTCACAACTATGATCATGTATGTATATGTATACATATATATATATATATATATATATACATACATACACATATATACATATACATACATATATATTTTTTTTGTGGATTTTTTATTACAATACAAGAGCCGATGAAACAACCAGCCAGAGGGTATATAGTCTTTTGTAAAAATGTAATCGATTTTGTAAACAAAGGCTATTACGATTAGTAAGCATAGTGACGAATAATGCGAGGAATGAACAGTTTTTGGTTTATCAAAGTATTACACATATTATTAATAGAGGTACGCTTGTGCATCAAAACTCAATGGAAAGTTTTAAGAAACTGCACAAAAATTCCAAATCTTTTTGTTTACGTTGTGTCTCATTTTCATACGAAATTTCGCTGGCGCAGTTAAAATACTTTTATATCAAATAATATTGAGTAATAAATATTGCAAGTTGTTGAGTGATGCTATTCAAAATTTATGTTTAATTTTTTGTAGTTTACCTATGCTTCACTTTTCTTGATAATGTATGTAGATTTACTGATTTAATAAGCATTGGTAAAATCGTCTTCTTTGGTTTTAAAAATTCGTCTTAATTTGTGGATGTTATTGTCAGTTTATTCAGTAATCCGTCCCTTGATATCATTATTAGCCTAACTTTATCCACCCTAACTCATTTTGTTAATGCAAATTTAGCAAGGAAACAAAGGAAATTTTCGTATGGAAGCAAATATGGAGTGTAATATAAAGTCAAAAAATGTCATTAATATACTTAGGTTGTATTCGCAACAATTCATAATCTACTGGAGTGTCCGATTTTGAAACGTATTTTCGCCGGAAACTCTAGAGAGATTATCGAAAGTTCCCACGTATTTCATCTAAACGCCATATTATCTGCAATGTGTTGGGTTGATGATAGGACTGAATTTTATGAACGTTGCATTAATAACAACGTATTGAAATTGGCATCAATTATTTGTTTTTCCACTCAATGTTTGTTAAAATTTGTCCACAATTATAAGCATTAAAATAATGTGCTTTGCTTGTTTTTCATAGACTGTCATAAATGCCACATTAGCTGCATTGCTGTGTTGGGTCGATGACAGGACTGAGTTTCATGAACGTTGCATTAATAACAATATATATTGAAATTGGCATCAATTATTAATTTTTCTACTTAATGTTTGTTAAAATTTGTCCACAATTATGGGCATTAAAACAATTTGCTTTGATTGATTTTCAGACTGTCAATACTAAAATAAGAAAAGTACATTCATTTTCTTCTAGACCGTTTTAAATACAATCCGCCTGTTTGCTGCTAATTGACGAACATGAGATTTGATTATGATAGATGATTCGTTTCACGGTGATTAGTAATTAACATTACAGTTACTTAAGTTACGTGTAACATTAGTTAATTCGTAACTTAATTTATGTAATAATTAAAGAAAATATATTTTACTACTACATTATAACATAGAAAACGGTTTCAGCATGGTGATGTAACCTAAAACTACGGAATTTGTTAAAAACTTTGCTTGTTTTTACACGTGGCGTCTAGTTATGATTGTTTAAATATATTCTCAAAACTTATAACTTAAATAACAGGATAATTTTCGAAGAATTAAATGTAATACCCATTTACTTACACCACATGATCGAACTATTGCAATAGTATTACGAAAATTGCGTATTTTACTAATGTACATTATTATTATTGTTAGTAAATTGTATACAAAAATTAGTCAGTTAACAATACTTGAATGTTCGAAATATTTACCGATGATCTCTTTTGATAACCATTCTATTAGATTTATTGAAAGTTACTATTGGAGTCTATGCCAGAATTAAATGTGAGCCGTGCGCGTGCAATAAAATATAGCTCTCTTGTAGTTGTCTGTACTATGGTTATGTGATTTGAAAGTTTATTATGCGAATATTTTTGAATATTATGTTTATTTTAATTAGTTGTCTCTTATATTTAAATTTTTGTCATTAGGTTTGTTTTGTTTGTAGGGACACAGTCTCTGTAAGGAGCTTGTAATATCGGATTAACAAAGAGAAGTTAACTCGTAGCAAGATGTCGAAAAACTCAAAGATGAATGGTCTCTTCAAACAAAATGGACACACTTATGAAAAATGGAAGATCTTAATCAAAAGTACTAGAAACACATCATTGCAATTGAACATGGATATTTAAAGAAAAGCCTCCGGGTGCGGAGGTGATTGTTTGCAGGTGGGTTTTCGCATCAAGGATGGATCAACAGGTCTCTGTTAAAAGTCACGACATTATGCGAAGGAACATACACAAACAAAAGGTACCGATTATGATGAAACATTCGCACCAACTACATTCGTACTTTCTATAGTGGCTCACGAAAAATTACACATATTCCAATTTGATATCACTACTGCCTTTCTTTATAGTGCACTAACGGAAGAGATATATATGAGTCTACCTGTGGACTTGGACTGTAATCCTAACCTAGTGTGCAAGTTTGTTAAATCTCTTTACAGGTTAAAACAAGGTCCCAGGTGCTGGGAGACAAAATTCAATGAAATTTTAGACGAATTTGGTTTTACAAAAATTGAAGAAGATTAACGTCTTTATATTGGAAACTATCATGATGTCATATGTTATATGTGTCTTTGTATTGGTGAGGGTCTGCTACTCTGGAAAGGTAAATCCATAACCTCTGAATTCTCAAAACAAACTTTCACTTTAAAGCTGGTTTAGCTAACAATTTTTTGGGCATGCCGATAGAAAGTTGCAATAAAGTTATGTTTACTCACTAAATGTATTGAAAAAATGTTAATATAATTCCATGTGGACAAGCAAATCTCAATAGCGATCCTGCAGGACTCACATATGAAACTGCAAAAGCCTAATGGACCACCTAAAAAGACCTATCCATAAAGAGAAACCATTGGAATACTCATTCATTCACCCACTGTAACCAGCCCAGATAGTAAGCCAGGTGAGTAAATTTATACATTGTCATGACTACATTCACTGGAAAGTACAGCATTCCAGGGGTTGAACATCAGAAAATGCTTAATGATTGTTTCAATATTTGTATTAAAAATACATTAATACAAATTTAAAAAAAAATTACCGTAACAATACCGTTTTTTTATACAAATATAACCTTTTCCATAACCATAAAAAGTGCTAAATAATTTTTATATTATTTGTCTTGAAAAGCATTAACATAAATTTTTATGAAAAATTACCATAACAATTTTTACCCATACAAATTTAGCCACCCCTTTTCACCCCCTCGTGGGTTGAAACCCGGAAAATATTTAATACTTGTTTCATTATTTGTATTGAAAAACATTAATATCAATTTTTAAGTAAAAATTACCATTATAATTTCTCCTATGCAAATTTAGTAACCCTTTTTTCAACCCCCAAGGGTTGAATATTATAAAATGCTTAAATATTTGTTATATTATTTGTATTGAAAAGCAGTAATACCAATTTTAAGTAAAAACTTCCACACTTTTTACTTAAAATTGATATTGCTGCTTTGCTATTGTTTTCTCATACAAAATTAGCCATCCCTTTTCATCCCCTTAAAGGTTGTATATCGGAAAATGCTCAAAATCCTTGTTTTATTATTTTTGTTGAAAAGCATTATTACCAATTTTTCAATAAAAATTGCTTTAAAATTTTTTTTCCTAAGCAAAGTTAGTTACCCCTTTTCAACCTTTAGATCGGAAAATGCTTAAATACTTCTTTCATTATTTTTCTTGCGAAGCATTAATACTAATTTTTAGGTAAAAATTATCATTACAATTTTTCTCCAAATTTAAGCCCTTTTCACTCATTTACATAGAAATTTAGTAACCCTTTTTCACCCCCTTAGGGATTGAATATCGGAAAATTTTTAAATAATTTTTTCATTATTTGTATTGAAAAGCATTAATGCCAAATTTTGAATAAAAATTGCCATATTAATTTTTTTCCATACAAATTTGGCCATTTTTTTCGCACCCTGGGGTTGAATTTCTGAAAATTATAACGCATATGTCACATTATTTGTATTGAAGAGAATTAGTACCTAGTTTCAAGTTATCATAAACTATCTTTTCCCGTACACATTTAGAGACCCCTTTTCGCCCCTTTCGAGGTTGTATCTCGGAAAATTCTGAAACACGGGTCGCATTATTTTGGTTAAAAAGCATTAACACCCAGTTTTAAGCAAGAATTACCGTAAATATATTTTTTCCCATGCAAACTGTGTCACATTTTTCACTCCCTTAGGGGACGAATTTCGAAAAATCCCTTCTATCGCGCATATAAAAATGTACAGGATGACGATATTTACATATTTGTCTTCAAAAAAAGGTTCTCAATTCGTCGAATTCTTTCTTTTTTATATGTGTTCAACGACAGTTCTCTACTGAGAGGACCCATTTCGTTGATTCTCTTTTTATTTGAAAGACTTTAAGAGTGGTCCTATATAAATATGTTGATAATCTGATGATGAGGTTAGCAAGTGAACAATAGAACCCCCTAAGGAGTGGCACTAAATCAAGTATAATACAAATCTGATATTGGACTTTGGATATGGAGAATGGAACTCTCAAAGACTAACAGCTGACCAATGGCGGCTACAATTGTCGCTTTATTTCTCTGTATTGTTTATAACTTTACTGAAAGAGGAAATTATCTGTATAGTAGCTTTTAGTAGCGACTTTTAGTAAATATACAATATTCTAAGAAAGAAAATAACTGTATGTGTGATGATTCATATAATTAATCACTAAAATTTTTAAAACAAAATGTCTTAAAAAACCGACCTCAAAAAAGTATATATTAAAAAGTTAAAAAATAATTAACTCAAATAGGTACCTACTTGTTAGTAACAAATAAATAAGTTACTTATTTTTGAAGTCGATGCCAGCACCGCCGATCAACTGAAACAAATGTGAAATTTTATATTATAAATAGGCTGTTTATTAATCTACTTCGTACTGTGAGTACATAAGAAGTTAAGGTTATAAATTAACATTATAAATAAAATAAAATTATAAATTTGTTTAACGTGCACGATAGTACTGGCACATACTTCAAAAAAAAGTAATTTAGCCATTTATTGCTAATAAGTAGGTATTTATTTTGAGTTAATTATTTTTCACTTTTTGACACTTTTCTGTAGTAATTTTTTTAAAATATTTTATTATATATGTGATACAAAATCCTCTTCGTGTAAGTTATATTCGAATTTGGCAAACTTATTTCTGTAATAATTTCTCTTATTTATTTATTTTATCAATATATTTTCTTTAAACTACACTTTTTATCCTACAGTATGAATAAATCGTTATTTATTCTGTAACCATATTCCTTTAAACGGGCTTATTATTGCTTTAACCAGCTTGTAAACGATTCAGTTTCACTGTTATTACACTAATAGCAATATTCATATAGTCAGCATGCTGACTGTAATAAGGCTTACTTTTATAAAAAAAATCATTAAACTTTATTTGTATGAAGTATTAAAATTTAATAGTTTGTGCCATAGAATTGTTTGTGTTTTAAAATTTTCCTGAAATAGGTAATACCTGACATATTCACCGTGTATAAAAGACAAGGGTATATATTAAGCATCCATATCATTCTCCTTTGCTCAGTATAAGTATTCATTTTACGTCAAGTGATCCCTTTCGTGACCGCAAACGTTCTTGTTCCACCTGCATCACTTTATCCGTCTCATGTCACTATTTTCAAAGCTACCTGGATATTGTCTAGGTCAAAATACACGTAGAAAATGTTAAGGTTTCTTTTAAAGTTGGAATTTATTTTTTCTGAAACGTCTAGTAACGGTTGTGCATGCTATTATTAAAAACACTGTTTTGTGTAAATTATCAGAAGTGAACCAATATGCTTACTCAAAAGTCACGTTGGTTGGAAAAAAACTTGTTTGCAATAATAAAGAAGTTTTAGAAAAAAAGTGACTTGTATAGGCCGTAATTAAAGAACTTCCACCCCTTTGCAAATTATCCATACTTGACATGCGCTATTGACTCTCACAATATATATGAGCATTATAATATCTTATTGTTTTGGGCTTAGTAAATTGAGTTGAAATTTTGGCTTCGCAGTCTCTCTCTCTCTATATGTATGTATATATATATATATATATACATATACATATATAAATATAGATATATATATATATATATATATTTATATATGTATGTATATATATATATATACATACATATATATATATATATATATATATATATATATATATATATATATATATATATATATATGCATATTCCATATTCGTCATTATTCTGTAGAATATTTTTTTAATATACCTAAATTGTCTTTTGAATTATGAATTTGAATATTCTATTAAATTAGTGAAATTGAAAGTCACCAAATAAAGTAATGGATACATTTAGAAACTTCCTAAAATTTGCTTTACTCCATTCGAGGAAAAAATGGATTTTTTTATCTATGATGTATGTTTCTATTGAATACGTACATTTAGTTCAGAGCGAAGATGTCGATTTGAATACCCAATAACTTTTTGTGAGAAATAATTTACATGTATTATTCCAGTGAAAACAATTATAATGAAAGATAAAAAAAGGAAATTTGGAACACTCTCTTTTATGGTACTATTTACCCTTTATAACTTTTCATATTGTAGTGTTGGATATAAAACCCAAAAAAGGGTTTTCCTATTTGCTATATTTTAAATGTCTCTGCATTATTTTTTTAAATAATTAATTTTTTTTTGTTTTATTGTGCATTACAAGCATAATCTGCCATTTTAAATAAACATGTTGATTAAGCATGTAACCTTGCACTTATTTGAAAATTAATAATCAAAAATTTGTATAAAGAAATTTTAGATGGAGCAAGTGAAACCATAGATTTTTACTTTCACATATCGTGCAGTGTTTCAATTCAAAGAGAAAGGTAGGAATATTTCAAAATTTTATTTAAAATTATTTTAAAATAGTTCTAGAAATATTCTCGAAAACAGCAACAAAACAAAACCGAAATTTTTTACAATTACAGGCAGAAAAAAGTAAATGAAACAGTAAAGTTTAAAAGAAAACTTGAAAAATAAATCTAAATATTGAAGTTTTACAGAAATTCACGACATGTACTAGGTAATATATTTTTTATTGTAAAAAATGATATCAATTATGATATAATTGGTTTAGTAGCAAAATATACTTAAGGGCACATATACGAGAAAACGTAAGTGTGTAAGGAACCTTCCCAGCATTATTGATTGTTTTTCTAATTTCAAGATTTCAGATACATCCCATAAAAATTAATATGTATTTTTCTCTGCAGAAATTTTAACCAATCTTCTAGAAAATATTCACATTGATGAATTTTACTTTACTTTTTGTGAAGAAAAAAATTGCGAGAATACGTCACATTTTTTGCGAATTCGTAACTAATTGCCCGAATTCGTTCCGATCACTTTAAAGTCAGCCCAGACACTTTTACTGAAACATCGTAAGAAACATAAACAAAATGTATGTTTTTAAAGTTTATTTTCTGTGAAGCTTGATTAGAATTGTAACAACGTATTAACTATAAAATTATATTTATAACCAATGTCCAAATTATTAAAATTTTCTAGAAATAGCCATGAAAATAACCATAGATGTGGACTAATTTAAATTACGTCTGCGATCCAAAGCGAAGCATCTAGCCTTGGAGCGAAAAGTTTAAATTGTTTTCCTATGATATATTTTTATATCACCAACGACAATTTCAATAGGGACCCCGGTAACTGAGATTTTACGATTTGTATTAATACTAGTTACCATCGTATTAATTATATATTATTCAGTACTTTACTCTATACATTACTTTACTCTCTCTGCATTCATTACAGTTATTCATTAATTTACTCTATACATTTTACAGAAATCCAGAGATCGTATCATTGGATCTTGAAAAATGTGTGAGGTAAAATAAAAGAAGCAAAAATGAGAGAAAAGTTAAAAGCACACTATCTCTATGTCTGTTAAAAAAGTTGTACCGTAGAAGCCAATTTTTGAATAAATTCCAGGTTCCTTTCAGTTAACAACAGAATAGTTAGGCATTATCAGGGTTATGCAGTGAATAAAGAAAGGATTGTTACTTTGTCGTTCCCATTCGTTTTTTCGTTTATTGCAACCTCATTATTTATACTATTTCAGACTTATGTAAAACATATTAAAATAAACCTGCTTAATATTACGAGTACACGCCATACGTAATTAGCGCCTGTCTCGATAAATTTATCAAACCACTTGCATTTATAATAGGTATTTATTAAAATTTTGAAATTTATTCAGCCATTCGAAAAATTTCAAATATTACCGTGTTATCAAACTTGATTCCAGTCCAAATTAAATTAAAGCCCACTTACTAACATGTGCTGAAATAATCGGAATAATTCTAAATAAGGGTATGTATTTTCAAATTCAGTTACATTTGCCCGGTTATCAGAATATTTCCCTTCCAAATCCTTCGACCGTCACGCATCTCACCAACTTTGTAAACCATGTGATTAAGGGATTAAATGGCCTGAAGACGGCAAATAGACTAGGCCCTTTTTAGGAAAAAATTCATTTGACCGATGTGAAAATGATGTAAATAAAGTGATTAGAAGCAGGCATGCCTTCCATTTTAGGAAAACTTTTTATCAATTACTTTTAAGTTCACAAATAATACGTACATTTTAGACATTTCCAATCTCGGTCAAAAAAAAGAAAATGTCGTACATCTTGAGCCAATCTTTAAGTTGGGCATTAAAATGATAAAAAACGAATAAATAATACTTTCCTTAGAACATCTATACAGGAAAATAATTAACACTCACTACATTTGTAAATAATATACACAGCCTACATAAGAAAAGATATTCAGTGGATGCATTATTTTAAAATATCTAATTACAATTAAATGTTTTTGCACTTATACTTACTTTATCCGTATTGTTAATAAAAAATAAATAAAGTTCGGAATAACTTTTAGCTAGATAACACAGATTATTTCGAAGTACTGACGTAAGCAAAACGAAAACGATGTGAAACCACGTATACGCAATAAGTGATATATGTCTTGTTAATATATTTACACGATATGCGTAAAAAAATTTTAACTTCGCCATTAACAACAAGTTTTTTTTAACCCTAATACAATCTGTCTACTCTTTTGTAGGTCAATTGTTATACTAAGTTACTTTCAGTTATTTAAGCTCTAGATTGTGTTTAGAGTTCAGGTCAATATTATTTCACAATTTTTTTATTTTTAAGGTATATGGAAGCACGTATCACTTCTCATATTTTAAGTAAGTTTACCTTCCGCTTGGCACATATAAAATATTCACTATATATATAATATAATAATATATATAGTGATATATCATACCTCGTTTTCTATTGAATTTTTTGTTAGAGATTAAAAGAAAAAAAAAACAGTTTTGAATATATTCGTGGTATATTTTGTTGTTATCATTCGCGAATTGATAATGCGAGAGCACAGGCTAGTTTAACATTTATGTATACAACTAATACATGTACGTATATATGGCCGATTTTTTGTAACAATGGGAGAGCCAACGAATAATTAGTCAGAGAGTAAATAGGTTTCTGCGAGATTGTAATCGATTTAGTAAATTAGGGCTTGTAAGCATAATGAGGAATCACGAGATAGATAATGTTTTGAAAGAATTTTAAAATTGGTATTTTTTTTAATTGAAAATAAGAAAAATTGAGTTCTAAAAATGTAATGAAGCATATAATAATTATTATAAGATCAAAAATATCATTAGTCTGTTCAAGTCGTATTTAAGACCATTCATTATACGTTGGCGTGATTGATATGCTTTTAACTAATTTGAATTATTACGTGTAAATTTGAAATATTACGTGTAAAGACCACATTTGCTGTCAGGTGCTTGCTTAATGACAGTATTAAGCTTTCATGCATGTTGCGTCAACAAAAATTGAAAATGGTATCAATTATGAAGTCTTTTACGCTAAGAGTAAATGTTTGTTACAATTTTTTTGTCCATAAAACGATTTTTCTGCTTCGTTACATTTTATGGTGCTAAAATGTGTCATAAATTAAACCTGGTATACATTTTAATTTTTGTTTAATTTAAATTTGTTTATTTCCTTAGATAAACCCAGCTTGACCACCACACAATTTAGTAGGTTTAACAACTGTGTCAAATGTTCTTTTTCTTTATAGAATTCGGTAATTTGGATTGGAATATGTGTTCTAATGAACAATATCTTATCCGTGCCATTTTAATCCTTTTTATATTTCGGTAAATGGTTGACTTATTAGTGTTTAAATTAAACTGCTATAGAGTAATGAATAAAATTCAACTCAGCTCCTTACAAAACATTTTAGCGACTACGCTTGTGTTGTACATCAAATTTATAACCTTTTCAAATTATCTTGATCGGTTACATTACAATTAAAATGAAAATATGTGTTCAACATTTGTTTGGTTACAATTACGCCGATACAATAATAACAAACATTAATATTATTGCAGTGCTAATCGAGATTTCGATTATTGACAAGGCCATCTAATTAGAATAATCATGTATTGTTATTTCCCACATGCAGCTCTATTGAGGTAGTGATAACTCGTGACTACTAATTAATGTCCACTATTATTTTGCCTTTGACATGCACATTGGTTGGTCTAATTAGTTTCTGCCTATAAATTAAAACTATAGTGTGTAAATATGACCATTAATGTTATATTTTTATGTGAATAAGAATTTAAACGCAAAAGTGATTTATCTGATACTTTCTAAAACTGCTGACGTGCTTGCTTTCTAAATCCTTTGAAAATACGTGTAGTTTGGAAGTAAATAAATTAGGATATATTTAATATAAATAATTGAATTGGGTACCAATCCTAAACATGACGGATAATTATCGAGTACTTTTAGGGCTAGCCTTTTATAAACTTAAATATTCTAGAATACAACCATGTCTTTTCAATGAGTTGTGTAAAACATCTCAATAAACCCGACATTTTGGGGGCGACAAATAAATTATTTATTACTTTCTTTCATAGATACTGCCTTAAAATCCACTATCTTCAAAATAATACAGCATCATATATCGAGTGTTATAAAATATTGTGGTACTTTAATAACTAGCTTAAAATAATATGAAAACCATATTAAAAACTTTGAAAGACTCTTGACGAATGTGGTCGTTGTAATTGAAAAATGATAACATATTTTTTTTAAAACCTCCCCGAATAAAAGAAATTATGAACTTGTTAATATATATACAAATCCAAAAAAATTCATTGAGGCTGCCATTGCCATTTCCGTTCCCAATATCGATTACATTGTAGTAGCATAGAAAAGCTATTTGCGCACCTAAAATAATTTAAATTAGTTACCAACTATTCTAGGAATATTCTCGACAATATCAACAAAAAACCCAAAATTTTTCCAGTCAAAGCCACGAAAAAGAAACGGTGTTACTAGTTGGCCTAATTTTCTAAAGAAAGTAAAAATAGGTTCTATATATCTCAGAGATTTTGACAAATTCACGCCAGTTTTGGACATGCGATATGCCATGCATTATATTTTCAATGTTAAAAATGATAGGAATATTTGTAATTGGTTTAACACGATGTATCCTTAAATTTGAATGTACGCCTTTATACGTATGTACAGAGTGTACTAAACTTTCATAGTGTATATATATATATATATATATATATATATATACATACATATATATTTGTGAAGAAAATACCGACTTGGCGCCAAATAACAATTTTTTTTATATTCTAGTATATTTCGACATGAAAAAATATTAAAGGTTATGGGCAGGTTCTACGAAATATAGTTGTTATGTTGTTTTCATCATTTCAACAATTATATTACTTGCATTTTCGACATGAGTGCGTAATGTTTGTGTTGTGAGATTTCTTTTGGGATTAAATTCTTTGTAATTTGTTTGTTTTCTGTGATTTAAGTAGATACCTTTTTATTTATTTTTTAAATCATAAAAGCTGTTGTGAAAATTACCCGTGGCCGAAAGCCGCGTATGTGAATTAATATTAAAGAATATATTTTCAACAATTTCAGGTTACTTGTTTTGAGTAAGGTGGACAATATTGTTTCGATCTCAAAACGAATTATCTATTCTGAATTTATATTATTCCAATTCTTAACAGGTTTTGTACACAAATATTAAAGCCAAACAGCCATGTATTTTTATTTTTATATTGAAGTTTTATCAGAAAATTATATACCTGGAACAAAGAAAAAATGTAAGCATGCATATGTTTCATGTCATAATTAGTCTCAAACAATATTTCAATATTTTTTTGTTGATTGAAATATTTTATGAGAGTTAAATTAATTTCGAATTTATTGAATATATTTGGCGTTAATTTTGTAGTAATTCATTATTCACAATTAAATGAAACTACGTGATGTTGTATTATTCCTACTTTCTTTAATTTCTTTACCACGACCTAGATTTCGTTGTATTACAACATCTTCAGGTGGGATATTAGCAAAGAATACTATTAGATCTTTGCTAATATCTCACCTGAAGATGTTGTAATACAACGAAACCTAGGTCGTGGTAAAGAAATTAAAGAAAGTAGAAGTAATACTACATCACGTAGTTTCATTTAATTGTGTTCGAATTTATTATTTATCTCAATGTAATGTGTTTATCTTCTGTAAAGTAAAACACTTTTGAACAAGTTTAATTATTAAACACTAAATTAATTCCTAAATTTTTCACCTAAAACATCTATACAAGGCTGGATGCAAGTGATAATTCTCTATCATACTATACTACCAATCACACTAAAAATATTGATCTGAAGACTGCAGTCAGCGTTGGTTTTCATTAGTCTTTGAAGACACTTCCGGGTTTGAGGAATGTGTAATTTTATATTGGGTTCCAATGGTAGAAGAAGTTTAAGTATATTATTTTATTTTTTATTATAATATTTTATTAAAATCTCTCCATAACATAAAACATATATTTCTATTCTAATTAGAATTTGAAGGTTTGCGCCAGATTTGAAAAGTTTCGGCTTCGGTTTAAACCTCCCGGGTCATTTATATGTGCCCATTATGTAACAGATAATTATTGTGTATATTTTTTCTACGAAAAGTTATAAATAAAAGTTATGAGACACATATATATTCCAAGAAAAGTATTCAGAAATATAACATTACTAGTTGTTTTAATTTTAAGCAAAGAAATTACTTTATTCCTATCCTATACGTAGAAAGGAAGAGGTATTCAAAGTTCTAAAATAATTTTAAAGGTGATTTGAATTTAATCAATTGTAGAGGCGATTTAACGTTGCTGAATGAACCTATTCAATTAAACTTTCCGTAGGCAGCATCGAGAATAAACATCCTTATAATCTAATTGTAAACAATTAATTTCATTCCGGGTTTCACGTACGTAGATTTAAGGTACGGAGCGTAAAATAAGGTTTAACCTTCTTTCTAGACGTTACATTTATTTTGAAATGTATTGCCTAATCACGAATGTTAATTTATTATAAACTTTTCGTTTATAATTCGTGGTTCAATTTAAGTTCATCCTAAATATCTTTCTCGTATTAAGTTGATTTACGAACTTACCTACTGAGTTTGTAGGTGAATAGGAATAATGATTATGTAATTTTAAACCCGTGATGTTTTCAATAAAGTTCAATTAGAGTCACATTTAGAATACAGCTAATTTAGTAAATTATTTGATTTAGGTACTTCGTTATTCGGAAACTTTCAACAACCAAATGTTTAAAAAGATCTCCGCTGTTATTGCCGTGATATTTTTTACTACTCATATGTATTTTTAAATTGAAATTAATTTATTTGCGGTAATGTTATGAATGAAACATTTTAGATATATTGTATAGTGAACGTCTATATATAAACACACACACACACACACACACACACACACACACATATGTATATATATATATATATATATATATATATATATATATATATATATATATATATATACTTATATTCGTAATTATTTTGAAATAATTAGAGTTACTTTTATTCGAAATGAAAGTATTAAAAACATAGCAAATTTCATAGTTCAGTGATATTTATCTGTGGAATGTAAATTATATTCATTATGTATAGATTTATTTTTTGTTAGCTTTTGGAGTTTGTTTCTTCAGAATCGATTTTCCCTCTGTGAAGTATTATGAGAAGTAATTTCAGAAGTTCGGAGCGTTAAAAAAAGCGTAACAGTTTGTAAGTTTGGAGGTGGTAGGTAATATTCGAAACTACTTATGCGATTTCAAAAGTTCTTTCATCCATATTTAGAAAGAACCTTCAGAACGGACATATGTTGTATATTATCTCATTAAATTAATTTCCATATACTCGTATTATAAAAAAAAGTTAAATTTTATAAATTTGTATGTAGGAGGAAATCTCCAAAACTACTCATCTAATTTCAAAAACTTACCAATATTTTGAAAAGAACTCCAGGATGGATATAGGTTGTATATTATCCCGATAACATTTTATTTTTCACGGAGAGCAGTTTTGCAACATAAGTTAATGAAAAAACAGTGGAGCGAATGCGTTTCTCATGAAAGCTGCCTTAAAGGTAAGAGATATATTAATAGATGATATTGATATTTATATTTAAATACAGTGTTACATTTGAAATTAGGGAAATCGTAATTAAGGGAGTAAACTCCAGTGGCGGGTTGGACCTGACATGCACAATGTTTTTTTTTCTGTGAATCAGTTCGTCAGTAAGGCGTGACTTAAACCACTATCTAAACTTTTGGAAACGTTGAACAACTTAGAACCTTGATATTTTCGTTAATATATTTTTGTTATTACGTTGCTTTTAGTTTCATATACCGTACTGAGACTAGAAACTTTTGAAGAATAAGATGCTTGGTATTATTAGATGTGAATAAAAACCTTCTCGAAGTAATCGATACCCGTTCCTGATAACTACATTTTAAGTATACGAGTAGGTTTCATCCCAAGATTTTATGAAAATTATAATTACTAGAACATCAGAAATTATAAAAATATAAACAGGAATTTGGTCTATTCAAGGATGTAACATCTGTAAAAAGCACAAATGTATGGTTCTTGAATCAATGGGCCAATTGGAGCATCTAAAAAATCTTGATATTTTGTCCAGAAAAGTGGCATTCTGCTCAGAATAAGAAATAGGTCATATAGTCCTGTAAAAATAAAAACCACTATATATGTTATTCAAAATAATATGATGTAAGTTTTAAATTATTGTGATTATGAAGCATGCCGTGAAATATGAATGTATTTCAACAAGAAAGAAGGTACATTTGTCTAAAAAAGTTGCCCATTATATCGCACGATTTTGTCTTTGTATTTATTAGTCTAAATAATACACCTTTCGTTACTGGAATAATGGCGTTTTATTTGAAAATTTGAAACGCAAAAACGAGTTCCGAATGTACCCAGAAACTAAGTTGATAAGATGGACTGAAAGCTTTAGTAGTACTCCTACTCTTCCTCTTAAACTAAGTCTGAACTTGCGTTAAGGTTGAACATCAGTATGAAAGCTAGATCGAGCTACTTGTGTAAGTTTATATAATGAGAAATATTTTTGTTGTCACATTATTTTTAATCAGTTCATTTTAATGTGATTTTGGTGACATTTCTGTGTTGCAAAAGTTTGTAGAAAACGATAATTTGCAAAATAATCGAAAATATTTATTTATACTGTTTCCTCCCGTCTATTTAAAAAAAACAATTTTGGGGCAATAGTTTTCTTTTACATCTTAAAGTAATCTGTCGTACTTGATTGTCTTTGCGTTTTCTCGTTGATAACCAATACTCATTTGGAATTAGTAAACACTTATTTAGAATTAAATGACTTTTATATCGCAGACTGAGGTATTTTATAATTTTTTGAAGCTAGATGTATTGCTATTTAGTTAATTGTAAAATTTAGGTTGATTAGTACGTTTCTGACATCTAAATTATTTACTTATTTATAAACTTTTATGTATAGTACATATGGCGGACTTATTTCTACATGGGCAATCTCTTCCAGTCATTCATAACAATTAGTATTGAAATTTAGTTGGTAAACTGTAAGAGATTTTGCAAGAAAAATTTTTATAGCACATTAGACGAAAATAAAAATTAAAAAAAATACAAAAGTAATGTAAACAAAAACTATTGCATGATTTGGGATGGGAAATACAGGAAAGGACAAGGACACAAAGGAAAAGGTTTCAGGAGAGGCAAGACTTTTTCACTCAATCTTTGACAACATTTAGAGACGTAATTTTCCTGATGTCAGGATCCAGACGATTCCAAATTTTTGCTACTTGGACATTGAAGTGACGCAAGTGCTAGAGGTGTGTTTAGGGATAAGTAGAGTGAGTGAACTTTCAGATCGTAGCCAAGGCCGTGAGCAGACAAATTTTTAAATTTGCCACTAAGATAATTTGGGCTATGAGTATTTTTTAATATATTAAAAAGAAGTGTAAGTATGTGAAGTTGGCGTCGAACACGGATCTTCAGTCATTTGAGAAGTGACCTGTAATCAGAAATCATATTTTCTGAGACCGAAGATATACCGGACGCATAAATTTTGAAGACGTTCCAACTTGCACTAATATTTTTAACTAAGATCAGGATAGCACACATCTCTACAATCAATTAATGGTAATAATAGTGTTTGACAAAGGTAGATTTTTGTTTTAGTCGGTAGAAAATTTTAAAGACGTTTCAAAGAGTGTATCCTGTTGAAAACACGACGACATATATCATTTACTTGAGGCCGCCAACTAAGATTTTGATCGATCGGTAGGCCCAGATTTTTAACAGTTGACGTATATGATATTGTTGTAATATTTAGCACTAATTTCGGTAAACTAGGTAGCTTTACTTTAGAAATCATTCTTTGACTACCAATGATGATAGCTTATGACTTACTTGGGTTAACCAAAAGACCTATTTCATGAGCCTACTGAGTAATTGAAGCGAGATCTCGATTAAGGATTTCCATGGTTTTTGATAAAGAATGGAGGTTCGAGTGCAAGTAGATTTATAGGTCATCAGCATAGAGATGATAGTTGCTAGAAATATTTTTAACAACATCGTCAATAAATACTGAAAAGAGGAGAGGAGATAGAACTCTACCTTGAGGTACACCAACTATAAGATCAGTCCACTCAGAATACGTATCTGACAACTTAACACATTGCCTGCGTTCATTAAGATATGAACTAAACCACTCAAGTTGGGATATATTAAGACATTTCAAACGAGCAAGAAGAATATCGAAGTCAATAGAGTTGAACGCACTGCTGAAATCAAGAAGCATAAAGACAGTGATTTGTGAATTATCCATAGCCAAACGTATATCATAAGTAAAGGTTACTTAACAGGTGATAACAGATAAATATAATAAATTTTCACACGTACAAAGATTATTGTGTTCCAAAATAAATTGAATTCTCTACCTAAATGTTGAAATTGCGTTTGTTTATGTAATATTCGTTTGCCAAAATTCAACTTTCATTCCGTTTCAAGAATTTAAATTCATTTGAACAAAAAGGCTACGGTTTTCCACCACAGAGTTTTCTACCACGCGCAATTATTCTCAATATTATTGTTTACAGTTCAACTGGATATGGAAATTTTCAATGAACTCTATATCATATCCGTTCATAGTGTTTACGTAGAATTAATCTCTCGATCATGAATAATAGGACAGAGTATCGTTCAATTATTTTTCCAAACTTTTATCTTTCTACTGTGCCATCAATCAAAATTTTTATTAAGAAGGACGTTAGGAAAAATTAATCTAAGTTAGAGAAATTTTTAGATCGAATTAAAATGTATTTTGAAAAATTTTGTGATGTAAACGAGTTTCTAATAATTAAGGTACGCGTTGTGTAGAATTCTTGAATAATTTTGCTTCGGCTTTTTGTTTTTTATGATTTTTTGTATTATTCGGAACTTATTTCTGGCAAAAATTGCTAGCACGTCAGAGCTACTTTCGAATTCAAATTACTGAAAGTATTAACTAGGGAAAAGTCAACATGATAGACAAAATAGTATTAAGATATTCAGAATGGGATTATTTTTATATCAATTTATTTTTATAATAGTATTATCATTTTGATCCAGATGTAAACCAAGGCAATTTTGTGTTATACTCAGTTTTTTGTAAATAAAACTAAAATATTTGGAAATATAATTATCTCCGCCGTCTGTCAATTTGCGCGTTATATTTAGATTCAATTTTATTCCAAAGATGAAATCCTATCAAAATTTTGAAGACACTTATTTTTCTGCACTTTTAAGTGAAAATGAGTTTACTTCTGATTTTATTTTAAAAGATATTTAAAAATTTTAAAAAATGCTCTATTTTGTGTTGTAGTTTTGTAACCTAAATTATTGCATAAGACTTCGAAGTTACTAACTCGAAAGATAAGTTTTTGGTATATCTCTATTCAAAATTGTAAAACAAATCCAAAAAATTGGACATATCCCGTGAAAAAAAACATGTGGCACTACGATATTTATATTGAAAATAATTTGGGTATGTTTTTATTAATGCGATACGAAACCCTCGGCGCGTGAGCGAAATTAGAATTTGGCAAATTTATTTCTTTATTAGAATATATTACCGATAATATTTCCTATAACCTATACTTTACCCCAGAAATTATTTAGAATTAATAATTATTCTTTAATGACCTGTTATAAACCGTGATTATTATTATTTTAATCAGTTTGCAAACGATTCGTTTTTACTAAATGTAATTTAAATATCTCTACTTACCATGTTTTTATGTTATTTCAATAATTGCAATACTCCTATACACAGCATACTGATGGTAATTATATTTATTTTTATAAAAATAGTTCAATTTTATTCATGTGATAAATTATTTTCTGTATTGTAAAATTTTCCTAAAATTTCAATACCTAATATATTCACCCGCATACCAGATAAGGGTTTAGATATTTATGTAAAAGTATTGTAAAATAATGCGTCCACATTTTTCCCTCGTTCACGACAGGTGCTCGTTGTACGTCAAGTGATCCTTTCCGTGATCGCCAACGTCCTTGTCCCAACTGCGCCATTTTACCCGTCCCGTGTCACTATTAATAAAATTGCTTGAATTCTATCTAAGTAGAAATGAGCATAGAAAATTTGTATACTTCGATTGAAGATACAATTTATATGGGTCGGAACGCCTGAAATGGATCGTATATGCGGTCATAACAAATAAGATTTTGTCGAAATATTACCAAGTGTAATTTAACAGCAACTTAAGAACATATACCCCGCGACAGAAAAAAAACTCGAATGTAATAAGAAAGAAATCTCGATATAAATATTGTTACTTGCTACAATTTAAAAATATTCTCAAATATTAATATAACGTATATATCATCATTTACACTCATTATATTCTCCTTTTATCCACATAAATCATTATCAATAAACGTATTGCTAGAGTTTAGGAAAAATAATTTTGATTGAGGTTTGGCTTTGTTGTGTATATTACTTATATATATGTATATATATATATATATATATATATATATAATATATACATACATATATACATATATATATATATATATATATATATATATATATATATATACAGTCGAATCCCACCTACTGTTTTTGATTTTTCACTTTTCTTTTAAGATTTAAATCATACTTTATTTTTGTGACACATCTGTATAAAGAATTGTGTGCTGAATACTACTAGCCCAAATATGGCATTCCAATATGCAAATATTAATGTCAGCAAAGGCGAATGTTTTCATTTTTACATTGAACTTTGCCGGAAAATAATATACTTGCCACATAAATAAATAAAAATTTAAGCATGCATATTTTTCATGCACTATAATTAGTCTCAAAGGACATATTTTAATATTCTTTGTTATTGTAATGTTTGATGATAGGTAAATTTATTTCGAATATTTTATTTGTTTCATTATAATGTGTGAAATATTTTTAACGAGTTTAAACATAAAACGCTAACTTAACTCCTAAATTGGTACCTAGACATCCGCAAGAGTTTGGGTGCAAGTGTTAATTCCTCTATTATGCGATACTACCAATTGCACTTAAAAGAGTAATCTGAAGACTGCAATCTACGTTGGTTTTATTAATCTCTGAAGACACTTCTGGGTTTGAAGAATATTTAATTTTATATCGAGTTCAAAGGGCAGAAACAGATTGAGTATATTATTTAATTTGTTTTGCTTTATTTTATTTCAACTTGTGAGATTCTGAATTGTTTTAGCTTTGCTTTAATCTCCCGGGTCACTTAGGAGCGGTTCGAATTTTATTACTTTTTATTTGCCTTAAAGGAAAAGCCTTGTAATTCTAAAATAAATCGATTTTGATGAAAAGGTGATTTGAATTTGATAAAGGATAAAGCCAATTTGACGGTGTTAAATTAATAGATTCAATTAAAATTTTTCTCGAACGTAACGTCCTAAACGTCTTCGGAATCTAACTGTAAACAATTAATTTCATTCCGGTTTTCACGTACGGTTTAAAGTATGGAGCCTAAACGAAGGCTTAACCTTTCTAAACGTGTCTCTTAATTTGAAGTTAATTATCCAATTACGAATATTAATTTATTATACACTTTTCATTTATAATTCGTGGTTTAATTGAAGTTAATTCTAAATACCTTTCCCGTATTGAGTTGATTTACGAACTTACCTACTGAGTTTGCAGATAAGTAGGAATATTGATATATCATTTTAAAACCTTGATGTTTTTAATATCGTTCAATTTCTGGTTACATTCAGAATACAGCCAATTTAATACAGTACTCGATTAAGGTACTTCGTTATTTGAAAAATGTTAACAACCAAATGTCCAAAAAAATCTCCACTGTCATTGCCGTGAAATTAAGGTTATTTGTAAATTAAGGTTAAATTATTTATGGTAATTATATGAGTGAAGAATCGTAGATATATTGTATAGTGACCGTCAGAACATATTTTGTCGTAATGATTGGGAATAATTAGCGTTGTTTTTATTTCAACGATATTATAAAAAACGGCAAATTGCATCGATCAGTGATATCTATCTATGGAATGTAAACTATTCTACACTATATTATACATTCCATATCTATCTATGGAATGTATAATATTCACTGCATGTAGATTTATTTTCTTGTTTGTTTTTTTTCTGTCAATTAGTTGGTCAAAATGACTTAAATTACTATTTAAACTTCTGGAAATCTTTAATAACCTATCATTCGATTGATATTTCCTATAATTTATTTTTATTTTATATACCGTACTAAAACAGGAAACTTGAAGAATATTTGTTTGGTAGTATTATATGTGAATATAAACCTTCTCAAGGTAATATTAAAACCCGTTTCTCCTTTCTATTTTCCAAGTATATGAAAAGGTTTCACCCGAAGATGATCAGCGACTTGACTTGATAGAAGATACATCTACGAGCACGGCAGAAATGGTATAAATAGAAATAATGGATTTACTCATGGATACACCGTTCGTAAAAAGCACAAAGGTATCATACCTTTATATATATATATATATATATATATATATATATATATATATATATATATATATGGTTCAAAAATCTTGATATTTTTTGTGTTAGGAATATTTAACCCATTCTTTCTAGGATTTTATAATAAGTAAAATGGTATATAAATTCATCACAAAGTTAAAGCGTACCTAGATTTACAAGCTGCAGGTTAAATCCTTTAAATAACCCTACCACATTCTATTCTTAGAAAGTATCCAGAAAAGTGGAATGTTTTTCAGTATAAAGGATAAGTGAGTTTTAAATTATTGGGATATATGAAACATGCCGAGAAAAATGAATGTATTCCAATAAGGAAAGCAATATATTTATCTAAAAAAGTTGTTATATATTACGCTTGATTTTGTTTCAACCCTATGGTATTTTGCAGGGTAAATAATACACCCGATCGTTACTGGAATAATGGCGTTTGTTCTAAAAATTGGATTAACAAAAATGAGTTCCGAAAATACCCTAGACTGAATTGAGATGAACTAAAAGCTTTAATGGACGCAAATTTCTCTTAAACTAAGTCAGATTTTAGATAGGGTTGAACATCAATAT
Organism: Druceiella hillmani; assembly: GCA_039881145.1. Taxonomy (NCBI): domain Eukaryota; kingdom Metazoa; phylum Arthropoda; class Insecta; order Lepidoptera; family Hepialidae; genus Druceiella; species Druceiella hillmani. The sequence continues at coordinate 19,922,808 of JAYKKI010000025.1, forward strand.
CAAAACTGTGTCGAGCGATTTGTGTAAGATTTTAAAATAAATAATGTTTTTGCTGAACTAGAAACTTAGCACAATAATATATTGACCTACATACTAGCTGGTACATATTTTCAGCATTTGTGTATAAAATTGCCATAAAATCGCTAAAACAATAATATACTACATCATTCCGCGCGGATAAAGTTGCGTTAGCCGAGCTAGAATTAATAAATATTTATTTAGAATTAATTAATCTTTATGTCACAGACTCTGATCTATCTTACTACCTTTCCAGGTTTAGTTATTTGTTATAATTTTGGTAAATTGGTGTATGTTTGACATGTAAATTAATTAGTAATAATAGGTAAACATAATAAATTTTCACACGCACAAAGGTTATTTCATTCCGAAATAAATATAATTTTTTCCCTAAATGTTGAAATTGCGTTTGTTTGTTACGAAACATCGTTTGTCAACATTCAATTGTGAATACGTTTCAAAAATTTCAATACAAATAAACAAAACACCTGTGGTTATGAGTTTTCCACCGCAAGCTATATTGAAGCATAATTTATGCTCAACATTATTGTTTACAATTCAACCGGATATGGAAGTTTTCAATGAGCTTTATATCACATCCGTTCATAGTGTTTAGGCCTGCGGTGATGTAAGAATTAATCTCTCGATGATGAATAATAGGACTAAGTTTTATTCATTTTCTTTTTTCTAAACATTTTGTTTTTCTCCTGTGCCATCAATAAAAATTTTAATTTACCTTCGGAATAATTAATCCAAATTGGAGAAATGTTTAGCTCGGAGTAAAAAACATTTTGAAGAGTTTTGTGAAACGAGGCGCTAATAATTGATGTACGTTAATTCTAAGCATTAACATGCGTTGTGCAGAAAACGTATTCCTAAATAATTTTGCTTCGGCCGCATTTGATTGCTTTTCATGATTTTTTGCATTATTCGAAACTCACTTCTGGAGAAAATTGCTAGCTTCGATTTCTGTGATATACCAGCAAATTACTAAAGGTGTTTACCGTATAAAAGCCAACATTATATGTAAAATAGTATTAAGGGAATTATCCAGAATTTTATTATTTTTACATTAATTTATTTTTATATTAGTACTATCATTTTGATCCAGATATGAACTAAGGCAATTTAATTTTATATTTAGTTTTTTGAAACTAAAACTAAAATATTTCGAAATATAATTATCTTCGCCATCTGCCAATTTGCGCGTTATAGCTAGAATAAATTCCTACCAAAATTTTTAAGACGTTTATTTTTCTGCACGTTTTAAGCGAAAGCATGTTTACCTCCGTTTGTATTCTGAAAAGATACTTAAAAATTAAGGCAACGCTCTATTTTCTGTTTTATTTTGGTCACCAAAATTATTGCATAAGGCTTCAAAGTTACTAAGTCGAAAAATAAATGTTTGCTTCATCTCTACCCAAAATTATAAAATAAATCCAAAGTATCGGAAATATTCCGTGAACAAAAACATGCGGCACTTCGATATTTATATTGAAAGCAATTTGGGTATGTTTTTATTAATGCGATAGGAAACCCTCAGCGCGTGAAGGAAATTAGAATTTGGCAAATTTATTTCTTTATTCGAATATATTATCGACAATATTTCCTATAACCTATACTTTATCCCAGAAATTATTTAGAATTAATAATTACTGTTTAATGACCTGTTATAAACCGTGATTATTATTATTTTAATCAGTTTGCAAACGATTCGTTTTTACTAAATGCAATTTAAATATCTTTACTTACCATGTTTTTATGTTATTTCAATAATTGCAATACTCTTAAACACAGCATACTGATGGTAATTATATTTATTTTTATAAAAATAATTCAGTTTTTTATTAGTGTGATAAATGATTTTCTGTATTATAAATTTTCCTAAAATTTTAATACCTAATATATTCACCGGTATACCAGATAAGGGTTCAGCTATTTATGTAAAAGTATTGAAACGTAATGTCTCCACATTTTGTCTTTCTGTTACGACAGATGCTCGTTGTACGTCAAGTGATCCCTTCCGTGATCGCCAACGTCCTTGTCCCAACTGCGCCATTTTACCCGTCCCGAGAGACTATTAATAAAATTGCTTGAATTCCGTCTAAGGTGAAATGAGCGTAGAAAATTTGTAGACTTCGGTTGAAGCTATAATTGATTTGTGTTGAAACACCCAGAACGGATCGTACACACGGTTATTATAAATAAGATTTTGTCGAAATCTTAACAAGTGTAATTTAACCGCTACTTACGAACATATATCCCGTGACAGAAAAAAAAATCCGACTGTAAAAAGATAGAAATTTCAATATAAATAGTGTCACTTGGCACAATTTAATAAGATTCCCAAATATTTTTAATATATATATATATATATATATATATATATATATATATATATATATATATATATATATATATATATATATATATATATATATATATGAATTCCATCTATTGTAATCTTTCACTTTTTTTTAAGATTTAAATTATATATAAAGAATTGTATGCTGAATAAAACTAACCCAAACATGGCATATATATTTGGGCTAGTTGACTAGAGGTGCTTTTTTGATATATTTTCGAGCCGCTTTTTTTTACATACCTTTCTCGCTACCGCATAAATATGAATAACACTGATGGCAAAATATCATTAGAACTTCATGCCGAATAAGATACTGAAGCAGGAACTGTTATTTGGTAAAGTTAAATTTCATAATGATTTCTTAGTTTTAACTTAAACACATATTGTTGCTCACGAACATTTAAAGTTAAATAAGGTTATGACATAAGAAAGAGGCGGACAGCTCCTCTATATTTTTTATTCTGAGGCGACTTATTGAAATTTTCATTTGAATTATTAAAAATTTCATCATTTTTCTTTTCGTCCCATATACTATTGTGAACTTAAATACGTGTTACACGTCAGAAACATAAAGCCTTAGGTTTTGATCAAACTATATAACAGCGAAATGATTCTTTTGAATTAATATATTGATAATAAACAATATATTGATAATAATTGACTATATAACAGTGAATTAATTCTTTTAATTAATCTATTGATAATTTTAAAGTATTCCTTCGTTTTTCAATTAAAACGACAAAGTTGACAATTTTGGAAGCAATAACTCCAAACTCTCAAAAGTTTTGACCACCGAACATGTATCAATTAATTCATAGTAATATTATGGAGGGGTAAGTTTCGTATTTCCAAAGGGATATTGGTTACACCATACGCTCTGATAGGCAAACCCCGTGTTGAAAATCGGGAACATTGATTGTTTAATATTTGCTCTTGGGCAACTCCAATTTACACGCCATCGTAAAACGTCGCCACGTTCTAAGTTCGGACTGCGGTTTGTAACCTAAGGGTGTTAATCTAGTTAGTTATATCTAACAGAAATTTGAATGGGTAGAGAATTTAATATTATTTTATTTATTTATCAATAATGACATGCTCTCTTAAAGAAAGGGGATAAACAGCTAGGCCCTTTTTGGTATTAATGTGTTTATGTATTCAATCGATAAATACTACGTTCTTTGTTTTTCTTATAACTCTTATTATCTATTTTAAAAACGAATTATTTCTCATTAATTCTTTGAAAAAATAAATAATTCTAAAAAAAATGTTACTTAAAGTCAATTTTTAGGCCAAATACTTCATAAGTAAGTTACAAATTGGCTTCAAAATATGTGTCTAGAAATATTCGATCAAAAATAAGAAACTTCACCTTATTGTTTTCATTTGTTTCGTTAATATTCATCGATATTATTTTATTTGTATAACAATATACCCTAGATGACTTTGTTAATATTTTTCACACTTTTTATTTTTGACATCCGCGTATATTTCATGGTTAACGCGGTAGACATAATGTAGCGTATATTTCATGGTTAACGCGGTAGACATAATGTAGCGTATATTTCATGGTTAACGCGGTAGACATAATGTAATTTTTTAACTTCAGACATATTTTCCACACTTTTTTTTTGACATTCCTCTTTTTAGCAATCTCAAAAATAAAAAAATGACATGCGGTTTATCATTTAAAAGGGAAAGATATAAGGATTTAAACTTTGGTTTTTTACAGAATTTTACGTGTGGTAGCTGTAAAAAATGTTTGACAATGTTTAAAAAAAACTAAAATCGTTTCAGTCAAAGATAGAGAAAACAGAGTTTATAATAGTTCAAATTTATAGAAGTTATTCCAAAGTCACAATTTTTGAGAAATTTATGATGTTTTGACGGCTGCTCTATATTAGGAAATATATTTTTACGATGTAAAATTATATTAATCGTTATAGTTAAGTTAATAATAATTTAATCTTAAATGTTTATATTTGTGTAAGTTTATATAAAATTTTCCTAGAGGGTTTTATTTCTCGTATTTTAAAATAAATTATTAATTTTTTCTAATTACAAAATTTGAAGCGATTTTATGAAAAAAAAATAATAAATACTTCCCCCTCCACTAAAGAGTGGTCGTCGCCGTGGTGTGTTGGGTTGATCACAAGGCATACGGCGTTTGACGATGCGACGCACCGCGGCGACCCGGGTTTCGATTCCCGGCCGTTCATCGAACGGGGCTGGACTGGTGTTGTGGTTGACTGTAAGAGATTGCTCTTGTAGCAATAAGCCCGCCATATGTATCAATTAGATACGTTAAAGTAGATAAATAAATAAATAAAATAAATAAAGAAAAACAAATTTTTGTAAAACGTTTCCCATTTATCGATTTTATTTAAACTGTTCTTTTCCCCGGGATACATTGTTATTAACTATATCTGATTAAGTTACATTTCATAAAAAAACAAAGTCAACTGCGCGCATCGATAACACAAATACAATGGTAGGCGGCGTAGAAAATCATAAAAGGCACCTCAAAGACATATTATTCAGGCTTACGTTTTATGAGAACATTAGTGCAACCTATTTTAACAGTTTATTTTCTGTGCAGCTCGTATAGAAAAGTCGCTACGCATTGAGTATTCAACTGGATCTAGTGTTAACGGTGTACTTATTGAAATTCTGTGGTAATAGTTTGAAATGTAACCATCGGTTCAGACTGATTTAAATCAGGTCCCGATCTACGGCGTCACAGCCTTCGAGTGAAAAATAAAACTTTCTGTATTCGAGATATTTTTGTATCGTAAAAACCAATTTAAATAGGGATTGAAGTTATTGAGTTCATTTGATTTGTGTTAATAACAGTTACCTCTACATTCATATTCATTAAATGACTTCGAATCTTTTGTCAAATGTATCAAAACCAGTATCAGAGGAATGATGAAAGCAAACTAAATATATACACATTTGATAAAAGAGATGAATCAAAGAAGCCAATTTCTGCACTTCAGGTTACTTTTGCTTAACCAGCAAGTAGTTTTGTATTTTTAACTTTCCGTAGTGAAAAAGGAAACAATTATAAATTTTTCATTTTCATGCGTTTTTCGTCTATTACAGTCTAATATTTATGTAAAAGTTTAAATTTATGTGAAAAGTAAAACAAAAAATCTTTTTTAATATTAGAGGTGACCACTGTATCTAATAAATGCCCGCTCCGATAAATTTATGTTCCACTTGACATAATAATATATATTTATTAAAATTATGAAATGTTTTCATCCATTTGAAAGATTTTTCTGATGATTTCTCTTGGCTGTTCTGTTGTGTGTATATATATATATATATATATATATATATATATATATATATATATATATATAATGTGTGTGTGTGTGTGAGTGAACAATTTTTATTACAACACAAGAGCCGGTGTAAAAAAACAGAGTGTAAATAGTCTTTAGTGAAAATGTAATCGATTTTGTAAACTAAGGCTCTTAGGAATAGTAAGAGTAGTGAAGGGTAATAAGAGGAATAAACAGTTTTTGGATTATCAAAGGATATTTATGCTAGATGTAAAAAAGACTGTACCTATTATTAATACAGGTGCGCTTGTGCATCAAATCTAAATAGAAAATGTTAAGATATCAAAAATTCCTAATCGTTTTATTTGTGTTTGTACTATTCTCATATTGTGTTTCATTTTCATATATAATGTTGCTGGCGTGGTTAAAACACTTTTATGTCAAACATTATTAAGTAAAAATTATATAAGTCATTGAGTGACGTTATTCATTATTTATTGTTCATATTTTGTAGTTTACTTATGCTTCATTTTTTATTTAATAATGTATATAGATTTATTAATTAAATAAGCATTAGTAAAAAATAATAGAAAATTCGTAATGATTGTGATTCAACTTCTTTTGTGCGTCTTATTGTCAGTTTATTCAGTTATCCTTCTCTTGATATCGTTCTTTGCCTCTATTTACTCATGTTATCTCATTTTGTTCACCTTAGTGTAAAGTAAGCGAAGGGAAATAAGAAAATTATCATAACAAAACATAAATGGAGTGTAATGTAAAATCAAAAAATGTCATTAATAAATTTAGGTCGTATTCGCGACAACTCATTATCTACTGGAGTGGCCAATGTTGAAAAGCATTTTCGCGGCGAATTTTATAGAGATTATGGAAAGTTCCCAAATATTTCATCTAAACGCCACATTAGTCGCAATGTGTTAGGTTGATGATAGGACTAAATTTTATGAACGTTGCGTTAATAACAATGTATTGAAATTGGCATCAATTATTGGTTTTTCTTGTGTTTGTTTTTTTTAAATTTGATGTTTATTAAAATTTGTCAACAATTGTCAGCGTGCTTTTAGATTGTCAATTCATTTGGAACTTTTTTATGCTTAGGACATGGGGAAATTTAAGAAAAATAAATATTATTGTAGTCATCACCACTGCCTTTCTTTATGGTGAACTAATGGAGAAGATACATATGAGTCCACCTGAGGACTTGGACTGTAAACCTAACCTAGTATGCAAATTTGTTAAATCCCTTTATAGGTCAAAACAAGCTCCCAGGTGCTGGGACACAAAATTCAGTTCAGTTTTAGATGAATTTGGTTTTACAAAATGTGAAGAAGATTAACGTGTTTATATTGGAATCTATCGTGATGTCATATGTTATCTGTATCTGTATATTGGTAATGTAATGATAATTAATATGTAATGATAAAAAAGTAAAGATAAATCCATAATGATAGAAGTAGATAATTATCTCAAAACAAACTTTCACTTAAAAGCTGGTTCAGCTGACAATTTTATTGGCATGCAGAAAGATGGAATAAAGTTATATTTACTCACTAAATGTATTGAAAAAATGTTAAGATAATTCCATGTGGACAACGCAAATCCCAAAAGCGTTCCTGCAGGACCCACATGTGAAACTGAAAAAACCTAATGGACTACCAAAAAGACTTATCCGTATAGAGAAGCGATAGGATCACTCATTCAGGCACCCACTGTAACCAGCCCAGATATTATGTCTGCAGTAAGCCAGGTGAGTAGATTTTTACATTCTTATGACCACATTCAACCACAGTAATACCGATTTTAAGTAAAAATTTCCATATTTTTTTCCCATACAAAATTCGCCATCCCTTTTCACCCCCTTAGGGGTTGAATATCGGAAAATGCTCAAAATCTTTGTTTTATTATTTTTGTTGAAATGCAATAATACCAATTTTTAAATAATAATTGCTGTAAAAATGTTTTTCCTGTGCAAAGTTAATCACCCCTTTTCAACGTTTAGATCGGAAAATGCTTAAATACTTCTTTAATTATTTGTCTTCCGAAGCATTAATACAAATTTTTAAATAAAAATGGCTATTATAATTTTTTCCCATACAAACTTAGCCACTTCTTTTCACTCCGTTTGGGGTATAATATCGGAAAATGCTTAAGTACTTGTTTAATGATTGGACTTTGGATATGGAGAATGGAACCCTCAAAAACTAAGAGCTGACCACTGGCGGCTGCTACTGTCGCTTCATTTATGTGTATTGTTTATAACTTTACAAAAAGAGGAAATTATCTACATACTAGCTTTTGGTCGTGACTTTTAATAATTATACAATATTCTAAGAAAGAATATAATTGGATGTGTGATTATTAATATTAAAATTCACTAAAATTTTTAAAATAAAATGTCTTAAAAAACCGACCTCAAAAAAGTTATTTTTAAAGTCGGTGCAAGCACGGGCGAGCAACTGAAACAAATGTGAAATTTTATATTATATTTTACATTATAAATATACCTCTTATTAATCTATTTCGTATAGTGAGTATATTAGAAGTTAAGGTTTTAAATTATCATTATAAATTAAATTAAATTATAAATTTGTTAAACGTGCTGGATAGTACTGACACTGACTTCAAAAATTAGTAATTTAGTCATTTATTGCTAATAAGTAGGTATTTATTTTGAGTTAATTACTTTTTATAACTTTTTAACCCTTATTTGTTTGAAGTCGATTTTTTCGAATTTGACGAATTTATTTCTGTTATAATTTCTTTTATTTACTTTATCAATATATCTTCTTCTTCCTATAAGACATCTTAATCCTAGAGTATGAATAAATCGTTACTTATTTTGTAACCATATCCCTTTAAACGTGCTTATGATTGCTTTAACCAGCTTGTAACCGATTCAGTTTCACTGTTATTACACTAATAGCAATATTCATATAGTCAGCATTCTGACTGTAATGAGGCTTACTTTTATAAAAATCATTATTCTTTATTCGTATAAAGTATTATAATTTTAAGGTTTGTGCCATAGGATTGTTTGTGTTATAAAATTTTACTAAAATAGGTAATACCTGACATATTCACCGGTATAAAAGACAAGGGTAAATATTTACACAAAAATATCGTTACATTAAGCGTCCATATCTTTCTCCTTCGCTCAGGATAAGTTCTTATTTTACGTCAAGTGATAAGTACTCATTTTACCTTTCGTGACCGCAAACGTTCTGGTGCCACCTGCATCACTTTACCCGTCTCGTGTCACTATTTTCAAAGCTACCTGAATATTGTCTAGGTTGAAATACGTGTAGAAAATGTGAAGGCTTCTTTTTAAGTTGTAATTCTTTTATTCTGAAACATCCAGTAACTATTGTATATGCTATTATTTAAAATATTGTTTTGTGTCAATTATGAAAAGTGTAAAAATATAGTTACTAAAAAGTTATGCTGATTGAAAAAATCCCTATTGCCTTAATAAAGAAATTTTCGGAAAAAATGGCACTTATACGCTGTAATTAAATTAAATTACTTTTATCCTTTTTGCAAATTACCCATATTTGACATGTACTATTGACTCCCAGAATATACTCTGTTTATTTATATATGTATGCACATTATAATGCCTTATTGGTTGGGTTTAATAATTTGAGTACAAGTTTTGACTTCGCCGTGTCTATATATATATATATATATATATATATATATATATATATATATATATTCCACATAAAAATAAAATAAAATTATAAGAGAAACGAAGGAAATAGCAAAATATGAAGCAAAATTATTTTATTTTTAAATTCACGGTTTCGTACATTTTTGTTGTCCAAATTCCCAATTGCTCAAATTGTTCTTATTCTAATTTTTTTTTCGCTTTCTGTACTCTTTTATTCGTTCTCATCGTGTTCCTGACAATTTCATTTCGTATAGATTGTACGTTGAGGTTGATCTTAAAAAGTTTAACTTAAATATAAAAAATATTCAACCTCAGCGTAACAAATATAATTGTTGTTATTAATCACAATTAAATGAAACAATTGAATTTATTACCCTCACTAAAATACTGGTATATTGATAACTCTAGGTAATATAATAAAACCTACTGTGCCCCCCTGCAATAAACTTACTAACATAAACAATGAAAAATCCGCACAAAACAGGCTTCCGCTTTTGTGTTTGTAACATATAAATGCTGTTGGTTGTTCCTAAGAATTAATCTTTGCCAATATCCTACTTGAAGATGTTGTAATACAACGTAACCTAGGTCGTGGTTAAAGAAATTAAAGAAAGTAGAAATAATACTACATCGCGTAGTTTCATTTAATTGTGAATAATGAATTTCTACAAAATTAACGCCAAATATATTCAATGTTGTTATTAAGCCAAACTTGCCGAATAAGTTCTCCAAATTCTACTTTTTCCCCATGTATTGATATAAACTGAATGACCTGTCGTACGTCAAAAAACTACAAACACTTAAATTATGATTATACTATGTGATACATGAATAAATTTTGCGAGTTAGTATTTGGTGAAAAAAAGAATAATTCCTTGAAATTGTTGATAGCCTTCATCCATCGTTTAAATTATAATATAGTTTATGGTTTTGGAAGCCAACGTCTCCAAAATCTCTGAAGTTTTGACCACGAGACATGTATCAAATAATCCATATTAATATTATGTAGACGAAAGTTTTGTACTCGGTAAGGAATATTGGTTACTCCGTAAGCACTTTTAGGCAGACCGCGTGTAGAAAATCGGATCCAGTGATTGTTTAATATTTGCGCTTGAGGAGTTCCAGTTCAAACACCGTCGTTATTCAAACAAAGTTCTAGCTGCGGTATGTAATCACAGGGTAGTAAGCTCGTTAGTTACGTCTAATAGAAACTTGGATCGGTAGAGGAACTAATATTTATTTATCCATAGTGATATTCTCTATAGTATGTAATAGGAATAAAAAGCAGTACATTATCCGTTATTAAAGATATCTTATGTAGGTAACTGTTAGATATTAACGTATTTGTTTTTCCTACAACTCTTGTTACGTAATTTAAAAATGGAATACTTCTTGTAATTTATTTGTTGTTTTATGCCTGTATTTTTTTCTTTACAAAAAGTAACCTAAAATCCATCAATGTGAAAAGAAATAATTAAATAATAATAATTTAATGGAAAATATATTCTAGAAATATTCTCGAAAACATCAATCAAAGAACCGAAATTTTTACAATTATAGGCATAAAAAAGAAAATACGTTATTAGATTTTACAGTAAAATTTACAAAGAAACTCAAGAAATAAATCTAAATATTAGAGTTTTTGAGAAATTCACGACATTTTACAGTTGCAATGTACTAGAAAATATATTTAATTGTGAAACATGATATAAATTATGATGAAATTGGTTTAATAGCAAAATATCCTTAAGTACACGTATTTTCATAAGAGTGTAAGGAACCTTCCCAGAATTATTTATTGTTTTTTCTAATTTCAAGAATTCAAACACATCCCATAAAATTTTATATCTATTTTTCTCTGCAGAAAGTTTAAAAAATTTTCTAGAATCTTTTCACATTGATGGATTTTAGGTTACTTTTTGTAAAGAAAAAAATTGCGGGAATTCGTTATAATTTGCGCAAATTCGTACAGATCACGCTAACACATGCCATAAAATCGTTTCTGAAATCGTGCAAGGCAATTTTAGTGAAATAAACAAAGTGTATGTTTTTAAAGTTTACTTTCTAGGAAGCTCAGTTGGAATTATAACCACGCATTAAGAGTTCAACTATATTTGTTACCAACGGCCAAACTATTAAAATTATGCGGAAATAGCTTTGAAAGTAACTATAGATATGGATGGATTTAAATTTTGTCCGCGACCCAAAAGCAAAACATTTAGCCTTGGAGCGAGAAATTTAAATTGTTTTTCTACGATATATTTTATATCACCAAATGTAATTTCAACAGGGACATCGGTTACGAAGTACCATCGTATTAATATTTCTTTGCTCTATACATTTTACAGAAATCCAGTGATATCATTGAATTTTTGTAAAATGTGTGAGGTGAAGTAAATGAAGCAAAAATGAAAGAAAAATTAAAAGCACACTATGTGGATGTGAGTTAAAAAAGTTTAAAATTTTTATTAAGTAAAAATTCTAAATAACTTTTAGCTATATAATACAGATTATTTTGAATTACCGTCGGAAGCGATATGAAAACGAGGTGAAGCCACGTATGTACAATAAGTGGAATATGTCTTGTTAACATATTTACATGACATGCTTAAAAAGACTTAACTTCACCATTAATAACAAGTTTTTTCAACCCTGATAAAATCTGTCTACTGTTTTGCAGGTCGATTTTTATACTAAGTTACTTTCGGTTATTGAAACTCTAGATTACGTTTAGAGTTCAAGTCTTTATTATTTTACATATGTATTATTTTTAAGGTGCATAGAAACAGTTACAACATTACAGACAAATTTCAAGTAAGTTTACCTTTCACTTGGTACACATAGAATATTCTCTAATATATGTACTTATTTTTTTAATTGAATTTTGTGTCAGAGATTCAAAGAAAAAAAAGAATAGTTTGAAAAAACACACCTGAAATATTTTGTTTTTATCATTCGCGGATTCATAATGCGAGAGCGCAGGCTGGTTTAAGATTTATGTACACAACTAATACATGTACGTATATATGGCCGATTTTTTGGAACAATGGAAGAACCAACGAAGAATCAAAGAGTAAATAGTTTTCTGTGAGATTGTAATATATTATGTAAATTAAGGTTTGTAAGCACAATGAGGAATCATGAGATGAATATGTTTCGAGAAAAATTATAAAATTTGTTTTGATGGAGAATTTTGTAAAACAAAGCAAAATTATAACAGAAGACAAGTAATGAAAACGTATATTAACACAGATTCTTAGTGTATATTTAATAGTGGATAATATTAAGAAACCGTATGACAATTTTTTATTGATTAATGTTATAATTAATTTAGTAACTTATTATTATTTGCGAAAAGAAACTAAATTAGTAACCATTAAGATTCGTCTTCTTTGTGCTTTTAATTGTGTCTATTAAATTACTTTTCTCTTGATATAATCCTTCCCTCACCTTCTCACCCAACCTATCCCACTTCTGTTTACCTTTCGACTAAATAAAAGAAAATAAGAAAAAAACTCATAGTAAAAAACAAAATTAAGTTTTGAAAACGTAAAAAAGCATTTCATAACTAATATAAGAACTAAAATATCATTAGTATGTTGAAGTGGTATTTACGACCATTCATAATATATTGGGCTGGTGATGTATTTTTAAAAATTATTTGTTTTGTAAAGACCACATTTGTTTACAGGTGCTTGCTTAATGACAGTACTAAGTCTTCATACATGTTGCGTCAACGAAAATTGATTTAAATAGGCATCAATTGTGAAGTCTGTTACGCTAGGAGTAAATGCTTGTTAACATTTTTTGGCCTTAAAATGATTTTTCTGCTTCGTGACATTTTACGGTGCTAAAATATATTATAAATTAAATTTGGTATATATTTTAATTTAATTTTAATTTATGGCCTTATTTTCATACATCTCATGGTTGCACTCCGTAATCTTTGTCGTTTTTTGTTTATTGTAGTTGAACCAGTAAATGACATAGGCCTTCCAACCAAGTAAATCTCATCCAAACTAATATTATAATCCCAAACTAATATTATAAGTGCCAAAGTGTACTTGATTATTCTTCTTTCAAGTCATAACGGAACGTCGAAACGATACAGGCTACTTTACATCTCTGGAAATATTGTCTTATCTGACTTGATAGTGAAAAATAATATTATAAATGCAAAATTGTATTTATTTGTTCTGCTTTCACGTCTCAACGGTGCAATAGATCAATGTGATTTTTTGCACGGAAATATTTGGCAGGCTGTGAAATGCTATAGGCTACCTTTTATTTTCAAAAATCTCATCTCTTTGGCTAAAATTCTTATGTGAAACAAATTGGAATAAAGAAGTAATATCGTAATTTAATTATGGATCGACATAGTTTTGAAAGCATACATATGTTATATAAGGTATCAAAAGAATAATTTCGTTTAATCTCCGATATGGATTGATATATGTTTGCTTTCAATGTTATTTGTATTATATACTTAAGTAAATAAATGATTATAATTAATATAATCAATAAATATAATTCATTTCCTTTAATCATTCTAGATAAATAAATAATTTCATTTTTTCATCGTTATAGGTGGCGCTGCATGTTTTAATTTCTCCCCATAAAACTACAACAACATGAGAGATACCGCGGGTAAAATTTGGTATTTTTAAATAAAACTGGTTCCTTTTTTAGATATTTTGTAGATTAACTTTGAATAAATGAATGTTATTCTGTAATGTTACTTTCAAATTTTTATAGAAAAAAGCAGGACTCATGGCTATTACTCGTTTGTATATATTAGAAATTCAAATTAAAACTAACGAAAGAAAGGACAAGATTATTCAAATACTTATGAGTTTACTTACTAAAATAATTTACAAGCTTGATTAATTGATGTATATAAAATAGTGGAATAAATTTAACGAAACTAATAAACTAATAATACTAGGACTGAGCGATGGTTAATTTGATTATGAATATAACACTAGAATGACTATGGCAGAGAAACTTTCAAATTATAACTTGTATAATCATGCAAATACGTATTGCATTTACATGAAATATCTGAAAATCTGTCAAACAGGAGTTACGACCCGCGTTATGGGGGTTATACACACATTTAGGCAGTTAAAAATATTTAAGGGCATCTACATAGTATTTCCTTTAAACAATTTGCGAATATTAATTTTTGGTAACGTAAACGTATTTAACAGTTTCGGAAATAAGGAGAATGCTAAATTTTTGCATAGTTTTGGAATATCTTTAAAAATATATTTTGTAATTATAAAATATCATTTGTGTATGCGTCCTTATAAAACAATACTCATAAGTTATATAAACATAAAAAAATATTAAGGCCTTTATTTGCCCCGTTTTTAAATTCTATATGTAAAAATTAAAAAAGTTAGTAAAAAATATATGGGTTAATAAGATTAATTACTGTGCCAAATTCAAGTTTCTATGTCAGATAATTTTTGGGAAAATCGGCTGAGAACATAAATAAATATATTTTGTCATAAGTAAATTATTTTTCAGAATCCTACTAATGAGTAGTAAACAAACGATACCCAACACCATACATCGTATTTAAAAAAAATTGAGTCCTTATTTACTCCGAAAATTTCGATATGAATATATTTAATAGTAAATTATTGAATTATATAAGGGTTAATATATTTTATTAACGTCCAATTATAAGCCAATTTCAATGGTTGTACCAAACAAACGGACATAAAGGTAAGTGATCCTATAACAAAACTTAAATTACTAGACATTATGAAATAAAACATTTAAATAAGATAAAAGGGTTTACCATGGTTAAAAATGATTGGTCCAACTAAATTTACACCAATAATGTAGAAAGATATTGCAAATATTTTTATCCTGAGCAGCCGCGACAAGATCCATTTGGGGCGCATCTCGCTGCAGAATGACAGGCCGATATTACAAAATGTAAGTCAAACCGAAAATATATTTTTTTGAAGAAATATTTTTTTTTCCTTTTGCTATAGCGTCGATATAAACTTTTTTTACAAACAAAAGAAGAAAAAATGAGCGTTTTACGGTTTTATTCAAAAGAGAAGTACAATTGTTTGAATGAAAGCTCCAAACTGGCCCTTCTAGCGATTCGGGTGAAGAATGAGGAAAAAAAGTAAGTTTTTATGAAATAAATAAATGAAAACAATAAAAAAGTTTTATCTATTTCTTCGTATCAAAATACTTATACTGCACATTACCCGAATTTATAATATATTTGATAAAAATTGAGTGTTTTTCATCACAAATGTAAACACGCCCTTAAGGAAAATAAATATACCCATAATTGTGATGGTTTAAATACACAAACCGCGATTAGTATGGTTCAAGTACAAAACTTATTAATTTCCATTCGTCTTTGAAAGTACAGAGTAAACTTATATTGCACTTAATCATTTTCTAAATTTAAGATTTTATTATCACAAATTATTTATCATACGAATTGTTTGAATTACATATATTAGTTAGCAAGTAACTTAAGTTACGTGCATCAGCAATTGAAGAAAATATATTTAGTCTTTAAATTGTAATTTTTAAATGTGTTTCAACGTTATAATATAACGGCAGTATGAACATAACGGCGTTCGTTAAACGTTTTTACGTTTTTAAATATGGCTTAACTAATAATTTGTATGAACTGTTGATTCTAATTTTTTATAAAATGCGTATAAATATTAATAATTTTTTAATGTTCTCGACTGTTTGGATTCGATAAAAATCATTAAAAGTTACTGGCAAGTTGTATTATAAAAGTGCATGTAAAGCGCGCGCGTGTGCAAAGGAAAAGTGTCACGTTATTTTTATCGTTATTTTGGTGATATTAGCTTCTGTATTAGTGGGTATTATTTGTGTTTTGAGATTCCTTTTGGGTAATGATAATGGGTTATTTTTTACCATTTAAATTTAGTAATTAAACAAATATCGGTTATAAATTAAAAGTTTAATTATTATTGTAAAAAAATCAGTTGAAGTGAGAAATGTTTAACATAATAATGTGCATTTAAAGAATTTATTTTCAGCAATTACAGAGTACTTAATATAAGCGGAAAATATCAGGTCTTTCCCAGAGCGCAACGTAAATTCTCAATAAATATTATTAAATTTTCTAATACTTTTTGTTCATAGACACAAGTATCAATGTAAATATAGGCATGTATTTTTATTTTTACATGGAAGTTTTGCCCGAAAATAATATACTTGCCCGTAAGAACTAGGAACATTTCGATAATTTTTTTGAAATCATATGAAAGTATATACATTACATATCTGGAAAGAAATTCTGCAGCTGATGGTAATTTATCATAAGAAAACCATTTTCAAAAAAAAAATACTCACCAGAAATAAGTCGAAATTTGTATATTACATGGTTATTTCTCATTATTTTTACAATTAATTTATCATTAAACATTACACATTTGACATACATAAAGTAATTAAAAAATTAATGAAATTAAATCACTTAAAATAAACTTTTAACATTACGTTAAAAAAATGTAATTTTTGACAGTTTTAAACGTCAAATAAGAAAAATTATCAATTACACCAACTTAATATGTTTCACCATTTTTAAATCTTTAATTTATGGTTGTTTTTTTTTAGTTTATGATTATCAACTTTTGCATTTGCCATTACTATAAAAATATAATTATGGTAATTAATTTTTAAAATATTAACTTATTATGAACTATGTCTAAAAAAAGAATACAAATGATATATGTAAATAAAATAATTTCCGGCCGTGGCTAATGTATTAAAAAAATTGTTTAAAAAATTACTTTCATGAAAAATACATATTTCCCAAAAAATATTTGATATAAGTATTTCGAAAGAATAAACAAAATCCCAGCTTTTTTGTTGATTTTTTAAATTCATTTAAATACACAATAAATAAATACAATAAATATTGTCAATATTAAACTTTTGTAAAAAGTGAAAAAAATGGTATGTGAATTTAAAATATATTTAAAATTTAGGCAACTACAAAGTGAAATGAATGCCATAAATGCAAAAATAGATATATGCCATAATACAAATAGACTTTATTGTTTCTTGAATGTTGGCACCATTTAGGCAAAATGTAGTAAATTGACATGTTAAAAGAAAATATTCAATTTCGATATTTAATTGTTGTTATAAATACTTAATATTTCATAACAAATTATGCCTTTAATTAATTAATTAATTTTTTATTTATTTATTTATCACCTATGAAGAAAAAACAGATACAAATAGAATACAAAATAAGAGTTTTTTGACACTAAGGTTAACTTATATCCTAACATTCCCACATGAAAGTAATATTCTACATACATATATCTTTAGTCTTTTCTAGATATTTCCATGATACATTAAATATTCAGAAATTTTATAAAATATCAAATTAAATTTTAATAAAGTAATATTGTTAACAATCAAGCAATAACTATTGAAATTATTGAAATCAGCCTTTCATTTAAAGTTCACTGTAACAGTTATCAATAATAGAATTAATAGTAATCACTATCCCACTTATAATAATATCGATTAAATAAAAAGAAAAAAAAACAGAATATCAGGTCGATTTGAATAAATGAAAATGTAATGTCAATGCTTTCAAAGGACTAATGGTGTATAGGTATCCGTTTAACTGACTGTTTGTATTGAAGTACTGAGCTGGCAAATATATCTAGAGAATGAAATTTTCTGTCGCAATCATCACAAAGTCTGCGTAGTGGTACACGAGCTCCAGCATTAGTGCGAGCGGTAGGTAGATGGAACAGCGCGATGCTACGTGTCGCTCTCCCTGGCACACGAAACTGCAACTGATTCACTATATCGGCGCAATCATAACGACTATGGCAAATATTATAAAGTACAATTGCTCCGAGTTCGACACGCCTTTCGTGGAGAATACGGTATTTGAATGTGTACAATGCATTATAATAGTCTATTTTGGGTGTATTGAAGCGATATTGCAATGTATATGTGTATAAATCGTTTTGAACTCTTTCGATCCTATCAGAATAAGTAAGATAGTAAGGATTCCAGACGGCAACAGCATGTTCAAGTTGAGGTCGCACAAGACTTGTCTAGAGGATACGATACGTTCTTATTTGCTTAAAGGATTTGGTAGTTCGTAAGACAAAGCCTAGCAAAGCATAAGCTCGCGATGTGATCTGCTTTACGTGAACATCAAGATGTAGCTTTTGATCAAACATTACACCAAGATTACGTATGCAATTAACATATTCTAAAGAATGACCACCTATGTCATAGGTATGAAAATAGATTGTCTTATTTTTAGAAAAGGTGATCGATTTACTGTGCCTTAATCGTATCTTGTTTGTTCTGCAATACGCATCTAGTCTTTTAAGATCTTCTTGTAACTTCGAATGATCAGAAGAATCTCTTATTTTGGAGAAAATCTTTAGGTCGTCAGCATATAACAGGAACTTGCTGTGTTTAAAACAATTGCTAATGTCATTTATAAACATGATAAACAAAAAGGGACCCAATATGGAATCTTGAGGTACCCCTGAAGTCACGGGAACATGAGATGATATAAAACCGTTAATTTTTACTGCTTGTTGCCTGTTACTGAGATAGGAGACGAACCAACGAAGTAAATTGCCCTTTACACCGTTAAAAGAGAGTTTTTTCAGCAAGATGAGATGATCAATCTTGTCGACGCTTTTTTAAAATCTGTCTAGATGGAATCAACCTGTGTCCTGCAATCCATAGTTGACCGGTTCCGCACGAATCCATGCTGCCCTTCAATAATATGCCGATGCATTGTCGGATAAATACTATTGTGAACCCCTTTTTGAAATACTTTAGACACTGCTGCCAAAATGAATATAGGCCGATAATTTTCAACAGATTGTTTACTCCCAGATTTATATACTGGTATTATATGTGCATATTTCCAGCACCCGGGAAACGTACCCTGCGCGATACACATGTTAAATTTTATAGTGAGTGGAGCATAAATTGTGTCGTGTGTGTTTTTAAGAAATATAGATTCAATGTTGTCTGGACCTGCTCACTTATTGGGATTTATTTTCTTGAGAGCATTAGTTATTTCATCTCTTTGGAAGCGGATGGAGGTGATATTAATATCCATCTGAAGTGCTAAGTTGTGATGAGGAGGTAGGTTTTGTTCGAAGGATTCACAAATATTAATTGGATCTAGAGGTGGGTTCCGTTAAAAGGTAGATTTGAAGAACTTCGAAAACATTTGGCATATCATTTGAATGTCATTCGATTCATAACCTTCGAAATTCATCGGCGATGGGTATCCTTCTGACTTCTTTAGTGATGACACGTATGACCAGAAACCTTTTACGTTGTTATTAATAAGTTTCTCAGTATTGTGGACGTAGTCACGAAAACAAGACCAGGATATTTTCTTAAATTTACTTCTTAATTTAGAGAAATTTAAGTAATCGGAGAAGTTACCGTATAATTTCCATTTTACCCAGAATTTTTCTTTACGTTTACTTACCTGTATCAATTTAGAAGTGTACCAAGTTGGATGTTTCCTGGATTTTTGTGGTTTCTTTGTAACTAATTTATTGATAATATCAAAAATAATAATATAAAATCTATCCACAGCGCAGGTAGCTGAAAGCTGGTGGAACTCCTTTTCCCAGTTTATGGATTCTAGCGCTTTATTGATTGCAGTATAGTCGCACTTGCGGAAATTGTATTTTGAGTTGTCAGCCTTTTTCATCGCGACCTCTGGACAGCAATCAATTGTGAGGAGGAAAGTAGGACGATGGCGGTCCTCGCGAAGTAATGGTTCCGCAGAAGAGACTTTACATTTACAATTACTCAGTGCGAGATCGAGAGTCCTGTTATTACAATCTTTAAGATAATTAAGCTGTTGCAATTTCATGAACGAGGTGACGCCAGTAACAAGGGTAACTAAGGGGTCAGAGCTGTCATTTATGATGCCATAGGGACAATTTTCCATAAACTGATAATTTAGGGTTGGAATTTTGTAATCACCAACTATTAATATATGGTTACTAAAATTATCAGTATATAAATTTTGTAAATTGCAGAAATGTTTTTTATAGATATTTTGCAAACATTTCGGTGGAATATAAACAGCACATAAAATAAGGGAGAAATTCTTCATTCGTAAAGAAATAAAAAGTTCCTCGGAATCCTCGTTTTCCCATTGACGGCAACGCTTTGCAATAAGCTTTGTCATAACCGCAACAACAATTCCACCTCCACACGATTTAATGCTACTAGATAGATTTCGATCACGTCGAAACACCGTGTATTGGTCGTCTATAAACTCGGCGTCAAATATGTTTTGGTGGAGCCAAGTATCGACAAGTACAATTACGTCGTAGTCATTTGTTCGAATATTCATGGGCAGTTCATTAGTCTTGGTTTTAATTCTGCCACAATTTTGATAATAAACTGATAATTTTGCCTGTTCATTCATATTTTACAAATGAATGGTTAGTTTAACTAAGAATAAATGAAATAAAATACAATGAAATACAAGATAGCTGAAACCTATCCAGCAGACAATTACAATACAAAGATGACACTAACAGATCGACAAAGAAACTATACAGGAGTTGGATACTACAACAATATTTAAATTTTTAACTTTGTTTGACTGTATAATAATAATTCAAATTATTTCCAATCGTGAATAACATAGGAAAGTGATTAATATCAACACTAGAGCTCAACTGATTACATTCTACACATAACACACAGGTAATTTTGAGAGTAAATATGCTATTAAAGAATAGTCACATTTTCTGGATATCGTTTTCGTACTTGATTACGGAAGACTTATCCCCGGCACTTTTCCTGACATAAATTTTGCTATTTCGTACCCAAACATACTCGTAGCATTTCTGTTTTTTCGCGGCACGTACTTTTACGTGAAGTATTTTTTTGTTTGAAGCACTTTTTCCAGTTATAAGTGAAATAACTGGAAAAAGTGGTTAAAATCTGTTCCATCGCAAATAAAATCGTCAGGTACAAAAATTTTTCAAATGATTTTTTTTTATAATATATAATCATCAGCTGCATAATTTCTTTCCAGATATGTAGTTTTTAATGTATATACTTTCATATGATATCAAAAAAATTGTCGAAATATTCCTGGTTCTAAAGTGCATTTATACCAAAATATACTTACGTAGATATTTTATATCGTAATACCGTATAATTAGTCCCAAATGTCATAGTATAATGGTTTTGGTTACTTCAAATATTTCATGATAGTTTAATTAATTTAGTATTTATTGTATATATCATTATGATTTGCAAATATTTTGTAATTTTGCTAAAAATACGGTTTAGTACCAGGAAAATTTTGACATTTTTTTGATATCATATGAAAGAATATGTATTAAAAACGATGTATCTAAGAAAACTCTGCAGCTGATGAAAATTTATTACAAAAAATCAATTTGAAAAATTTTTCACCTGATTTTTTTGTGATGGAATATGTTTTAACCTTTTTTCCAGTTACTTTACTTCTTATTTTATCACTAGTGCTTAGTTAGTTATTGAATAAGAATGTATAATAAAAATACAAGTAAATTTAATTATTAAACTAGTATATTTTTTATCCTGTCAATTTCAACAATTACATTTTGTTTATATGATACAAACGTTCAGGAAAAAATAAAATCTGAATGTGAATTAGTACTGTTTTTTACACACAGTATTTTTGAATGTATGTGTTAAAAATTAATTACCATACTTTTTTATAGTAACGGCAAATGCAAAAGTTGACAGTTATAAATTAAAAAAAAGTGTAACTTAAAGATTTAAAATAGTATAACATATTGAGTTGGAACGATCGATAGTTTTTTTACTTGAAGTGTTAGGAATTGGTAGAAATTGTTTTTTATTCACATTATCTAAATGTTTGTTTTCAACTTATTTAGTTTCATTAATTTACTTTTAATTTTTTGTGTATGTTAAGTGTATAATATCTAACAATAAGTTGATTCTGAATTTAATAAAAAATAGCCTTGTTATATATCAATTTCAACATATTTCTAGTGAGTATTATTTGTTTTCAATTTAAGTTTTTTATCATAAATAATCGTCGGCTGCAGAATTTTCATTCAAATTTGTTGTTTAATGTAATATACACATAATATACTTCTATATAATTATCAAAACGTTTAATTTTAATTAATATAAATGAAACAACTTTTAAAAGGTTATATCAACTCCTTATTTTTTTTCTAAAAATATCTGTACGAGACTAGATATAGATATAGATAGATGATATCTCCTCTATTAGACTATACTATCAAGTTTAATAAACTGCGTCCTAGTCTGATGACTACAGTCCGTTAGTCTTTGAGGACATTCTTCCGTATGAGAAAATTGTAATTTTATATTGATTCTATATTATAGAAAAATATTTAAAATTTTTCATTTATTATTTATTATTAATTTAAAATCTCTTATTAACCAAGAAGGGTGTTTCTGATCTGACAAAAATTTGATCTTGTGTGCACGGTCTTGGGTTGTTTTATCTTTGACCTTTTACCAGTCTTTAATTGTTTAAAACTTCCGGGTCATTTCGAAGCATTCATTTTTAAGCAAAGAGAATACTTTATATATACCCTGTACAGAGAAAGTATTTAAAATTATAAAATAAACTTAAAAATAGCTCGATTTTATAACAGGATAGAGGCGATTTCACGGTGTTAACAGGATCGATTCAATTAAAATTTCTATCAAGAGCATCGACTTTAAATCTCCCTGATATCTAATTGTAAACAATAAATTTAATTAAAAGCTTCACAAACGGCTTAAAATATGGAGCGTGTAATAAGGATTAACTTCATTCTAGACATTAATACGATTTAAAAATTCTTTCGATATTAATTCATGGCAATCGTTTCAGAAGAAGATAAAATTTAAAAATTTGCTTTAGTTAATTTGAGTTTAGGTATTAAATCACGGACGTCAATTTATTATTAACTCTTTATTTATAATTTGTGATTCGATTTAAGTTAATCCTCAATTAATTTTCCGTATTTAGTTGATTTATAAACTTTACGAATGAATTTCAGATGAGTAGAAATAATGATTAGGAATAAATAATTTTTAACGTTTTTTTTATGGTTCAAATATGGGCAAATCAAAAATGTCTCGTTCAAATATTTTAAGCAAATATTGAAAAAAAAAGATATTCAAAGTTAATACTTTTTATAAAACAATAGGGAACTAAATAATTTTTTATTGTGTTATAAAACTTTTGTTAAATTATTTTTGAAAAAGAATTAAATAAAGAATCTTTGACATTGTACAGTAATCGTCAGAACAAATAATATTAGAATTTCAATAATCCTAATAATGAGATTTATTCAGTATTTTTTGTAAGGTAATAGAAAAAATGGTAAATTTTGTGTCCCTATAAAATGTAATTGCTTTATAAGTGTCCTTACAGTGCAATGATACTTGAATATGGCATATACATTGTATTAGTTGCATATCGATTTATTTTGTGTTTGTTCTTTGCTGTCAGTCAGTTGCTTAATATTCTGATTGGAAAAAGATAGCTTAAACCAGTTTTTATTATAAATGTCTGTAGGTTCGTGACGCAACATGATGGGAACAGTTTTTGAGAAGATTTTGGAATTTGTTTTGATGGAAAATTTTGTTAAGCCAAAGTAAAATATTTAGGATATAACAAAAAATCTATTAAATATTTTTCCACTAATTGAAACTATGTGATATAGTATTATTACTACTTTATTTAAATTTTTTACCATGACTTAGGTTTCTTTTTATAAATGGTCCGCTTGAAGATGTTGTCACAAAACGAAACTTAGGTCGCGGTAAAGAATTTAAATATTGTAGAAATAATTCTGCATAATGTAGTTTCATTTAGTTGAAACAAATTTAATTATAATAAATTTCGACAGAGTTGACGCCAAATTTATTCAATAAAGAATTTATTATTAATATTGGTGATTCTGTTAATCTAATTAAATAGAAAAATTTAGAAACGGTATTAAAATTCTCAATAGTTTCAATAATATATTTTAACTCCCCTCACGTTATGCTTAAATTTCATGCGACATTTCATTATCCTGGTAAAAGAATTATTAACAAATTAATTAATTCATATGATTTATAAACAAAACAGTGATATAACTCATAACAAATGTTGAAGTGAAATTTCTTTGGGCGTGATGCGAGTTAAATATCAAGGTCGCAACCTTCTTCATGCAATGTTTTGCAACGTTCTTCCAACGTTTCGCAAAGTTTAGTTGTAACGTTTTGAATACAACAAATCTATCGCAAGTAGGAGAGAAACATATATATTGAATATAATTATACTTAGCTAACAACCAAGAGAGAGAGAGTGGGCGGAAATAAATAAAATGGCGCTCACTGATCCCATCACCTGTTTTGTAAGTTGTGTGTCAAAAGTAAACTGTCAAAATTTTGCCAAGTGTATGTATGCGCAAAAATAAACAAAAATGGAGCTCACTAGAGCTATTATCTGTTTTATACCTTATGTGTGTCAATTTTTTTTCGATTCATTTATTTCCTTGTGACTAAAGGCTTCATGGACGGCTTAAAGTATGGAGGGTATAATAAGGATTAACCATCTTTCTAGACATTATTACTACGATTTGCGAAGTATACGCGTGGGCGATAAGATCAATAACAAATTTTGCGTGTACTTTATCCATTACAGGACTAAAACATACGTACATAATTTATTTATAAATCCGCAACGAACCCGCACATACAGCTGTAAATATAATTTGCGACAGGAGCAATAAGTCCCGGTTTCCTTTAGCTACATTTAACCATGTTCTGGTACACTTATAATAACTTTTTTTTCAATTGACAATTGTTTATTTCAATTTTTGAGAAAAATTTTTATAAGATGTTTACGTTGATTTTATTAGTTTTTATAAATGTATGGCAATAAAATCTTTTACGAATTTAGTATATTTTTTAAATATTTAACTCAACATATTAATATTGCCCTTAAACACGTTTGACATTTTGAAGTGTACTCATGCTCATGTGATGTATATATTTCTACAATGAGTAATATTTATAGTCAATTCCTACTTATTTGTCTTTCTCGATCGTTTAAATCGCCACAGAAATTTAACTTCTTTCACGTTTATACGTGAATTACACGCTATTTTTTCAGTTTTTGTAACTCATTTATCCATTATTGTTATTTTTTGTTTATACATATAGATTCAGTCCGAATGGGAAATAGAAATAACAGAATTATACACACGTTAGTAGAAAATTTAGAGGGGAGGATATCCTTTTTTAAGGCTTTATTAGCAAATATCTCACTAACTATTGATTTAATTGGAAAAGGTATATTGGAACCTCTATAAAATTTTTAAAAAGCAATCTAACCATAATCCACAATCCTATGTGTAATGATTTTTTTTTCATCCCTCAGTTACGTGTATGGAATGCCATACCCAATATTGCATAATTTTTTTTTTATAATTCTACTGTTTTACTGCATAAGGGTTCATGAAAGACATCTATCATCCAATTTTTATCTATTATTATTCATATAATGCCAATAATTTGCAAGTAAAATAAAAAAATCTTGATGTTTTGCATGCTAAAAACCCTAAGCACGTTTCTCTTATGATGTGAAAACTCGTATAGTAATATGCAAATTTATCGCAAAGTTAAAAGATGTTCCGTGTTGCTACTTTCTAGTTTTAGAAAGTGTTCGGAAAATTAAAAATTTGGCACATCGATTAGAAGTAGAAACGAACAATATAGCACTCTCAAAAATAAAACAATCTTTTGTTTTCTTCAAAGTAACCTGATGTGTATTTTAAATCATAATGGAATATGAAGCATGTTTGGGAATTTGAATGTATTCTAATAAGAAATAAGTTTTTTTTTAATTTGAAAACTTGCCAATTTTCCTGCACGCATTTTTTCAAACTGCAGTATTTTGCATTGTAAATAATACACTTAATATCAACAAGATCCACATATAAACAAATACACGGTCGATTAATGTGATAATAGTTTCAGTTCTGAAAATCTGAATGTCAAGAACGAATTCTGAATGTATCCAGGGACTAAATTGCTAAAGATGAACTTAAACCATTAGTAGAAGCCTTTCCAGTAGGGGTAAATAGCTGTGTCAAAGCTACATCAAACCATCTGTGTTAAGTTTACGAAATAAGGAATAATTTTGTGGTCATATGACTCTTATTCACAACATTTTAGGGTGATCGTTTGTGATAGTGGTGTTTTTCTTTATTGAATAAGCATGTAAAAAAGCGATATTTTGCAAGCGATTAAAAATATTTGTCAACAGTTTTCCCCACTTCAAACGAACGAATACACTTGATACAAAAAATGACCTTTGGCCAATAGCTTTTCTTAGAGAAATATGATATTAGAAAAAAAGCTATTTTCATTCATTGTACTTAATGACTTTGATGAGAGCAATGACCTTCATTTTTCCCAAAAACTGGAATATTATTTAAAATCAAAAAAATTAAACCCTAAGAGAAGTAGAAATTATTTTCAAATTATTCATAGATTTCCTCTCAGCATACATTTGTACCAGGGAGATAAATATACTGTGATGATATAAGTTTGCATTCAAACTAATAAAAACAAAAGTCTTGGTATAAAATATTCTCACATGGATATATTCATACGTGAAATATTATCTGCATGGGTAAAGATCTTCAAAACTATATCAAATGTAATACGTATCTCTTATTTTGAAGGTAAGATTATTCTAATAAACTTTCTCAAATCCGTATTACTATAAATAAAATAATTTTAACTATTAATTCTGTTACCACTAATTATAATAGTGAATTTTTAATATAAGACTGATTTCAATAATTTTAAATATATATTATTTGTTACATAATTTATAATTTAATTTAATGTACTATATAATTTTTGGACATTTAATGTATCAAACAAATATTTAAGATTGAGGTTATATGTACGTAGAATATTATTTGGATATGGGAATATTAGGATACAAGCTAACCTAATATTGGAAAAACTAACTTTTTGCATCTCACTATGATTTGTATTTATTGTTTTTCCGTAGGTGATAAATAAATAAATAAAATAAAATTAATTGATAATTATCCTTTAATGGTCTCTTTTCAAAAGTGATTTTTGATGTTTAACTTACTTATAAAGGATTCGTTTCTACTAAATACAAATAATTACATTATAATGTTTCAAGTATTACTATTGACTTGTTACTTTGGTGTACTGATTAATAGGCAGAAAAATAATTTTTTTTTTTAAATCATTAAGATTTAATCATATAAAGAATTATGCTATTAAGTTATTTACTATATATGATACTATGCAATTTTGCTGAAATATATAGTACCCTAACAAATTGACCCGTGTACGAGACAAGGGTTTATATATTTATATAAAAGTATTGCAATATTAAGCGTACACATTTTTCTCTTTCGCTCGCTAAAAGCTTTCATTGTACGTCAAGTGATCCCTACCGTAACCGCCAACGACCTTGTCCCACATGCGCGCTGGATAGGTAATGTCCCATGTCACTATTTAAAAAGCAACTTGAATTCTGTCCAGGTAGATATACGGTAGAAAGTCTGAAGGCCATAATTCATTTATTTTACTTTGAAGCCATAATTCGTTTACTTGTAAACCACCGCTTGTGTATGTAATTAGAATGTTTAAAATATAGATAAGCAATGTTTCGTGTAAATGTCAACAAGGTTATCATAATGGTAACTAAGAAGTCTTGCTTGTTGATATGAAAAAACTCGATTTCAATAAGGAAGAAATGTTGATAACTAATTTTGGAAAAAAAAGTTAAATTTAATAATTTAAATTAATTTATTGAAATTTTGTATCATAATTAAATTTATTTGGGCTTTAAAAATTTAAAACCCAAAAAACGTTATATCATCGTCATGTTATGTAACAGTGAATAAATTCTTATAAGTTAGTATGTGGCGACACAATCCTTTACCATGATGTTGAAGTATACCATTATTTAAAACGATCATCTAGACAGTTTGGAAGCAAACATCTCTAAACTCTCCAAAGTTTTGACCACCGAGTTTGTGTCAAAAAAACCAAATTCATTTTAATGTAAATTATTGTAGGCGTAAGTTTTGTTCTTGTAACGGAGTATTGGTTACACTGCACGAGGCAGAGGCAGAGGCAGACCGCCTATTGGAAATTGGCACCAGTGCTTATGTATATTTGCACTTAGTAGTACCTTTATAGTTCTACTTCATATGCCATCGTTATTCGGACAAAGTTTGAACTGCGGCATGTAATCACAACAAACTTAGTTTTGTCTAACGAAAAATGTAATTGGAAGGAAATCTAATATTAAGATATTTATTATCAATAATGGTATTCTCTTCCCTAAGAAAGTGCACATAAGGAGTGGAAAAATGCAGTGACTTAATATAATGTTGCAATATCTGTTATTAAAATATCTAACATATTTTATAAATATATTCAGCTTTTTCCGTAACTCGTTTATTAGATTATTTGTTATAATTTCTTTATAAAAAGTAAACATATTTTAAAAATATTACTTGAATATCTATTATTTTTCAGTAACCATTAGTTTACTTTTGAATTGAGCAAAATGATATCGATTGAAAAAGAGACTTTCACTTTAATATTTTGTTCTACTTCTGTTTACTGGATTATGTATTTAAATTTCAATTAATTTTATAGAATTGTAAATCACCAAACATTATGGATGTCACATTTTGGAATTACATTAAATTTTTTCACTGAACTTGGCGAAGTAAACGTTATGTACCTTTTTGTGAAGGTGTAAAGTGTTTATTAAGTATATACATTAATTGATTTGGAAGTAACGTATCGATTTGAGTAAAACTACTTGGAATAAGAATTACACACACACACACACACACACACATATGTATATATATATATATATATATATATATACACATATAAAATAAGTCCCAGGAAAGTGTTATAATCGTCAAGAAATGGCTCTGTGCGTATGCGTGTATGTGTTTGTGTGCATGTATATTTGATAGTGTGTGTGGGCGTGTGCGTGTGCATGAGCGTGAGTATATATGCTGTGTATGTGTGGGCGTCATTCATGTGTCTGTGCGCATGAATGTACTTATTTTTCGTTTTTCATAAACCGGTCATTCTGGAACACTAAAATTTTAATAAAAAAAGTAGTGTTTTTGAAATAAGTTTAATAACTGTTATATTTTTTCCGTACTACATAATTTTACATTCAGAAAAAATAATAATTTATGTACATTTTAAAAATTAACACCTAAAATACGTGTAAAAATATTTAGATGGGGCAAATGGAATAATAGATTTGTTTTTTTTATTTCACATATTATGCGGGGTATCGATTGAAAGAGAAAAGTACAAATATTTTAAAATGTTTTTTTTTATTTTGTTTAAAATTTGCTTTCGATGTGCAAAAATATATTTCGTTCCTAACTTCAAAAACTTCTACAGCCAAAGCTACGAACTATAGCAATGATTCTAAATTTCACATTTCTTTAGAAATTTACAATGCTTTTATATTTGCGAAAGATATTCTAGGCAATATATTTAATAGATTTAAAATAATATTATATTATTACATATTCTTACTTGATAACATCAAGATAGAATACGAAGTTACTGAATATTTTAGGATAAATAACAAGTTCATGATTTTATTTCTATTTTTTCATGCGTTCTTACTTGTACATATTATTTCATACTTACACAATTTGTAAAACTAGTTTAACGTATTTCTTTGGAACTAATCAGCGAGACAATGTCAGTTAACACTGAAAGCATCAATAATTATGAGGTATGATTAAGAAAAACTATTCCTCAGACTCCAATGGCGGTTGTGATATAATAAATCAATTTTGAGTTATTGTTTCATGGAAAAATTGTTTTACAGTGAAAATGGTTTCCCCATTTTCATATTAATGATTATTTAATATGAATTATATTCGTGAATTGACCCAATTAAAGTAGAATTAAAAGAAAGTGAATAAAACATTACAAGGTAAAAAAATTGTGCGTGTTTTGATAATGTGGTTTGTTTTAATTATATTGTTTAAATTAATTAAAGAAATGAGATTAAGATATGCGAAACTCGTTATTTAGATATGCGAAACTCGTTCAAAAACGTTATTAAAATAATGCTAGCAAATAATGTTTTTAGTGACACGCTTTAGAACCAACAAATAGACTGACAAAATCGAAACGAGAAGTTCTCCACGTCCTACCAATAATAATATAAATAGTTTAATAGGAAACTGTGTAGTTTTAACTGTTAGACATAACTATGTTACAAGCCTATGATTACTTACGTAGTTCAACCCTTATCTAAATAATGATGATGTTTGAATTGGAACTGCTCAAGGGTGAATATTAAGCAATTGCTGGTCTAGTTTTCTAACAAGCGATATGCCTGTTAGAGCGTACGGTGTAGCCAACATTTTTTAACAAATACAAAACTTTCGCCTACTTAATTATGCTCACTGTTACATAATGCGACAACAAATTTAAGTTTATTGGGTTTTAGAACCATAAAACCCAAACCAGTTTTAAATTATTAAACATTTCATTAAATTAGTCGAAACGTTTTAATATTTAATACAACACATTAATATTATAATATTTTTTTTATTCTCATAATCCACAGAGTATTCTAGGGTGTTTAACCTCGTGAATTTTAGAGGAAATATATGTATGTATGCATGTGAGTAAGTTTGTTCCCTCGTGCAGACTAAAATACTAAAGTTATTTAAACAAGTAAGGTATGTTTTGATTTGTCATAATACGCAAAGTGTTTAAGGAAATATAACGTAATAAATTTCATAGGCTATGTTGGTATGTATGTATGTGAGTTTGTTTGTTCCCACGTACAAACTAAAGAAGTAGGTATCTACAGATTTATCATTTTTCACTGAGTGTCCTAGGGTATAAAACTTAATGAATTTCACGGGAAATGTAAATTTCAGTAAATTTGTTACCTCGTACAGACTAAATTATTAAAGTGATTTCAACAAGTGACGTATCTTTAGATTTACCATAAGCGACAGAGTATCCTAGGGTATTTAATGTGATGAGTTTCACATATTATATTTGTATATATGTATGTATGTGAGTAAGTTGGTTCCCTAGTATAGACTCAAATACTGAAATAACGTCAACGAATGAGTTTTCTTTAGATTCGTTATAATCCAAAGAGTATCCTACGGTATATAACGGAGTTAACTCATAGGAAATATTTGTATATGAGTAAATTGGTTCCCTCGTAACATATTTTTATATTCGTCATAATCTACAGTGTCCTAGGTAGGGCATATTGCCTAATGAATTCACATGCAATGTATGTATGCATTTCGTAGGTCTCAGTTATTTTTTTCCATAGTCGGGTTTTAGTTTTTTCTTTTGTAACACGTGCAGTATTGTGCCGAGCGTGTGACGTTTACCTGTAGAGACGTTTGTTCATGTAGAATGCTGATACCAATTAATATAGGTTTGTATATTTATTATTGAACACGCTTAAAAATTAATTTTTTTTTTGTTAAGCTTGGAACGGACCTGATTAGTCATTTGAAAGTCACATTTTAACGGCTGCTTTAAGAACTTTTATTACATTTAACCCTAGAAATGACATATTTCCTGTAAGATGATATGGTTGGGTTTTGCTTAACAAAACTGAAAAATATTTCTGCACCATATGTATTTTAAATAAAGTTCTCATTTTTCCTCAGTATACGAAATTGTTATTTGCAATCATCTACGGTGAAACCTTAATAGGTATGTTATCCGCCCGTGTACGGTCGCTGTAGCGTCTATAAATAATATTATATATATAAATAATATTTCGTTAATATCAGCCACTAGCTGCAGTTATAAACTAGTATAAACAACAGAAAAGCTCAAATCCTCCACAAATTTTGTAATTTTTGCAAACTCACTTAAGCGATGCTGTGTAATATAAAGGAACGCACACACATTCGCACACACAAACACACACACACACACACACGCACATATATATATATATATATATATATATATATATATATATATATATATAATCTTAATTTCCAAGTCGATCAAACTAGTCTACGGGTTATTATTCTTAAGGAATAGGAATACTTCACAGATCTTATTCTTCTCTTATTATTTTCTTAGAATAAAATTCTGAAGGAAAGCTTCATTTTCAAAAATGTAGTTTAGATATCTAGCTGTATTAAATAATTCGCTCGCTAGGAATGTTTTGGTTTTATCAAATTGTCTTGTAGTGAAATGTCGTCACGTGCATATACTCAAGTTATAATAA
The DNA here is from genome assembly GCA_039881145.1 of Druceiella hillmani. Taxonomy (NCBI): domain Eukaryota; kingdom Metazoa; phylum Arthropoda; class Insecta; order Lepidoptera; family Hepialidae; genus Druceiella; species Druceiella hillmani. The sequence continues at coordinate 19,955,537 of JAYKKI010000025.1, forward strand.
ATTATGGAGATATAATATATTTACAAACACAACAAAAATAAAAACTGTTATCAACTTAGTACCGCCCTACCCATCATAGCTACTCTTACGTAAGAATGAAGTAATTGTTGTAAACACAGGATTTTAGTCAAACACAATTAAACTAACAAAAGTTATATTTAAGTTTTTTTTCTAACTATAATAATCTAAGTTACCAAATAAGTATATTTACAGATATACGTACAGAATAGTCTTCACAAATTATTGGAAATTATTTTATTTCATTATTTTCAAACTACTAAATACCGTACATAATTCCAGAAATTGGCCAACTAGACTCAGTGTAACAGAGCCTAACTGTTACCAAGGTGCTCCGTACGTCTTCGAATACGTGCATTTCCTGTGCATCATCTAATCGTGTGACGTAGAGCGTGGTATGGCTCGTTGTTCGCTTTATATATACTAGCCACGCCCGACTGATGCACGAAGAACTAGTAAGCTGAACCATAATATGGTCAATCATATTTATGAGAGTTCAACTGAAAATGGACACGTCTATATATTCGAAATCATGTATTATTTTTTAACTTTGTTTTCATATGAACTTCCAGTCATGGTTTTACAAACTATAGTTAAAAAAAGTTTCAGCTAAATCGACCGAAGCGCATTTCTAGAATACCGCGTATTATTTCACAAAAACTAAATATTATGGGAAGCTTGCCATAATACATGAGTGAAAACCACATTCAAATCGGTTAAGTCATTTCTGAGATTAGCGTGCACAAACGCATAGATAGAAAAAAATTCTAAAAACTATTTTTTTGGCCTCGGTAACATAACAAAACGTGTATAAATTGTTTTTTTTATATTTAATGTACAGATACGGCTTGTTTATGATTTTATTATATTTATAGATAATTAGTAACAAAAATGTATACTACAATAAGAATTTATACATACAAAATCTATCATTGTCAATATTAAAATTGTCATCAGGCTGAATAGAATTTGTTAAGAAAGTTTGTAAGAATTCTCAACCGTTTCTTTAGAAAAATTCTATCAAAATTAAAATTCCAACAAAATAAAATTACATCTTTAGGATTCTGCCTTTCAAAAGTAAAAAAGAAACGAAACCCTCTTAGTGTCTTTTGGTTGTCCGTCCATCCGGCAGTCTCTTTCTGAAAGGTTTTTTCATAAGTAGCTTGAATATCGTGTTCTGAAACTTTACGTTGCTGTAAACATTTTAAATTTTTTTATTTCATGCAACAAAAATGCATGGCCCTTTAAAGCCTGTTTATTATTTCTACCCGGCCGGTTACAGTAGTGAATATTAGAAACTATAGGTCGATCTACAATCCTGAAAGCCAGCAAATTGTGAGATCTTTAAGGGCAAGTGAAGGACAAAAACCTCAAACTAAATAATTTCAAATTCTGTGAAGGATTATATATTCCTATGAAATATCGCTTATGAAAAATAAAGCAAGCAATATATTAAAATTCTGAACTATTTTAATTTTATAAATATTTTAATAGAAATACTACGTACCATCAAATGTTTATAAATGCTTAAATGCGTACGAAAGCGTGATTTCTATTCGTGCTTGACAGATTTGTTTACAGAAATCTTCTTGAAATACACTTAGTTTGATGCAAAGAATCATTGTTTAAAAGTAGATATGTTCTTTCTAAAATTGCGTAGTTATAGATGAAACAAATATTAAGGAAAATCCATGTACTCGTTCTTCGTCAACTTATTGAAGCAAGAATAACATTTGCTAAAATACCAATTTCCTGGCACCGATGACTGTAACAAGGTAGACGCGGATACACCTACAAGTGCATCTGATCTCATTGAGTGGCGCGCTTAATAATTTAACGTCAAAGTATATGAAATATAAATAATTGAAATACCAACTAGGACATGCGTCATTACCAATGGTTCTTACAAAACTATGATTACTTTCGAAAAGCTGACTTGATGTCGAACTCCGTCATTCAGTTTTTTTCACTTAATGTAAAATATATGTAACATACACGTATTCGCATTAGATGAACGAATGCTATTTTGTACGCGTCTATCATTAATAGGATATGATCAATATACGGTACAATATAATTATCTATTACGTATCGTAAAATGAGTCTACGTAGTAACATGCACGTATCGTTCATTTCACTGCATATTAGGATCCGCCTATTATAATCACATACCTTAATGCCAATCACATTATTTGTTCCATGTACCCACTGATCGTTTTTAGTATATGAATAATTAAATATGACTGACTTATGAAAAAAATTTGGAAATTTTCTAGTATGGGTAGTCAATTTCAATATCCTGATAGTTAAAATATATATAATTAATTGGCCCTTTTTGCAAGTCACTTTTGATGAAATACAAATATTGTAAGAAGTTTCTTGCCCTTATTTATTTCAAAACCAAAGCTTTTTATAACACTTAGCTTATATCGAATTAGTAACTTAAAATGTTTGGATATAGTATATAGTTAATTTCTTAGTAAATACTTGTTAACGACAAATACATATTAACGACGATATTTAGAATTCTGCAGAGAAATCTGTGACATATAATAGGTGTATTAGAATAGCAAGAATTTAATAAAATGGAACCTGAATGAACGTTTCTAAGAAAAATATCATATCCAAGTTTGCTTATGAAAATATATTTCAGAATGTCTTATCTAGGAGTGCCTCCGAAAATGAACATTTTGTGGCAGAGATATAGCAAGCTATTTGTATTCTCGAGTTTTTATTTATTATTTGAGAGGAAGAAGATATTTGAGATGATATTTCTACGGTACACTATTATTTTCAATGTAACAGAAAAAATAATAATCCTCTTCTACACAAGAAGTTTTCGTGATTCATTTCACGCTAATACATAAAGTTTTGTCCCCAAATTTTCTACCTCGCATTTTTCCAAGAAAGCAAATGTTAAGTAATCCAAAAATAGTGGGTGTTTTTAAAATAATAACGCAAAAAAAAGGAAACTTTTACTCTCAAAATCAGTATTTTGTAACTCATGTCTTCTCCAGCCGGAATATTATAAGTCTATGGATTAATAGCAATAACGGAACAATGCTTATATCGATTATGGTATATCTCTTTCGATTTAATCATAATTTATCGGTTTTTATCTCTCTCCTAACCATCCTTTAGATGTTTCTAAATTTATTTCACCTACCCTTTTTGTTTTTTAAGACCTATATTCCAAGTTTCTTACTGTCTGTAAGGCTAAACCGCCTCGATATTAAATCATTGATATAATAGGTGTATTTGTAACACATTTTTTTGACGTTGCATTCTCTTTCGAACATCAGCTTGTACGAACGTTTTCCACAAATTTTCCTCAGTGTTATCATTTTATTCCTGGTAAATTATTTAAAATATTTTTGTAATATACATAAAGAGATGAACGGTTTTTTAATAATAACATTTCCGTTGCCTTGGTGTGATATTATTTTTTCTTTCAAACTTTTCTAGGTTTAAAACGGTGCTGTTGTAAATAATAGGATATCAATTTTATAATTTTATGGTGGTTTATTTTGCTACAAGGCAATCTTGTCAGCCCTTATAATTTTTGTAGGTATGAATTTTTATATGTACTTTTGTAATTTAAATATTACCAAGGATCACATAAAGCTAAATGGATTTACAAGGGCATAAAATTTTCTTGGTTTTATTTTAATTTTAAGTATAATGAACGACCCAAATATTTTCACATGAAAAAAGTCATACCTTAGTATTCATAATGGAAACCATCAATTAATTATATATTATAATTTGATAATGCAGTAATGTAAACAAGCCAAGGAAAATGTCACTAATTTTGAGTTTTCCATCATGAGTAAAATTATGAAAATATTTATATAAATATACTCTAAATATTTTATTACCCTTCAACCAAACTAAGTTTTTTGAGTGTGGCAGCCGAGATGCAAAAGATTTAAAAGCAAAATATATTCATATTCAGAATGATTCACAACACAAATTTTCTCCATATTGAATTTATTTGGCGTTAATTTTGTAGAAATTCATTATTCACAATTAAATGAAACTACGTGACGTAGTATTATTTCTACTTTCTTTAAGTTCTTTATCACGACCTAGGTTTAATTGTATTACAACATCTTCAGGTAGGTTATTAGAAAAGATCTTTGTTTCAAAGTTTCTCCATTTATTTTGTTTGTAATTACATTCTTGTAGTTGATGATTGTTTTTTTTTAATTCATTTGGCTCGATCAGAAGAAAAGAGCTCAATTCTTAAATTAAATTAATTTATTTTTCATACTTTATGGGAAACATGTTACCATTTGCATTACTATATCCTGGAATGAACCAGAATTATTACAAGTGGTTTTCCTTTATTGTTTGTAATTAAAAGGTGTCTTAGGTTAATTTTTCATACAAAATCGAATTATTTTATCTGAAAGAAATAAACAAGCACAATCACTTGATGGCTTTAAATGCATACATTGTCTATCAATATATAGGGTCGTAAATATTATAAAAAATATTCTAATAAATTCTTGCAAGCCAAATCGCCATTTGATTAAATTTTTTTGGAATGAAATAATATGTCACTTTATTATTTGTAAACTGCGTGTCAATTTGAACCTTAATGTCTATGGTCAATTAAAATAGATAATAATCTGAACTTCATAAAAACATATATGAAATACGCTTTATACTATTTTGGAAAATACCAAGTATAAGACTACATTTATCATTTTAGGGTCAAAAAAATTACAATTGTAATTTCTCTGAAGTAAAACAACGCATTTATTCTTATATTTTGATATTTGTTGGTATATGATCAATATATAAGGAAATATTTAGGGTCTAACCCAATGAATGTGGTACTGTAAGATTAAAATGTAACACTGGACAGGAAAATGTCACAAGAGTTTATTAAAATTGTTATAGAAGACCAGAATGCGATCATATAAGTTTATGAAATGTCTTTAGAAACCTATTTCGTTACGGGTTTTCTCAATTCTGTCTACCGGATGTGATCTTGTTGGCTTGCAAGTTTGATTCTCAGTTATTAATTGGCTGATTCTTTAAAATGTACGTCAACAGAAAAATAAATTATTGCAGGCTGGCAAATTTCAATTATTTTTATCTTAAAAGGCCCCTAATTTTTATAAAATCTGGGCGAAATACGTCAATTAGGCTTATAATGATTTTTACATAAGTGAATGGCCTTTCTTTCGTTTTTTTATGGAAATAAATGAAAATTTTTTGTATCAATTAGATAGATCTACTTGTGTATGTACAAATTCATGTGAATATGTGAAAAAATTAATGTTAGTTATGTTCTAGCGATTGCCAGGTAAATTATATGTCGTACCATCAAATGTGGTTCGGTGATTTTAATTAATATTTAGTCCAGAATATTTGCACCGGAGCCATTATTTTTATATTGAAAAAATGTAATCTTTCACATAAAAATAATGTTCTTCACATAACTAACGGTAGGAAATAATAGAATTAAAATAGGAATAAATTAATTGAGTTAATAATAATATTTCTTTCTAAAAAAATAATAATTATAACATAATACATTAGCTGTCGTTACCGTAGTGTGTTGAGTTGATCGCAAGACATACGGTCGTTGAATGCGCGGCGCACCGCAGGGACCCGGGTACAATTTCCGGCTGCTTATCAAGCCGGACTGGAGAAGTTCAACCTTTCAAGGCTTTGGCAACCATTTTTCCATATAAGATTCTTCATCTCATATAGACACGACAATGACAACAATTTATTAGCTTTCAATGAGTAAATCCAAAGCCGTAAAAGTAATTACTAAAACTTCCTAGGATGTTTTCTTTAGAGTAAACAGATATGAAATTACCAAAAAGTCGATTCTAATAAGTTTACCTTTTATTAACTAATATCTATATAAGGTACGATTATAACAATAAGTATCATCCATGGACTAATATGACATGCCATTTGCCCAATTCCAATCCAATCAGGTTCTATTTAGTTTTTGTGGCAAGATGAAAGCATTTCTAAGCTTAGAGGTTTATTGTTTTGTTAATTCTGATGTACACTATCAAATAAAGAAAGTTCATATTCAATCAGATATTTCCCTAATATCTTACAAGTTTTTGAAATAGAACATAAATATCCACAGACTCTGATATGATTCATATTTATCTGCTAACATTTCCTTCGAAACGTTATTTTTCCCTTCCTTTTATTGGTTATTTTCTGAATATTAACGCAATACTTTCATAATTTTCGTGAAAGTACAAGTAATTATTCTGAGATTTTACTATATATGAAATGTAATTTCTACACAAAGTATTTGGAGAAAAAATTTTGAAAATAAAAGGAGTTACAAGCTTTTGACAGAGAGATACCGATAGGCCAAAAGGAGGAACACGATGTAAGTATAATAAGGGGTTTATTTTTTCCATTTGACGATGGCACCCTTTAAAGAAAGGATTTATATCGTACGTTTATTAATTGGCAATAATATTTTGCTTAAGGTATCCATAACACTGGAACCCACTTTGAGCGTGACAGTACAGACAAATATTCCTTGTATGAGGCAATGCCAAGTACACCTATCCGTAACCTGTAAATATCGATGTATTTATTTTGCTTATGTGCTAACAACGTTACAAACACCTTATTGCCAAGATGCCCCAAAAGCCAATTACTGTATGTCCAAGGTGACACAAATCAATTGGTAATATTGTTTTACGTAAATATTTGATTTTTTGAATTTGATTGGATTGTAGTTGTGATGTAATATTATTAGTAATTTTATAATAGAAATTCTGTTAGTTTAAGACTGACTGCGGAAGAATTTTTCAACGAACATACATGGTGGAATTTCATGTAATACTATTGTATTGTAGAAAAAAAGGAAAAAAAAATGTTATATTTTTAAAATAAATAACCACTCGTGATATCGAACTTGTGGATGATTTTTTATCGCACGGACTTCATCCAACAAAATATCATCATAGAAGAGGTTTTTAAAATAACAATCGAAAATGTATAGTAATATTATAATATATTTGGAACCAAGTACGCTCTTGGCGAAGTTAAGGTTTTCTTTAAAATTGATTTTTTCCCATTCTAAAATTTTTCTGTTCTTTTCTCTATAATTTATTCAATTAAATTGGTTTGATGTTAAAAGAGTACTTTTATCGTCAAAAAGTTACTGTTATAAGATCTCAGAAATTCCCTGAGCTTTTCGTTTCTTTAAAATATATGTTTATATAATCGTGTGGATTAATTTATGATTTTTTCTTTCTTTTATTTTAATATGATGATGATTCTTTATAACGTAATAACGTTATAACAGCCACAATAAGAGGTTAAATATGTTTATAACGCTATAATATTTCACAATAAAATTCCATGTTCGTATTCTATAAAGCGAAATGGAAAATAGGTATACGAAAATGTGATCATAAAAAGGAGTATGAAATGCATTTTTGCTGCGTTATGCAACCAACGAAACGAACATCAAGCGGGCTTCAGACGCACTGTTTTGCCGATACTTTGCTATCTTTTGATGGTATGCAATATTGCAACCTTATAAGATGATTAAAATGCAAGCTATATTAATTTCATGAATTGTTAATACAAACTAGTCATCGTCATTAAAAGTTTTAAAATTTGTAAAAATATAGTAATTCATCACACAGTTTAAATATTTCTGGAGTTGTGGATCACGATTAGGACTAGTACATTCCATATTATAATATCTCACATAGTTTCTCCTTTCAATATTTTCCATCAACAACGTAACGTCTGTTGCTCAAAGTAATAATAGTGCAAGATGTTAAATAGTACGTAAGCAATGGAAATAACTCAAAGGTAAAAATCGTAATTTTATAAAAGCGCAAAGGCACACCCGGATAATATATATATATATATATATATATATATATATATATATATATATATATATATATATATATATACATATATATATATATATATATATATATATATATATATATCAAAGGGAAGCCACACTGGAAAATGTGAAAAGAGATCTGAACGATTTCGAAAATTTTTTTTTGTATTACACCCAAAGTGGAATGTCGAGCTTCAAATCTCCAGAATCAAGTCTCCCAAAAAGGTTAAATTAAGGCCGTGAATTCTATGTTCCTAAAAACTTGAGTCAAAAGTCAGCAAGGGTGCTCAAATCAAGTTGATCGTAAAATACATTCTATTATTGAGAAAGAATTTTGCACCTCATACAATAACAGAATGAGCAGAATTTAATATCTATGTATGGCGAAAAATTACATTATTTCCCCTTTTATAGTTTATTGTGACTTTTCTTTCTTTGATAGTTCATAAATTTATAATCTAAGTAAGTTTGATTACAATATTTAATGAACATTATAAATTTCTATCAAGCTAGTTGTTTCACTGATAGATAATTTAATAATTTAAAGCATTAAAATAATGTGCTGCTTTTCACAAAAGTTTAATGCCTATAATAAAGAAATTATTTTGTTTTTTTTTCTTTTATTCATCCTTTACACCAAAGTATAAAGTATTTTTTAATTAAAATGTTATCATAAATTATTAAGTTTAATTTGGTGTACAAGTATATCCATCGGGTATGATGATGGAACACAATTTACACAAAGTAACTAGGGATTAGAAATTCTCTACAATACGTATTCGTTAAATATATTGATGTGATTAATGCCCCTAAAATGAACCTATGAAACTTGTCCGAACGAACTGGAAAAATTCAATTAATACTCACCGATATGGAAAACATGTTACAGCATATGAATACTGATAACCTACGAGTATTTTACGTAAACGACGCGAGGACGAAACACAATAGTGCATTCAGACTTAAATGGACAAACGCGGCAGCGCGTGATGAACAGGATCGGGTGACACGTGGCGTGTCACAATATTCGCGCGTTATTCGTGAGAGAAATTTAATACTCCTTGCAACATGAAATGATGAGTTTTTTCAACATATTTGACGGAATAAGCATTGTATTTATTCTACTTCAATTATTGACGTTACAGACTACGTACAATAACTGAATCACTACGAAGCATAAATGGAGCTTTGTATATTTCGGTTAGGATATTAGAAAGTAAATGCGTAATCAATTTCCCGAAACAATGTTGTGTTTATTTCAGCAGGTTTGAAGGCAAATAGGAATTCTTTAGTACTCACAATGCGTTAAATGTACGTTGTTAGATTCATTATGAAGTCTTGAACTTGAAAATTTTGTCATACTAGCATGCTATTTTCTGCGTTAATTCAATGTGAATTTTTTGCAGAAATTCATTGAAATTAGTTTAAGAACTCAATTTATAAGTAAGGGACGTCACTCTTTATTATTTTTATTACAAAATCCAAAACTAATTTGGAGTTTTTTTGACATGTACTTTTCTTAATTCATGTCATCTTGCGCCTCAGATTACCTTACAAGATGCACTTGCAATATTTCCGTGCCAAGCATGTTCGTTTTCCCTGAAAGTTCCTCTTCGTGCGCGAATACATGATATTCAAAATGGTACATGGTATTCAAAATGACAAAAATACATGGTATTCAAAATGACATGGTATTCAAATGGTATTCAATGGTACATGGTATTCAAAATGACAAAAATACATGGTATTCAAAATGTCATGGTATTCAAATGGTATTCATGGTATTCAAAATGACATGGTATTTAATGGTATTGAATACATGGTATTAAAAATGACATGGTATACAAAAATACATGGTGTTCAAATGGTACATGGTATTCAAAATGACAAAAATACATGGTATTCGAATACATGGTATTCAAAATGACAAAAATATCAAATTGAATTCCTCAATATTTTAATTCAAACACTTTTTAATTTATTTTAAACTATTGGTTCAAATCACTAAGTATACTAATAAATAATATTTTGTTATTTCATTTGTATATTTTAAAATTATATTGTAATCCTTATTTATTAAAACTGATTTATCTACAACTTTTTATTGTTAAAATTATTTGTACTGATTATTGAATACGGTATCGAAAGGGAAATAGGAATTTGTTTTCTTTCATAATTTTCCCTATCTAAACACGATTCGAATAGCGACCACACTAAATGAACAGGTTGGTATTGTTTTATAATTATATTTCTGGCGTTTAGATATATAAATAATTCAAATAGGTTCTAGGTAATAAATATTTAGGTACGACGTTTAAACGACGAATTCAATATATTTTTTTAAATATTTCTTTAGATAAAATTATTTACGAAATTTGATCCAATTTTAATATATTTTAATAAATTAATTACACTTGCTTTCACGCAATATTTTAAAATTCTTAATTAAAAGTGTAAGAAACTTTTTTATACTCCTAACATAACAGAGTGAAGTATTAGCTAGACTGAAGTAACTTTATTAAGAAACAACTTTTACAAAAAAAAGCTATACCTTATACCTATCACAAACATCATACCAGACACAAATACAAGAGTTTCTTATTTATGAAAACTAGCGAGCCACATTTGGCTTATGTTAAAGTTTTTCCAACAAAAAAATATTTGAAAAGAGAATTTGAAATATTTGACAGCTTGAATAAATCGATGACTGCCAAATATTTAATTTATTTATCTTAATATTAATGTAAATAGAATATAATTAAGCTAAATTATAATTGGTGAGTGAGCTTTTTAATAAGTTTGAGAAAAAAGGATATGCCTACTTGAAAGACAAAAAAAATTGCGTTAACTGCAAATAATATTATACGTACGGTATAAGATTAGAGAAGATATTAAAAATGAGACGAAACCAGCCAAAAATCAAACTCAATAGAGTGCAATTAAAAAATGGAGGAAATGTGAAGAAAGCTCATTTAGGACCTATGATAACACTTTATGTGAACCGAAAAATCCGAATTAATTTAAATAATTTAATGAACAACGCCAATTAAGAAAACTTTTACTTGAATAATTATATATTTATTTTTATTTATGTCTTTTATATCTAATTTAAATGTATAAATAGAATTAAATATACGATATTTGGTCAACCTGTTTAATAAAAAATTTCCTCAAACAACAGATATTTAATGTGAGAATTAAGTAAAGACTTTAAAGATATTTAAAAAATATTAGTTATCATCTATATTATCACAAAACCCACATTATTACAAATTTACGTATTAGATTAGATACTTTTTAAAGAAAATGCAGAAAAAGACCATATACCCATGAATAATCATAATACTAGATAATATATATATATATATATATATATATATATATATATATATATATATATGTATATATATATATATATATATATATATATATTAATTACAAACTTTACATGGTACGTTTGAGGAAAAACAAGTAATACGGAAGAAATTATAATAGGTAAGACGTCAGACGGCGTTGAAAATATTTATAAAGCACCAAGTGATTAGATTTCGTTAATTTTAAAGTTTTGCAACCTGAATACAGAGAAAAAAACCTTAAAAATAAATTCCTTATTATTTCATAAAAGATTATTTTATTTTTGAGTCAAGAGGAGGCTGAACTGGATTATTCACTGTGTGCCCTGGATAATGAGCCGACAAGTAACTAAATGTTATAAAATGAGATGGTTTTATTGGACTATTCTAAATATTATGGAGAGTGCAAGAATATGTAGATTGCGTCGATTGCGGATTTCTTCTTCCTGAATTTAGTAATATGTTCATAGACATTTCTGTATCCAAAAATGGAACGTATGCACAAATTTTGAAATCGTTTAAATTTTTTACGACTATTTTCATTAAAATCTTTGTGAAATACATCTTCATAGTCAAGCAGAGGCAGTGAGATGGTATAACAGAGGTGAGTTTTGGTTTGAGTAGATAGTAGTTTGAGTAGATTGATGAGCTTCAAACATCTTCAAAATTTTGAAGACGTTTGAAAGAATGAATTCTACTAAAGATAGGATAATTAACATTATTTACTTAGATCGAATAGTTGACTAAAATATTTAGGACTTGGCGTAAATAAAAATGGTATATTTTAATAACCAGCAAACGACTGATTTAAGGGTCTGTATTTCAAAAGGAAAAAAAGAATCCCCTTGAAAATCATCAATTTTTCTCTCCCTTTAAACAACCCAGACGTTTTTCTAGGAAATCGTTTATTGTAGAACTTGACATTGTTATTGTAATTAAGCATATTAATCCGCACATATTCTAGAAGTCAATTGTTAAAATATTTACATAAAATATAAATTTTAAAGTGGACAAAAAAATATCGAAAAATGTTCATCTAAAATCATATATCGTGTGAATTATTAATTAAAAGTGTTATGAAGCTTTCAAACTTTTTTTACTTTTCTTTTTCATGATATTGTGTATCGTTATTTTTATTATTTGCAACTTATTAAGGCAATTGAACTTTTTATTTCTGTTTGTGTATCTGAAATTTTAGAATTCTTCTCATACGAAAATATAAAAAAATAACAATATCGATGCGTTGAAAATAACTTGTTATTTTTGACCGACTTCAAAAAAAAGACGAGGATCTCAATTCGTCAGAATATTTTTTTTATGAATGTTAAGCGTTAATTCTTTTTAATTTGAAAGAGCTTATTCTAGGAGTAGTCTAATACAAATTTGATGATAATCTAATGACCAGGTCCGGAAATGAACGATGGAACTCATTAATAAATGGGCAGTGAATCAAATAAGATATTTAATATGGGTACCTGTTACTTTCCAAAATAAATCACCACTTACCAAGTTAAAGTCTGAAAGTAAGTTTTGGAGATGAAGAACGGAACTCCTTAAAGGATGTTAATAAACCAAACATTATTAAAGATATTTACCATTAGTAGTTGTTACGTTGCAAAATAACTGTGGCATCGACCAGAATAGAGTCTGATGATGAGTTCTCGAGATGAAAAACGGAATTCCTTAACATATGGTAGTAAATTAAACGTGATTTAAGATATTTGCCATTGGTAGTTGTTACTTTGCAAAATAAATCACCATTTACCAAGTTAAAGTCTAAAAGTAAGTTTTGGAGATAAACAATGGAACTCCTTAACGGATGTTAGTAAATCAATCGTGGTTAAATATATTTGCTACTGGTAGTTGTTACTTTGCAAAATAACTACACCATCGACCGTGTCAAAGTCTGTTGATGCTTCCTGGAGATGAATAATAGAACTCCTTATCGGATGGTAGTAAATCAAATGTAATTCAATATATTTGCTACTGGTAGTTTTTACGTTGCAAAATAACTGCTCCACTGACCAAGTTAGGATTTGATGATGAGTTCAGAAGATGAAAAATGCAACTTCCTGATGGACGATAGTAAATCAATGGTGCTTCAATATATTTGCTACTGGTTACTTGTCACTTTCGTTATTACTTTGCAAAATCTGATATTGGATTTCGGATATCGACAACGGAACTCCTCAAGTAGTAGTTGTTACTTGGTAAATTCTAATATTGAACTTCATATATGGAGATGGGAACTCCTTAACGGCTAACAGCTAACCACTAGTGGCTACTGCTATCGCTAAGTTTCCATATGTTGTTGATAACCAACTTTACACAAAGAGGAAATTATCTATATACTAGTTTTTTCCCGTGACTTTTAATAATTATGCAATATTCTATCAAAGAAGGTAATTGAATATTAGTTATAGCGTGATGATTATTTTATTAATCACCAAAAATTTGAAAATAAAATATCTTTTAAAAAATCGACTTCAAAAAACTAGGTACTAAAAATTAACAATAATTAACTCAAAATAGGTATTTAATTCCAATTTAAATTTGTAATTTATAAGACCTTTATTAATCAGAACTGTATTGTTTCGAATGCAAGTGACAATGAAATAATTGACTTTGGAGGTATTAAATAAATGCACAAAATTTTCTGCACATCTTGTAACTGTAATTGTTAACGATTACAGAAATTTAATTTGACACTCTTTGCTTTTAAGAAAATATTAGTTATCTACAAGAATTCCTTCCTTAATCACATTTGTTTTCCTCAAAAATAGGAAGCACCTTTGCAAATTGGCTAAAGAAGGACATTTGACATCTCCATCGTGTAGCAATCTATGCAAACATGAATAAAACGGAAGTAGTCATGAATTTTTCGCCACACGTTAAATTACGAAAACATTTATGTTAATGTAACAACATGCAAAATACTTGTTTACAATCCAGAAAAGCACAGAAGCTTTTACCGAGCTTCCGCTTTCATCCATTTACCGCGCAAACCCAGCGTAAGTACAAAAATCTCAAGGAAATCGAGCGCGGTTTTATGTTTATCATAAATTTAGGATTTCGTCCTCTTTTTTTGAATACTATTCGGGGTTTGGGAAATAAATTGTTGTTTCAGTATTAAAAAATAATATTATGTAAAATTCCATAAAAAATAAATTAGTCTACGTTTAAATAAATAAAAATAATTTCATGCATTATTAAGGCCGGGTTTAAAAATTTATCTATCTAAATAACTTATAATGTCCACCTTTCCTAAAAATGCTACTTTTATTTATTTGTGTATTTTTAAAAGGCAGAGTACTCTTAGGAAGGGGTAATTATGCCGAATGGGCGGTGGTTGGACAGTACAATGATGCTCCGACATAGCCGTCTCTCAGAGTTTCTGATGCATCTGTAAATATTCGCGTCCAATCCATCCAAAAAGAAAAAAGATAGAATTGAATAGTGAATAGATATAGATAGAATTGAATAGTCCAAAACACAAATTTATGTTTGGCTTGTAAAATACCGAGTCATATGGAAAACTATAGAAAGGGAGAGAAGAATTTTGATAAACGAGGTTAGAGAGGGATTTGAAACTTTGGAAGCTAACTAAGAGGTTGGGTCTTAGAACGCCAATAAGGAGCTTGCTCAATAAGCCTAGAGAGGAGGGTAAGCTTTGTTCCTCAAACTCCATTCCACAGTTTGTACGTAATTGGTGCACAAATCGAAAAGGGAAGGTAATCGCCTAGTGATTAGACAAGAATATATTGCATCTACTATACAAACACTGATGCTTGACAATTGAAGAAAACTGTATGCATAGAAAGAGGGCTAACGGTGTAAAGTGATCGATGAAGAGGACATAATGTGAAATCGTTTTAGTATTAGAAACTGTTATTACAAAAATCTAAATCAATTGTTTGCGGCCCTCAAAGTAGTTGCGGATTCAATCGAATATTAAGTCATAATTATAAACGTTAGAAGTTCATTATAATTTAAGTTAATGCTCGACGTTAACACGAATTAGTGCTTTCGTAATATTTACACAATAAATTTAACCTACTAACGATGAAATATTTTATGTGGCGTGCTTTAATTACTGCAGTCAGAAGGTAGTGCTGCCTTTTAAAAATACACAAATAAATAAAATATAAACTTGAGTTTTTCTTTAAAATATCCAATCGTAATAAATTACTTTTGAATCAAAAAAGAATTAAATAGATTCAGTTGTCTAATTCCTAAATCACTGAATTGGAACGAAAAGTTGTTCAGAAAATGTATTTTTATTAATAAGAATTTGATATCTCTGGACCCCGTTATCATATAACCACTATATTTCGCCGAAAGCCCTTTAATTGTAGTCTGCATTAAAATTGTACTTAATAGTAAGAGACTATCTCGAAATTAAATCCTTTCTTTCTGTTTCAAGTCCACATATTTGGAATCGCCGTATTGGAATTGAATTGGACCGCCTTATTACACTCTGTTATTACCACCGGGGATGTTTACGGTCGATGCTTTGGATTTGAAGTCCGACCGCAAGACTTTTATATGAGTTTATTTAAAAATTATCCTTACACTAGTAAATTGAAAAAGATATACAAAAAGTGTTAAGGAAATTATCAAATTAGTTATATTATTGACTGTAAAAATAAAGAGAAAAGAGTATAGATTAAGAAATATAGTGAAGAATGAGAAACACATTATTTGATTTTTTATACGCATTAGCAAGTTAATTCATATTATATAATTATAAATATTAACGACTAGAGAATTATTAAATTCTGCTAATGAATATTTATCTTAAAATTTAATGTTTCTCTCATCTAATGAACTTTGATATTTGCTTACGCATATTTTCAAAATCATCGCTACTTTTCTCGCTTTTTATTTAAATTTTATATTTTTTCACTTTCTCTTCAACATTCTTAGAATACTTAAATAGTACCTTTTTATGACATCAGAAATTATTATCATTTTTTAAATAAAATAATTAAAATCGGAATCGAATCTAAATATGATATCGAAGTAATAAATTGTTTCTGTCAAATGTTAAAAAATATTAAATAATGGACTTATCTTGACTTCATTAGAAACCAAATAATGTAAAACAATAACGAGTTGGAACTTTCTTATTTATAAATAAAAAAAGACTTAAAAATAACTGCTTATAGTGTGAAAGTTTTGTAAAGAGCTTTATATTTTTAATGGATCATAAAAAAGGAGGAATTTCTTAACTCAAAACATTTGTATTTTTTAATATATCGGAGGCAGATAGACGATTTTTTAAATTGTTATTTTGTTTGAAAGTTATGGATTTGAAAAATGTGCCGTGTAAATATTGCCAAGACCTGATGGTGAACTCTGGAGATAGCTTTCGGAACTGTTCGAGTACAAGATCCTTTTAAGTAAATCAAAACTTAGTTTGAACTTATTTGACTTTTTTTTACAAATACTTTGGTAACAGATGCTGATCAGGGTCTGATGATTGGGCTAGACGGTGGCAACATAACTCCCAACTTTAGAAATAGAGGTGTAATGTTTTATCTCACTAGTCTTGACCAATCTATTTGTCATAAATAGTGACAAGGATCCGACGATA
Source organism: Druceiella hillmani (assembly GCA_039881145.1). NCBI lineage: Eukaryota > Metazoa > Arthropoda > Insecta > Lepidoptera > Hepialidae > Druceiella > Druceiella hillmani. Next base: position 19,972,374 of record JAYKKI010000025.1, read on the forward strand.
TACTGAAAGAAGATGATAGAAACTCTTAAAAGCAAATTCATCAGGCTTGCTTATATCTGATTTTTTTCGACTAGTCATTTGGTGATAAGGAGTGATCAGGATCTGACGAGGGAGTAGAAAATTGGCGGATGTACGCCTGAATGGGGCAGAGTACCTCCTTTGAGTTTTGATGTGTTGGATTTATTTTAATAAGTTCTTTGGTCACGAATGACGGCTCAGCTTTAATGACAGAGTATTATGATGACGACAGCAATTCTTGATTGGTGAGGAGTGGATTCGTCGTATTTAGGTTCGTCTGACTTGTCTTAATGAGCCCTTTAGTCAGTAATAGTTTCAACTAGTAGTTGACTTCTCTTAATGGGCTATTTAGGTTCTAGTAGTTTTACTAGCAGTACGATGGTGGAGTCCAAAATAGCTGGCAGTAATTCAAAATTGTGAGGAGTAATACATAGAGTTTGAGTTCGTTTGAGTTATCAAGGTCATTCATTTTGGCTTCAAATAGTAGCCGGGTCTATTGAGAGAGCCGGAAAGATAGGAAGTCCTTACTGGTGAAGGATTGGCTCAATAACTTGGCGCTCATTTGATTGCCTGACGAGTTCTTTGGTCACAAATGTGGCTTGAATTTGATGAAAGAGCCGAAAGATAGTGCAGGAACTCTTCAATTGTGAGAAGTAAACTCACGGAGTTTTAAGTAGCCTGACTTATCTGGATATAAAAAATATGGTAACGGAGCAAATAATTATAATGCTGTTCAGGTAGGTATACAAAGGTATGAAGTAATTAAGATATTGGCAGGTAGACAGGTAAGAAAATATGTAAAAAAATATGCAACGATTTAACAAATATAAAAACTGGACTAAGCTACTTATTTAAAATAGGAATGATTGTAATTTGTTTTATGAACAGCAATTGAAATTATAAAATAATATAAAGATTGTATCCGATAACACATTTTCAGTTACTTACCGATCTCAATTTTCGCTTCCTCGGATGCCAATTGATCACATCGGCGTTCCCAAACAGAGACACACAAACACTTCACTCGGCTTGGCACGGATTCAAAAATGTCTCACAGCATACAAAACGTTTAGCAGTAATATTTTATAAATTTGATCATATTTGGAAACTATGTTATACAGCAAAAATTTCAATTAAATAATAATCTTTATTAATAAAAAATGTTTATATAAAAACAATTTACTGCAAAAGATTCAATTACTATGCAAAAGATTCAATTCTAATTACTACACGAATTTTTATTAGTTTGTTTTTTTCTAATTTAATAGTTATTGGACATTGCTTCGATTTATTTGTTATAAAGTTTTATTGAATTTATTACTTATATAAAATATAGGATTGAATTAAAACCTAAAACATACTTTATTTTTTTTGTTATTAAGATGGAGAATAGCACTTTGAATTACAAAAATAGAAAATTGTTTTTTTTATTTAGTTTATTTTGTTCGAATGGAGGATTCAAATCCTCTCAAAAGAGTCTTTTAGACTATACCGCAAGAAAAGTAGAAAAGGAAGGCCTAAGATGAGACGAGAAGATACGTTGGAGAAAAATTTCCGCAATTGGAGATCGGTGGTCACACAGCGGGCTGCATGGAAGTCGTATCAAAGGAAAGACTTGGCTCAACTTGGGCTGTTGAGTTATTGATGATGACGATTATAGTTTAAAAAAATCTTATTCCACATTGTTCCCTAAATTTAATAAGCTTTAACATTACTCATATAGTTATGATTCTGAATGGGATACTGGCATTTTCGAATTACTAAAAATAGATACGCAGATTTTGCATTTTCCAATTTTTCATTTTCCATTTTAACTTCAATATTTCTTTCAAAAAGGATTTTTATTTTTAATATTGATTCTTATTTATTTTAAATTTAACAGTCCGTTTACATGATTATTACTTTTCAACTAGATATTAACGAAATTAGTATATAGCACAACATTTCTTCTCCAAAAAAGCTTTGAAAGAACGATATATTCTATAGATCTATATAAAGAGAAATAACCTTTCACGCGAGTAAAAAGAGCGAATACGATCTCGCAAAACTACGAAGGAAATCGGATTTGCGCCCAGTAAACAAGATGCAACTTCCTCCGCGGATTACCTTTGTGACAGAGCCACTAGAACGAGGTGTAGACCTTTAATTTAGCATGTAGCTTTGTGTACAAACTACGTAAATCCGGTTTGTATCATGTTCTTTTGCATGGAGTTTTCTTTCTGTGTATTTCTAATGCTATATGAGTAGTGAAACATGAAAACCTATTGGATGAAATTATGGAAAACTTATGTACAGTATAATTTGAGAGCAATTAGAAAGAATAAAATAAATCTATTAGTTGTGACTTCTGATTTTATAACAATTTTTTCACACACACATATATATATATATATATATATATATATATATATATATATATATATATATATATATATATATGTGTGTGTAATATATATGTAAATAACATCATCTTAATAGTGGCAGATGGGTCAGCTAGGGTTTATCATACAATAAACTAAGTTTAATTGCGTAGATTTACAACGGTACAATAATCTAATTCTTTCTACCTATTTATCAAAATATTAGCTGACAACATCTCAACTAAGTGATTAATAAACTATACTGACAATAACTGACAACATCTCAACTAAGCATCTTCAGTAATGTAATATTTACTATTACACAACATTATCGCAATATAGACCTGTTTTAATTTACATTATAATAGAGATTTTTAAAATTACTATGTTTATTTAAGTAGGGGTCTTAAAAATATCTGGTGTCTGAGTTAAAGTTACGAAGCACGTACCATACTCACTTACGTTGTTTAATTAACGGAAATAGACATGTAAATATTTTGGACATCACATAATATTATAAATACAAACATTTGTTATTTATAATATTAAGCTGTATAGAGAAGAGAGAAGTTAGGAACTTAATGTATGTTGCACCAATTGCTGGAAATACATCTTTATTATTTTCATCACTTATCGGGAAAAAGGAAGATGGTCCTAACTCTGTGTGAAGCTGTAAATCACAAATCACATACATGACACTATAATAAAACGTCACTTCATTTTCATAGATGTATCTTAAAAAAATCATACAATTCATATTGTATTTTAGTGCATTAATTAACCAAAACCTTCAATATTGATTACGCAATATTTATTTATGGCATTTATTCTTTCCCATGTGTTATAGGTAGGTTGGAAATTAAATTACAAGCGTAGATACAGTCATAAATCATTATTATAATAAAATTAAATTTTAATCCTACTAAACATTTAATTTTCTTTTGCTTTAGAAATGAATAGCAACGTATTTTTAAAGTTATGTAGTGAAAAAAATCAATTATAACTTTATCATATCCATCCTTTTTTTCGTCTATTAAAGCATTCTTTATACGAATTCTGATAAACATGGAAAACATTTTTAATGAAACTTGTTTAATATTGTAGGTACCTGTACCATACTCTGTACCTAAGCAAAGCCTATTTCATATATATATATATATATATATATATATATATATATATATATATATATATATATATATATATATATATATATATATATTAGGGTGTCCCATATTTTTCAAAGTTTTTATTTTGCATACGCATACCTTCTAATTGTTTTCATTTGGCCATAAAAAACTCGAAAATTAATATTTATCTTAATTGAAGGACCGCAACCCGTGCCGAGTTAAGCGCGAAACATGTTCATACAAGTAACGCGGATGACCGGCGCGTACTCGCTCTTGTAGTCATTTGTTTCCGAGTTTTCACCGGCGTATCGCTTAATTAACGTGCATAATAGTTTATTTTCAAGATGTCAGTGGAACTTAGAAGTAATAAGAAAAATATTTTCTTGGTTGGTGATAAAAATCACCAAATAACGGGTGCAAAGTTGCCGTCTAATCGTCAAGTTCTCTCAGTTTTGTTTTTTAATATTCGCGAGGTAAAATTGACTGTTAATGAAAGTGCAAATCTTGTGATTCGTGAGTGCATCATATTTTGGTAAAAAGCTAGATTACCTACCAGAGCTGTACCTAATTGTGTGAAAAAACTTGTGGATCTTTACCATGTTTGGAGAGAGCTACAAAAAAACTGTAAAAAAACACAGGCCGTTTATAAGCACCGCGATGAGAAGTTCCAAAAAGATTTAGATAATTTATTTGATATCGCGCATGCCGATGCTCTACAAAGAATCAAAATAGAGGAAGACAAAATATTTTTACAAAAATAAAGAGAGCCAGGGCATTCGGGTTGCTTAGCGGGTGTTGACAAAAAGTTAGTTGAGAAAGAAGAAAGAGTAAGGCAGAGAAAACTAGGAGAAGAGGAAAAAAGACTAAAGCATTAGACTGATATGAATTTATTGACTTCAGACACCTCTATCCCACCTCAAGACCTTCACGAACAGTCTACCAGTTCTGACGAAAGTTTGGAAGAAAATTTACCTTCCACCTCGCAATCGCAATCCGTGACTTCGTTTTCTGCTACAAAAAGAGGAAGCACGTGTTTTATTACCCTTAAACTAGTTGCAGCCTTAGATAGATGTCAACTAAGTGTAAGGGATTCTGTTTACATACTTCAGGCTGTTGTAGAAGCACTTGGTCTCAGTTGTGAATACTTTCCTATCAACAAGTCTTCTATTCAACGAATTCGGATCCAAATGAGAAAAGATTATGTGCTGTGACACAACGGCTTTTAATACAGGCCGCTTAAATGGGGCTTGTGTTGTCTTTGAGCAAAAATTAGAAAGGGAATTGTTACTTTTTACTTACCGCCATCATATGTATGAACTAGTACTGAAATGTGTGTTTGAATCAAAGATCCATCAAGTTACTAGCAGTCCCAATATCCCGTTATTTAAAAAAATTAGAGACAATTGGAAGAACGTTAATGCAACTGCTACCGAAACATGTACTGATTTCGTAAAGAAATATTTTTGTGAAACGATGATTAACGAACTTATTAATTATTATAAAAAAGAACTACTGAAATCTATTATACGTGACGATCATCGGGAGTTAATTGAACTGTGTGTAGTGTTTTTGGGGGAGATAATGAAAAGAAATTTAAAATCAGACCACCTGGCGCTATGCATCAGGCAAGATGGATAGCAAGAGATATTTACTCTTTAAAGATATGCTTGCTGCAATCACAGTTTAAAATGAGTGCTAAGGACAAACGAGCACTGCAAGATGTTTGCTTATTTATTGCAATGGCTTATGTAAAGCCATGACTTGAGTCCAATTTGGCGGTAAAAGCCCCGAATCAAGATTTATGTTTCTTAAAAACATTGAAAAACTACGAAACAGTCGACCAATTGATTTCTAAAGCAACTATGACCAAGTTCAGCCAACACTTGTGGTATTTATCAGAAGAAATAGTTTTATTTTCATTATTTGATGATGAAGTTGATACACAAACCAAAGCTGATATCGTATCGAATTTACAAAGGGAAAGTTTGTATGATTTTGGGAAGAGATATATTCCATCGAAGGAATAAATATCTGCTTCTTTGTAAGGTGAGTTGAATAAGTGTTTTTTTTTCATTTTATAATTAGAAAATGTGATAATTTTGTTAATATATTTCTTTTATTGTTTCAGGAAAACGTTTGAGTGATTTCGTGACTATCAAGAACACAAATTTATTTTCGCGGTTAAAAATTGATAACGCTTTTCTCCAAGAAGACGTCTCTTCATGGGAACAAATCCCTTCCTTTCAGGAAGCTAAAAAAAAAGTTAAGCACTTGAAGGCAGTCAATGACACAGCAGAGAAAGGCGTGAAGCTCATGCAAGATATTCATGAATTAATAACTGCTGCAGAAGAACAAAAACAGTTCTTGTTACGTTGTGTACAAGAACACAGAAAGTTGTACCCAGATTGCAAGAAAGATACTTTTAAAAAAAAGTATCCTGAATCCTGAATTATATATCTTTTTCAATTTTATAAATAAATACATAACCTAAATTAATCTTCCACTGTTTTCTATTATAAAATATTTATTTTGATCATAATATAGCTTACATGCAACTAAGTCTTCTAAAACCGTTGTTTAGAAAAACAATGATGCCTTGTCGGCACGGGTTGCCAATGTCATATGACGATGAAATTTTGCACGAAGGTAGCCTTTAGTACTATAAAAAGAATTAGAGGGTATGCGTTACAATATTTAAAAGAAAAAGAGTAATATAAGGGACACCCTATATATATATATATATATATATATATATATATATATATATGTATGTATATATATATATATATATATATATATATATGTATATATATATATATATATATGTATATATGTGTGTATAAGTTATTTCCTCAGATGATGATCTAGACTCCCCAGTTGACTCCTGTCGTCAACTCGGACTCCACATCTCATCTGCTTCAGCTGACCGTCTGCCATATAGTTCCCGTCCAAATCGTTCGAAGTTACTGTTATTTTAAACCATATATGATTAGACAATTGAATGGACATATTTTTACTTCATCAATAATGACGAGTTTTTTCATAATCCAAATTGTTTACGGTTTTAAATGTCAATTTTTAATCTCTAAAATTATCTTATTTTGTGCGTCAATCACATGAAATCTATTGGACGGATTTTAATGAAATTTGGTATGGTAATAGCAAATTTCAAATACCTAAGAGCAACATATGAGAGAAATTGTAATATATATGACGGATGTTTTATAACGATTTTCTTTTTCGGCTCATCATCGTAATCAGCGTGCGTCTTCTTTGAAAAATTCAAATATTTTCTTTAGAAAATTTTATTGTGATAGGTTCGAATAATTTCAACATGTCTTTCATTTGATTTACAAATAAATGTCTAGAAGATAAGAATATCAAAAATGAGCCGAAATCGCGGATAAGATAATTGGAGCATGAAATCTGTGCGGCTTTGTTGTGATGCTGAGACTGTTATCTGGCTTTTTTTAGTATAGAAAATATCGGTTGTTTTCCTGAGCGCATCCTCTATTATCAGTTCATATCATTCTGTTTCTTAACACTTTTTCTACACAGACACAAATATTATTGCCAATAAAGATACGTATTTTTAATTTTACCAAAATTTTCACGAAAATTACATATCTTTGCGACATGTCTTTGATATCCCATAATTAATTTTAAAAGACCTATTTATTGTATTTTTGCTATTTTAATTTTTTTTTTGTCTTTATGATAGTTTAATTAATTTTGAAAATATTATATATCTGACTGTAATGCGAAAATCTTCCGTAATGTAAAATAATCTGTAAAAAGTAAGTTATAAAAGGCTAACTTATTTTTTACCTAAAACATCTGGACGTGGTTCTATTTCCTGTATCATACTATGCTATTAACTGCACTAAAATGAGTCGTAGACGGAAAGCTACAGTCCAGATTGGTTTTGATTAGTTTTTGAAGATACGTCAAGGTTTGAGAAACTTGTAATTTTACATTGACTAAATGGCAGAAAAAATTTAGAATATTATTTAAATATTATTATAATTTTCTGATGTAATGAGAATTTTAACCTGTGTGTCTCTCTTTTTTATTTTTATTTTACCAGGCATCAATCTGTTTAATTTTTAGACACAGTAGTCGCTTTATATCTACACTGTGCGTAGAAGGAGCATAGGATTTTAATCAAGGGGCGAGGCGATTATACGGCGTTAAATGAACCGCTCAACTAAAATTTCTTCAAGAACATCGACTCTAAATCCCTTTGAAATTTAATTGTAAATAATTAATTTACTTCCGGGTTTGCGGAAGGTTAATTTAGTATGAGGCGTAAAAAAGTATTAACATTTTTTCCAAAATTTAAAAAAAAAAATACTTTCGATATTAATTCATGGCAATCATTTCCAACAAGAAATCGACTTCTATGAAAGTATTCAGTTCATATACTTCTATGAAAGTATTCAGTCCGTAAAAGCAAATACATGCGATTCATACTTCAATGTTTAAATTTGAATGACAAAAAAATAACAAATGTTTGTATTCAAAATTTTAAACCTGTTTTTCTTATGATTCAAATTAAATTCCGATAAATAAATACTACTTTTTACTTTAAGAAAGTACCCAGAAAAGTGATATAGAAACAATCCACGTAGTTTTCTTAAAAATAAATTAACATTATGTGTTATTCGAAGTAATCTGCTCTTGGTTTTAAATAATTATGGATTATGAAGTGTGCCGGAAAATTTGACTGTTATCCAATAAGAAAATAAATATTTTTTAACCTAATAAATTGCAAAATTTTAGTCATGTCATTGTTTAAAACTACGGTATTTTATAATAATACACCCAAACTTAAATAACATATCCAGTGTTGATACGATTCACCTGTAAATAAACACATGGTTCGTTATTGGTGTAATAGTTTCCTTTCTATTAATTTTAATCTCAAGAATGAGTTCTGGAGCTATACAGAGACTGGGTTGATAACGATGAACTGAATGCTTTCGCAGAAGCTTCAACTAGGATTGAATTTATAGTAGGATTGAACATCATCGTCTAAGCTATATCAAGCCGTTTGTGTAAGATTATAAATAAAGCATATTTTTGCACTCGTGTGACATTTCTTTGTTATATGTGTTTAATATGACCTGATGTGACAGTGGCGGTACTTACTATTGTAAATGTTTGGAAGAATTTTTTATTTATAATTCTAACGATATATTAATTGACAACAATAATTTGCAATCAATTTTATTGGTCGAGTGCTTTCCCATTTTTAATGCAGGAACCCATCTGATAAGAAAAGTGGTATTAGGGCAAGGTTTGAAAAGCTCTTTCTAAAAGTTTTTCGTAATTGATGACATTTGCACAAAGCAATTTTCATATTTCTTGAAATTTGGGTATTCTTTTTTAAATGAAATAATAAAACTCGTGGACATAAAACTGTTTTGAAATAATACATCGATTTCCTTTTAGTAAATTTTTTTATCGTAGATATAAATAAACTGTAAAGAAAATGAGTGTGTGCACTTAGGCTAATCAAATTAAAATTTTTGGGAAAATTTTTGTCTTTATATTTGTTTTATGTTAAATCACATAGTTTAAATTAAATTAAATAAGTTTAAAATAAAACAAGTTTTAACACATTTTAAAATGGAATTAGTTTCTGATATTTTGAAATGAAAAGTATGTTGATACAATCTGTTTATAACTAATTAATTTTTATGTCGCAGAATCTGTTCTATCTTTCTACTGTTTGATGTGAAATGCATTGCAATTTACTAAATTGTAAAATGTAGATTCGTCTGTTTCTGATAATAACCATAGAATTATTTATTTACGATCAGTATGCTGATACATAAATATTCGTCACATTTTTATTCACATTAATAATCATAGTGAAAAATAATGAATTTCCATAAAGGCTGGGATTTTTTTGTAAAATAAATTGAATACTCCAAACTAAGTTTTGAAACTGTGTTTGTTTACAGAACGCTCGTTTGCCAATGTTCAATTGTGATTCCGTTTTACAAAGTTCAAAACTAACAAACAAAAAAGCTGCAGCTATGAATTTTCCACCACAGGTTGTATTACGCAAACATTTATGTAATATGCTCCACATTTTTTGTTTACAGTTCAACTGGATATAAAAGCTTTAATTAGCTTTATATTACCTGCGTTCATAGCTTTTGTACCCACTATAATATACGAATAAATCCTTCCATACCAAATAAAAATTTGAACATTGTTTTTAATTTTGTTTTTTTTTGTAGGTTGTGTTTTTCTCGCCTAATACAAGTACTATAGAAAAGATATTTGGAAAATTATTAGAGATTAGAAAGAATTTACAGATTAGAAAAACTTGTAGATGGAAATGAAAAGGGTTTGTGGAAAGCTCTTTGGCACAATCGGGAATATATTTTTTTATGTATGTAAATTTGAATCATACTGACGCATTTTGCAAGGAATCCTGAATATTTTATTTCGACCGCAGCCCAGTTTTTTTATCGTTTTGCATTATTAAAACTTACTTCTATGCAGAGACATCGAAAATAGTTTTGATGTGCTAGCAATTTTAAATTGCTATTACATCAGAACTTCTTTCGATTTCTCTGATAAACTAGTAATAGATTTAATGTGGCTACTGCAGGAAAGTCAAAGGTCAACTTAACAAATATAATAATATTTAGAGATATTTCAGGTATGTGATAAACTTTAATATTGTTTTATCTTAATGATTATATTATAATTTTAATTCAGATTTAAATTAAGATATTTTGAAAACCTGTTTCAACTCACAGAGTTTTTTATTTAATTATTGTTACGTCCGCCGTCTGTCTGTCAACTTATCATTTGTTTTTTGAGATTTTTTAAATATTTTAAGCTAAACCGTGGTTATTTATGGACATTATTCTGTATTTTTTAAGTAATTTTTTTGTATTTTATAGTTTATTTCAATGTATATCGAATATCGCACACATTCCGTATGTAGAAAAATTTTTGAATTTTTTTATAATATTTTTTGTGTTCACTCCTTGTGAATAAAACTCGAATAATATAAATTTATTTCCATAGTAATTTCTTAGAATTGATTTTTTTGTAAGCTTTCTTTTTATATCACATTTTTCTCTTTCTCGCAATGAGAAATAATTGATAATTATTCTTTGATGGTATCTCTTTGAAAGTGCTTACCTACGTTTTACCTTATTTAAAAATTAATGATTTTTAATGAGCGTTATTTTTTATGGACTGTAATACGTATGACTATTTATTACTTAGTTCAATATTATTACATGCAGTCAGCATACTGATCATAAATAAATAATTTTTTTGAAAAAATCCTTAAGCTTTATTCGCACAGAGAATTGTAATTTTTAATTATTTACCGTATAACTATTAGTACTATCAATATTTCTGGAAATATACAATACCTGACATGTTCATTGTTATACGAGATAAAAGTTGATATTTATGTATAAGTTTAATAACATTAAGCGCCCACATTTTTCTCTTTTGCTCACAATAAGTGCCCATTATACGACAAGTTATCCCTTGGTGACCGCCTATATCCTTGTTTCACCTGCGTCACTGTATCTGTCACTATTTACAAAGCTACTTGAATTCTATCTAGGTCGAAATATGTGTAGAAAATCTGAAAGTTTTCTTTGAAGCCGTAATTCGTTTAGTCTGAAACGTCCAGCAGTGCTCCTACATGTAGATATTAAAACTACTGATCAAAGTATATTCATTTAATGTTTCATTTTAATGCTAACAAGCGCAACGTAATAGTAACTAGTAACTTTTTCTTCTTGACATGAAACAATCTTAAAAGAAATGTGGAATAAATTGGTAAAATTAGTAAAATTTTATATTTTGTCTGATTTAATATAAGATTTATCTAAAATTAATTTCCTTTTATTTTTAATTGTTAAAATTCGTAAATTCTGGTCATATTATCTGAGAGTGAATAAATTTCTATAGCGAGTAAAATGTATTGCTTGACCTTAATTTTGAAGCATAGTGTCATTGATTATTTAAAACCATAGACTGTTCTATATGCAAACTTCTCCAAAGTCTCCGAAGTTTTGACCACCAAACTTGTATCAAATAATTCATATTAATAATACTTAAGTACAAGTTTCGTACTTGTGAAGGAATATTGGTTACATCGTATGCGTTGATAGTCAGACCGCATGTTGGAAATCGAGACCAAGGAGTGTTTGATGCTTGTGCTTGAGCAGTTCCAATTTGAAAGTTGTTATTATTAAGACAAAGTTTGAGCTGCCGTATGTGATCACGGATTAAATTTATTACCAATAGTTTAGGCTTAATAGAAACTTGGATCGGTTGAGAATCAAATATTAAGACATTTATTGATCCATAATGACATGTTTTTCAATAACGCTCTGCTCTTAAGGGAATGGAAAAAACAACAAGGGCATAATGCAGCATTATCTGTTATTAAGGTGTTTTATGTATTTTACGGTTAGATATTACTTCTATAGCTTTTTCCATGACTTTTTTCGTATTTTGAAAACAGAATAGTTCTTACAATTTCTTTATTGTAATAAGGAAATAAATCGGAAAAAATGCCACCTTAACCTAGCCTTTATCAATAAACATTGGTCTATTTTTAGCTCGCGCAAAATAATATGACTTGAAAAGAGATTTTCTCCTTAATGTTTTGTTCCGGTTAGTTCACATTCCTAAAAACTTATTTATTTGCGTGGCAACATCTCCTTAATATATAATGCAACATCTCCTTAATATTTTTTATTATTTTTTTTTAATTCCTTCTTTTCAGTAATCTGATAGATAGAGAAAAGGAAATTAACAATTGATTGAATCTTTTGAGATTATGATCAGGGAAGTATTTTTGCAAATAAAATACTGTGGAATTCTGATTGAATCTTCTAAATAATATGGAATGTCGTAATGATCATTTTGGATTTGAAATTTATGAACATGAAATTTATATAAACATTCCATTAAAAATCTCAAGTTAAATACGCTCTTGTTGTCTATAATCCACTATACGCCACTTATTCTTACAGTATCAAGAATACACAAAAACATCTTGAAACCTCTTCACAGTCGTACTGGCGTCTCTAAATCATCGTAAATTATGTTAATCGTTCAATACGAATGTGCTGTCCTCTATCATAGGCGTCCGATATTAGAATCGATGATTACGGTCAGCGTCTATCAAAGTAATTTTGACTGTACTTTTTTACTAAGTCAGATACAAATTCAAACTCCTTAATTAACATAGCCACTCTGCATTATTTTTTATGACGTTACTCTACTTATTGATTTGTCTTCCTGTCCTACGTTTTTATCTAAAATGGACGAATTTGTCATAATCTGTGACCATCTTTCATTTGTAATTCTCTGAGTACAGTCTGCTTATTTCCACTTTGACGTCACACTTGGATCATTACAACTTTCGGTTTTATGACTTCTGTAATAATAGTATTTTTCCCGGTCTTGGTTTTACACACTTTTGCTGGTTTTAAATTTTCTGAGTAGTTATCCAGGCCTTGAAGTCAACAGTTAAACAAAATGTAAGTTAATATTTATACTTTTCGTTTTAGTTTCGTTTAAAGTGATCTTTTTAATATTTCTTTCATAGCCCCATAGTTTTTCCATGTATCCTTTAGCCTTATATTTCAAATATTTTCATTTCAGTACGAGAATTGAACTGAATGATGGGGCAAATAAATAAATGGTTATGTATATATTTTATAGGTTTTAAATTAATAATAATCAATGTTTTTCTTTTGTTTGTTTGTTACCTTTGTTTTCTTTTTTTCTGAAAGTATAACTAAGTCGTCATTGATCGGTAGATATTTATCATTTATACCCACATTTTAACATCTGAGATATGTTTTCAAACACGGCAATAAATAATTTCAATGATAGTGGATCTCCTTGTGTGCTTGCTGTATTATTTTTGCATAATATTTGATAAGTTACATAAACTTAAAGTATATTACTGGTTCGTATAAGTATTGTCATATTGATTAGCGGAATATTGAGTTGAATGCAGACTGAGTAGTCAATACAACTTCTATATAAGGCGATATCATATCCAATGTATTTTTCTATAACTTCTTTCAGAATAAGCAAACGATCGACAGTATAAATTTATTTTATAAAACCTGCCTGTCCAGTCGAATGTTTTCCATCTATACTTTCTATTTACTTATACTACTTATCAGATAACAACAGATCTAAAAATTAGTTTTGTACATAAAATTTTTAAATGTTTACGTACACAAATAATACGTGTGCAGATATTTGACAGATTTGTTTTACCAACACGACAGTGAAACGAAAAAAATCTATTGAGAGGGTAAATTATTTTCAATAAAATAACGACAAATTTGTAAACTATAATAAAAAACTAAATAATACAAATTCCATTAACAATTCCATCAAGCAAATTTTTTTTGTATTAAATATCTTCAATATACGAAACTTACAAAATAAATAGTTTCCAATAGATAAGCGTATCTATGAATGGAATGGTTTAAACAATGAAAATAGGACAAATAAATAAAAGGCAGCTTAAACACAGTAGAAAATTTACAGAAACAACTTTTTCAGATTAGTCATGAATATATATGGCAGGAAAATTTCTTGAAACAAAGTAAAATTGTGCCAGTGCAAAATAGAATTTGTCTATTTTTTATAGAGGTAATTTTGTTCGTCAGACGGAATGGAGGGTGTTAGGAAGTCATATGAAAATTATAAGTAATTAAAAAAAAAGAATTGGCAAAATTGCGTTTCCTATGAAACCAAAAACCTATCAAGTACGAGTAGAATTTGCTGGATAAGGATCTTATATACACTTAAGCATACGAAGCTCTTATTTACACTTAAGCATACGTAGTATTTCTATTAAACTATAAAAATATATTAATTTTTCACAACGTAAATATATTGCACCGTACTATTAACCGTATTTTTAAAGGCGTAAAACATGATGCATATTTAAAAAATTATGAGTTCTAGTATGATTGTTATAGTTTTTCTGTAATCGTCAAGTTTTACCATCCATGTCGTTTTCATAATATTTGGTTCAGTGGTTTCAAATATAAGGGTCGTATGCTATATCTTTGTATATTTTTAGAATATCCTTTTGTTTATTTATTTATTTATGTACTTTAATAAATATGGCGGACTTACTGCTACGAAAGCAATCCCTTACAGCCAACCAGAACACCAGGCCAGCCCCGCCTGATCTCCACGGTGCCTCGTGTCGTCATGGGCCGTATGCCTTGTGCTCAACACAATATATCACATCCCTTTTAAATATGTAATTTAAAATTGTGAATAAACCTATTCTTTAATTCATATATTTTATAAAAAAAATTAATGGTATAAAATATGGTGAGATTTATTATTAAATATGTGTACCCTCATGTTTCTACGTTGCATGATTTCTGAGAAAATTGGCTTTGAAAATATATATGTATTTTTCGTGAGCGTAAAAAATGGGGAATATTTAAAAAAATTATAATCAAATTAAAAAAAAAATTAGAATCATCGCTATAGTTTTCCTATAACTCTTGCGTGGGCTTCTAAAAACTTTTTTTTAATAAGGTTGCGTTGAGTCGTTTTGAAAATAAGGTATTGGAACATATTTTTTTGTATATTTCTGAATAAATCTTTGAAGATAGTATACCTTAAACTATGAAAATTTTTTTAAACGTTTACACCTAGCTCTTCCAAATGATACCTAACACTATATGTGAAATGAAAAAAACACAATTCGAGTATTTATTGTGCCAAATTTTAATTTCTACGCCGAGTATTTTCATACACACGAACAAACACTTGAGTGATATTATGAGAGTTCCGTTTTTTATTTTAAGGTACGATACCCTAAAAGATTACATTTTTTCTACAGAAGCATGCTTCAAACGTATTCATTTTGATGAACCGGGAACACTTGTATAAGGAGAGGCACGTTTCTTCAATCACTGGATAGTTACAGATAAAAGAAATTTTAGTGGATATCAATAATAGGTACTTATTCTTAATCAAAATTATTGTAACATAATTAAAATTGGCAAAAATACGAATTTTCTGACACTTATAACTATAACGCAGATGCACTTACTTGTGCATCTAACCTCGTTAAGTTTCGCGCATATTAGATTCCCGAAGCTGTACACCAAGTATTAATGATTAGATGCGAACAATGATTAAATGCGAATGAGATATACGATAT
The DNA here is from genome assembly GCA_039881145.1 of Druceiella hillmani. Taxonomy (NCBI): domain Eukaryota; kingdom Metazoa; phylum Arthropoda; class Insecta; order Lepidoptera; family Hepialidae; genus Druceiella; species Druceiella hillmani. The sequence goes on from JAYKKI010000025.1 coordinate 19,988,099, forward strand.
TACGAAGGATTCTTTCAAAAGCGTGATTACTTTCGAATCGCTTACTTGACGTTGAATTATGTAGCGTTGAGTTCTTTGAACTTAATGTAAAATATGCATAACTTACATTTTCGCACTAGAGAACGAGTGCGGGATTTTACGCCATCTACTATTATTTTGCGTAATTTTAAATTTAAAATTGTATCTAATTTACATTTGACAGGATACGATCAACATGCGGTACAATATATTTACTCATTATGTACATTAATATGTACGTATGTAGTAATATGCAGGTACTCATTTCACTGTGTATAAGAAACCATCGATTCACATGATCTTCGATCTAATATTTTAATGCCACTTAGGATAATTAATCCACACTTAAGTTATAAGATATATAATTAGTAACTCACAATATTTGGATTTACTAAATTATATAAACTTTCATTATATAAACGTATATACGAATAAATTATATGTTATGATTAAGTAACAGCAAAGGGAAAAATTATAATTGGGTGAGGAAAGTTGAATATAATGGCATATCAGAAGGGCAAAAATTCAATAAAATGGAACCTGAACGATTGTTCGTAAAAAAATATTATACTCGTTTGCTTAGAAGTCTTTTCATTTCAGAATAAAATCTGAAATGAAAAGATTGATCTAGGTATCTGATGATACTACAGAAAATTACCATTTTGTGGTAGAAGTATAGTAAGCCATTTGTATTCTCGAGTTTTTATTTCTAATTTGGAAAGAAGAAGATATTAGAGATGATATTTCAGTGTAACAGCAAAAATAATGATATCATCTTCCACACAAGAAACTTTCGTGATTTCTTTAAAGTTTTGTTGCAGAGTTTTGTACTTCCCATTTTTTCACATTGAACCAGCAGAAGCTAAGTAAAAAGTAACAAAATCCAAAAATAACGATTTTCTATAGGTTAAAAACGCAAAGATAAGAAATAAAAATAAAAGTAATGTCAAATTTTGAAACTAGCAAGTTATTTTTAATCTATGTTTTTTCTTTATATTTTCTTCATGTCTTCGCCAAAAGGGTAGGGTAAATCTATGTATTTATATGTCTCTTCATGTCTTCTCCAATATCTACTAGATAAATAATAATAATGGAACAGTGTACACATCGAGCCTGACATATATTTTCCGTTTTACTAGTTTTTTATTGTTTTCAACTTAATGACCTCTCTTATAGCCGTCCTTAAGATATTTCTAAATTTGTTTCATACGCCTTTTTGATTTTTCATCGCCTATTTTGTCAATATTGCCTCGTTTAAAGGTAAACCGCGCAACCTTTATTTGTTGATCTTCGTAATAATATTATTTTCAACATTGCATTCTTGTCATCGAGGTATTAAGGATTTTGCAGTAAATAACGATTCTCGTTGCTCTGGTACGAAAGTATATATTTTTCTTACTGGTAATATTCAAATTCGACAGACAAGCGAAATAAGTACGTTTAAAACGTTCCTGTTGTAAAAATATTATATTGACTTCATATTTTTAGCAAGTTTATCAATATTATTTTTTTTAATTTTTACAGTAAATTTTAAATAATACATAAATTTTAAAATCCGAATGAATAAAATTTCTAGGGAATTTGTTCTTCTTTTTTGCTGTAAGGAACCCTCAGTTCGCTACTTCCATTGTAATATTGGCAGGTATATTATTTACATACACTGTAAATATATTTACAAGGATATATACAATCTTCATGGTTAATAGTATCTATTCGGGTATAGTGAGCAACCTGAATAAATTTGTTTGAAGAAAGACTATGTAACTTCAAATTAACAATGAAAATCAACAAATAATATCTTACCGCGATTTGTTGGCGCAGTTATGTTATCAACAGAAAGACAAATTCACTAGTTTGAAGTTTTCCACCAAGCGTCAAATTATAAAATCATTTATGCAAATGTACTCTAAGCGTTTCCAGTTCATATCGCCCACGTTTGCCATATGTTGCCAGTGTAGATGTAAAACTCTCAACGCAATGCATATTTGTAGTCAAAGTGAGGCAGTAACATTTTTCCACTATAGTAGCTTATAAATTCTATTTAATATACATTTATTTAAATTTTTAATAGTTTTGTTCTTTCAGAAGAAATATTTCTACTATTTAATTAAATACCATTTATCCATCATTCTTTATGGGGAAGGCTTTAACATCTACAAAACTAGATTTTGGAATTAATCTAAATTGGTGCAAAAAGTCCTTATTTATTGTTTGCAATTAAAAAGTAGAGGTATTAGAGTCTTTAATTTCCCTTGTAAAATCGAATTCCATTCCGTAAAAAAAAAACAAGGGTTTGGAATTGATTTCAAATGATTACATCGCCTGAGAAAAAATATAGTGTTGTAATATAATTGTATTTCTAGTAAATTCTTCCAAGTAGAGTTCTAATAACACATAACTCGGCCTTTTGAAATTGGATATCATTTTAAACCTAAAAAAAAGAATACAATCACATCAGTTTATGAAATGAGCGAAATGATTATAAAACATTGTATAGCTGCGAGTCTTTCTCATTTCTGTCTGCTGGATATGGTCTTGTCGGCTTGCAAATTAGGAATTCAGTCAATAAATAGAAGTTTTCTTAGGATGTACATCAATAAAAAACAAATTATTGCAGAATTGAAAATTTCATTTTCACCATTTTTATCCTGCAATATACTTTATACTACACATACTATATTCTACGATTTATATATCATAAACCGTATGAATCCAGTATTTTCTAATATAACAAATATTTCTTATTTGATTCGTTCGCCGCAATAATTTTAATATTAGGTCTAAAATCTTATTAGGTTTTATGAGGAATTAATTTCAGAACTGGATCTATTTTGAGAAAAAAATATACATGGTTGGTCTAAATAGGTTTGGATGTTATTTTAATGATTATTAATTATACTGAATATATAAATATTAATACATATATATATATATATATATATATATATATATATTTATATATATATATATGTATATATATATATATATATACATATATATACATATATATATATACAGCAATTTAGGAAATCAAGGCAAACTAACTCAATTAAAGCTTAAAATTTTTATCAGTCTAGCAAATGAACTGGCTACCGTCTTTCTTCTGAAAATTAATTGCAAACTTTCGACAAGTTAGACAAGTCTACTCGTGGATTAAGATTATACAGATCTATACATATTGTCCACTAAAGGTAACTTTCACATCATCTCCTGCTGTCGATTTTAGTTTAATTATGCGAGTATATGAGTTAATTAATGTTAGTTCAGTACTAGCGACCAGCAGGTAAATTATATGTCTTGTACTCGAATGCGGTTGGCTGATTATAATTAACATTTGCGCTCGAACAATTTTTGAATGTGGACATAGTTATGAGAAGAGTCAAGACGCGGTGCGGACATGGAAACTTGCCAAAACAGTGTGTTAACGAGCTTTCCTCTGGAGAGAAATTGTAATCTCTCGAATCCTTTGACGAAAAGAACTTTAATGTAGGTTTAAAACGTAATTAATATAATATTCTAGTCGTTAGTTAAAATACTTGAAATTAGTAAATTATTTGTTTTATGATTGTTATATTGATATGCGAATAAGATAAAAATAATAAAATAATGATTATCATGAACAATATTAAGGTCTACATTCATAGGTAGTGTTTTAATTTTTTTTTTGCCATTATGTCAAGAATTTATAATTCTTAATAATAATGGATGTTCATAAACACAGGCTTCCGTTATCTTTTTATTTAGAACAATAAGACATGGAGACCGATTTATTTAATTTATTGAATTTGGTCTTCTCACTACTTTGCCTTGATATTTATTATACTGCATCGCTTGTGTGAGTTTTCAAATAATGCAGTGGAATTTATGAAGAATTTACGTCATTCTATTCTCTGTACTAGTTGACGGAATTCGGTGGCCCGTTCTAATGAACACGGTAGTGGGGTATTTCGTGTGCGCTATTTTTTGTGTCTAGTTTGGTGCATTTACATTATTATAGTAACCATACGCGAGGACCGACACGGACAACAGGCGTTTATTTTGTGCCCGTCCGGTTTCACCATACATAATTGCAGATAAAATTGTTAGCCTCTGGACAATATATTTCTTCTGCGTATGACAACGATCATCGACATGAGTAGGATAGGTCCTATATAATTTTAAGAAATAAAAATCCTAAGGTGTTTCCTTTGAAATAATAATGGATATTTAATTAGTTCAAAATATACTAAATGGTAATAATTATTCGTCGAATTTACTTAAAAATCAATTAAAACTGAACTTTTCACTAAACATCCTCATCGCAACTGTGATTTAATAATAATGAAAAAGTAGGGTGGTCGGTGATTTTAAACCAACGCCGAGTATGAAAACAAAACGTATTTACAAACTCTGTTCGTCGACAACCGCACGTCACGTACAAACGCTAATCGTCTTTCGCGGCTCCTCGCAGCACGTTCGTTACGCAGCGTGTGACGATTGCATCTGCATCACTCCAACGAGCCACAAGCGGGCTGAGCTCTGGTTTCGAAACTAGCGAGAGCGCTTTTCTTAAGTATTCGCTTAGTTCGAAGTCAAACGTGATTACGGCTGTAATCTAGAATCTAGGATTTGGAATCACATTAATACAAGTTGTTTTGAAACATAAAACCATCATGTAACGCGAGGGATATTAAGCAGCTTATGAAAAAACACGGAAAAAGAAAATTTGAAGATGCAATTGCAAATAGTGATGACGCAATATTACGCTACTACAGTTAACGAAGTGTATCTGCTTCAATCAAATAATATACTATCCCGTAAAAAAAGCACATGTTCCACATAATACTGTACAAAGCTATATGCTGCACCGGTAATTCTAATATACAAGTGATACAAAGGTTTCAAAATAAAGTGTTTAAGTGTATAGTTAATATGCTTCTTTACGTTCGTAATTTTGACCCCCATCGCGATCTTGAGATTAAGATGGTAGAGTATATTATTAGTACGTTTACTAATTTCCAGCAAAAGAGACTTCAAAACTACATCAACGTGGAAGCGTCTTGACTCTTGAATGTTAAAATATCACTAGACACCTGAAAAATGAAAAAACCATTTGAAATTATTAGACACAATATCTGGCAACACTAAGCGATTTAATTGAAATATCTTAGTTTGGACAGTTCTTCGTATATTAATTTAGAAACAAATTGGTCGTTAGTTGACATAACTAAAAAAGTTCTATTAAAAAAAATGTTATTAAAGATTGTGAAAAAAAAACTCCAGGGACATATGAGGAATAAATTTAGTACACATACCATAGAAATATATTTTCGTCTTGTAAAGCTAAACACATCGATATTATGCCACAAGAATTGTATTATTTCGCGGGTCAAATATAATAAGAGCTCATAAAGTAGCCGTTAAAAAGTAACTTCTTGATCACTGACACGTCTATACCAGCTTAAAAAAATAATAAGGAAGCTATTTAGGCGTGGTTGAATAACAAATATCCAAACGTAATGTGTGTTTGGATATTTGTTATTCGATGGTTCATCAGTACTCCGCGCGAATAAATTTACGAATTAACGTCACATGTTCCACACTATACTGTACATATTAGAAATGTAGGCAACGATTCATTGCTTAGTTCAAGAGCTATTAGGTAACAGCAAAGGTAGGAATATAATACTAAAGGGTATAATTAAATATTTTGTGTGTCTAGTAGGAAAGAAGGAAATGTACTTATTTCGTAAATGCATATAGTTTTCAAAACGACGTGCAATATAAAAATACATTTTTAAGGTGAAAAGTTTGTGATGAATATAAATTTATCTTCATCGACCTTGGTTCGTTCCAAACTTTTCAGCTTGGAATAAATCAAGGTCCTCTGATGAAGTTTCTTCTATTGGATAAAATTGGAAGTTAAATTTTTCCATCAATTAATGCAAATGGTTTCTAGATATTTTCCAATTCTGGCCATCTGGTATGTTCTCATTTTCTGGTTTGCTTTATTTCATGAAATGTAAATTTCTCGACAGAGCTGGGGCCGTTGCAGCTGATGATAGGCACCAGATATGCGATAAGATAACATTGAAAGATTTGATTAATTTTAGTTGCCTGTATCGCTTATATAGGAAAAGCGTAAGTTAATATTTTGAAGTTAGTCAGTAATGAATTTATCGGTTACAAATATTCATATATCTTTCGATTTTAATTACACTTTGGGACATTAAGGGATACATTTTTATGTCTAATTGTAATATTTAGGTAGGATATTAATAAATATTAATGTTTATCAATATCATAATCTTTATCCTATCTCAATTATTTTTCTCCTGCTTTTAACTAAAATAAATATTTTAGCTAATACCATTATAACAATTTCTGTGTATAGAAAAAATAGTAACGATAATATAATATTCGTAGATGTTCTTTGACGACTGAATAAATTGTGCCGATATGGCTTACAGCATAGTTATATCTATTAAATATAAAAAAACTAAAACTAAACTAAACTTAAATATAAATAACACAATAATAAATGAGAATATAAAATAATAGAATTAACGAATAAATGAAATGAAACAATTGTAAAATCAAAATATAATATTGCGTTCTAAAGAAATATATCAATACAATAATTGGCCTTACATAAGTAAACACAACTCAGCTAAAATATCGCATGAACAAAATATTGAATAAATACAAATAAGCTTTACTTTTATGAATTAATTATAATGTCAAAATTATTGAAAATTGAGTACATGCAATGAAATCATATTTTGTACTAATTTTAAAAAAGGGAATTTTGTTATCAATTTATTATTTGTTTCTTAAAAACGTAATTTATGGCATTTCTATTATAATAATACTAGTATACGGAATGCTAGTGCTTAAATTAATACATACGTGATGTAGATACGGCATCCTTAAAAAGAAAGTTTTATATCCGAATGCTCGCTTAGGTGAAATAATGTTTTGCTTGAGGTATCCACAACATCAGACTCTGCTATAAGCTTGACAGGATACAGAAAAATATTACTATACCAACCCGTAGGCCTTCCGCACAGGAATGTCTGTAGATAGGCCACATGCTGTGGATAATGCTGAGAATATTTTAGAGATAACGGCTCATATGCTAATCACACATATGCGCCGTTATGAATATATTGTCGCTAAGGCGCTGCAAAAGCCCAATTGCTTCGTGTCCGTGGTGAAACAAAGCAATTGGTAACAGTATTATATTCAAGTAATTATTTAATTGGATCATAGCGTTAGTATGTATCTTATTGTTATTGGTATTTTGATTATTGAAATTCCGTTATTGTAAGATATATTGTGAAATAATTTGAAACGAATACCTGGTTGAATTTAATATATTAGTTGTGAATGCAGAGAAAAAAGTAAAAAATTGTTTCGTTATTTTTTTCTACAATACCCCTTATCCACTGGCGATATCGAATTGGGGATGATTCTTTTTCTCCGGAACCCATTGAACAAAATATAATAATTAAAGAGGTTTTTTAAATTGCAATGTGGTAATATTTTTGGGAGTATGCCCATGGCAAAATATAGATTTTCTCAAAAATCAATTTTTTTTAAATTCAGTATTTAAAATTTTTCTAAATAATTTATTTTATTGAAATTGTATCATGTTAAGAGGATTTTTTTTGTTGTCAAAAATTTAGCAAACACTAGCAGGTTTTACTTTCTATAAAATACAAGTGTGGACACGCGTGTATGGCAACTGATTGTTTTCGTTCGTCTCGTTTAATAAGATGACGATTCTTTATGAAATAATATATAACAGCCACCATATGAAGTTAAAAATGTCTATAACACTAAAATATTTCACAAAAAATCCACGTTCTTATAGTATGAATCGGAAATTAAAAATATATTTCAAATGTGGTCATCAAAAATACTATGGAATGCATTTTTGCTGTATTGTGCAACCACCGATACGTATATAAAGTGGGTTTAAAACGAATTGCATTATTGGCAGTATCGTATCGATCCGCTTTTGATGGCGTGTCAGTGATGAATGCCATACATTACGTTCACAGTCATGACATGGTTCGGTATGGTAGAAACAGACCTTGTTCGATTTATTTTAAACAAATTATTACGTTGTGGTTATTTCTTGCGTCAAACTTAGTAGTATAATTTTAATAAAAATCATAAATAATGTAATTAAAACTGACATATCTAAAAATGCAGCATATGTGCATACCTACGAGCCGAGATCGTTTTGAATACATCGCCTCTAATGAAACTATTTTCCTGTATCGATAAGTTTCTGAAACTTACATTATTATCATACTTTTCCAACAACGTCTAATGAAGAATAATATTTGCACTGTGTGTGTATGACTGTGTGGTTTATATTAATATCTTAGGTTATTATCGTTTAGTTATGAGATTATTTTTGCGTTGTGAAATATATGTTTCCAAATTTCTTACGTTATGAATTAATTATTTCATAATTTTTGCTACTACTTCAAGGAACTCTTCTGTGTTCATTCCCTGCTTTACTATACTATATGTTACATGAATGAAAAGCTGCCCCTAAATATGCAGATAATGATCTACACATACTAAGATTTTAATGATACAGAGACGATTGGTATGGCTACTGCGCAATTATGACATAGAAAATCTTGAAGCGTTATATTCCATTAATGACAAATAAATGAATGTAAATTATAAGGCGGTTTTGTTAGCCACTGATGCTATTTATTTTCATCATCTAGAAACGCGAATGTATCAAACACACTTAGAGAAAGAACCACATTTTAAAGATATTGAATATAAGGAGATGTATGAATTAAAAATGGGCAATATATTTTTATTAATAACCAAAAAAAAATGCCAAATACAAATAGAATTAGCATCACTACCCGTTCGCATTTAGACATTTACAAATATTTGAGAGTACATATTATTTATCTTAAATTAGGGGGAAGTTCCGTAACGCCGGACGTCACCTAGCACCGGATACTCGCACTATCTCGACAAGTTACGACAAGTTCGATTAAAAAATCGGCAAAAGGGGTGCGGTGGAACGCAGAAGTATAGAGACACGAGAATCGATTTGTCAACAACGCGGAAGGTCGCGGTTGAGGTTGGCAATTGCTGTCTTTTGCAGGAAAGGAATGCGTCACATAAATTCTAAGTGGGTATTTCTGATGTGGTTTTGTGTTTAAATGCTTAGGTTCATGGTCAATAAAGATAATGTTCCATTATAATTCGTATACTGTGAAAATTTTCATCCGTTTCCTTAAGAGTCTTAGTATAAAACACGTAAATTTGGGGACTCCCCGTCCCCCAGCACCGAACACAATATTAACACCGGACAGTTTACAATTTGTTTTTTCCAGGGTAACTGAGGCAATAAGTGAAAAGTTTTCTCTTTATTAATATAAATTATGAATATAAATATACGTTTATCGAATATTCACTTCGCTTCTACAATTTTAGGTAGTTCTTCTATTGGATAGGGATCAGAAAAAAATCCCTAAAGATAAACAGTGATTTATATAGAAATTACTTATTCCTTTCTATATTTAACTCTGTTACATAAAATAAGATGTTATTATATTAATTTAAATGTAATTATGTACCAAATAACGTTTTTTTCATACAAATTATATTCGACCATGTAACTGCCGGCTTATTGTTATCAATGCCTGGCAGCGCGCGCCACATTTGCAATTTTCTTTAAATAACTAAGTAAACGTTTATTACTGAAGCATTGTATTGTTATTAAAACACTGTAACTTAGTAAACTTTTATTATAAGCAAAAAAACCAAAGAAAAAAGTGGAGATAAAGCCAAGGAAAAGGAATCATTACCCCAAATATCTAATATAGGAAAAACTATAAATTTAATCAAGTACAAATTGAGTTACAGTTTCTAAAACAGATATTACTACTACAGATATTAAAACTTAATATCTAAGATAATAATAAATACACTAACAGATAGCAGTTAACAAACAAACAATAAATAACATTTAACATTAAAGCTCTGTAAAACTAAGTTTGTATATAATATTACTTAACAACATGAATTTTACTTAACAACGTTTCACCGTTATGACTCTTTTAAAACTCGTGTAGGTATAGTAAAGTACGAAATTCCTTGAGTTTTAACTTACGATCAGAGCTTATATTTCCCATATTATAATATGCGAAATTATTTAAACGATTTGGTTTGGATAATAATTGTAAACACTGAATTCAAGTAAGCGTCAGAATATATATGTAGATCATAAGTACATAAACTATTTTTCCTATCTTTTTTATTGACGCCTTAATATCTATTGCTTAAAATAATTATAGTATAAAGTTTTAAATAGTACCATAAGCAATGAAAATAATTTGAAACGAAAGATCATAATTTTTCAAAAGTACAAAAGGTGAACTGGATATTTTGAATGGGGATAATGAACTATAATTCATGAATTATAAATATTTTAGAGGTTATTGTATTGGAGTTAGTGAAACTACATTCATCAAAGAAGAGAACATTAGCAAATATATGTCTTCGAAATATTACACTGGGTTATATTCTTTTAATACGTGGTTCTTTGAAACGTGATATTTTGAGCTTAAAATTTCCAGGGCCCAAAAAGATTAAACTAAGGGCATATATATTTTCGAAAATTATCCTAAGCAGTCGGCATGATGCTCCAATTAAACTGTTTATCAAACATATATTAATGAGAAAGATTTTTGGGTCTAATTTCATTGTAGAATGTCCGGAATTTGGTATCAATATACAGACAAATAATTTTTTTTTCTTAAGAGTTAATGATTATCAATTTATATTTTAAACAATTTTCAGTTCAGTATTGTCCGAACTTGATTTTACTATCAACTATCAATTTTCAATATCGCAATTCGTTTAAATAAACTAGTTTTTTCACTAATAAGTATTAATGTAAAGGCAATTAAATAATTAGCAGTTTATATAAAAGTTTTATTTGACTCAATAAAAAAAATATTTTTAAATTTTTTAATCCATTCATATATCAAAATAATTTTAAATTACAATCTTGTCATAAATTATTCAATTTAGTTGGCGCGTGTACCTTAGCGTATTCCTTTTATTAAAAATAGAATAAAATTTCCACAATGTAATTGAAGCATAAAAAGGACCTATGCAAGCTGCTTGAGCAGAGTTGACAAAAATGCATATTGGAAGCTATTTGCCATCAAAAGTAACATTCATCAGAATATTAATTATTAGTATTAGGTCATCAGTATTCAGATGCTATGAAATTAATTTCTAATTTCACAGGATGTGAATACTAAAAACCTGCGACTATATTATATAAACGATGCGAAGACGAAATATAACAACGTATCTGGACTTAAATGGACAAAGGCAGCGGCGTGTGATGAGCAGGAATGGGTGACACGTGACGTGTCACGATATTGCCACGTTATCCATGCGAGAAATTTGATGCTTCTTGTGATATGAAATGTTGAGTTTTTTTAATGATATTTGGCGGAACAAGCATTATATCCAACCAATTTATTCCGCTTGAATTATTGACTTTTCAGACCACGTTCAATGACAGAGTCAGTATGAAGTACAAATGGAGCTACATATTGTTCGGTTCAGAAAATGGTAAGTCTAAATATACAATGAACTTCCAAAACATATCCTTGTGTCAGCTGGTTTGAACTGAGAAAAATAAAAATGAGTTAATATAAACAATTCCTTTTTTTTGTAGCGTCTTGAAATCCACTTGAAAACTTTTTAAATAGCATCCCTTTAATAATTTGTGCGTCATACTAACTCAAAGGTCATACAAATCACTGTATCAATACAATTTAGAATTTTCATTGACATTCCGATTAATGTTCGTAGAAATTAAAGAAACATTTAAACTATGGGTTGAAGATATCAGTGTTCATTAACAAATTATCCAAAAATGTATAACCTCCTCCAGCCCCGGATTTGAACGGATGCGATCATCATATTTGATGATCATCATTTGATGAAGTTTTTTCACAGAATTTTTTTCGGTTACCCTTGTCCTTTGCTTCATTTAACTTTAAGAAAAATATAATAGTGTACAGCAATATATTTACCTTTGCGCTAAACTGTTTACTCCCTTTGTTTCCTTTATGCGTGCCCGAATACTTGTAATCAAAATAAATCGTGCATCAAAATGCATTCGAAAACCTTTAATTAAGATATCTTTAATCTTTCCAATTTTGCACCATCAAATTATTTATTTAAGGCTTTTTGATCTTATTTTTTTTGGTTTCATGATCATAGTCTTGGGCATTATTAAGTTTATGGAAATATAATAATGTAGCTAAGGTTACTTCCCCACCAAGGGTTCCTGTTTCCTCTTTCCGTCTCCCCTTCGCATTTACGGACACATCGTACCGACGTTCATCGAAAGTCGACTCCATCATAGAGAAATCTACGCAAACGAGAAAATGAGTAAAACGAAAGAACTCATGATTTTTTCGCCAGAAGTTAAATTATGAAAATATTTATGTATGTAAATATACCCAAAATACTTGTTTACACTTCAGCAAAGAACGGAAGCTTTTACCGAGCTTCCGCTTGCATCTGTTTATTATGTGAAGTCAGCGTAGGTACAAAAATATCTTGGAAATCGAGCGTAGTTTAAAGTTTATCGTAAATTTAGGGTTTTTTACTTACATATTATACTGTAATAATAAGCTAGTGACGTTACTACGGTATTGTTAAGTTACCGATATCACTGGGCATCACTTATCCAACCGGTAGTGTGAGAGAACGCATTTTTAATTTTGATTAAGCTCTAATAGTTTCAAAACTAGTACTCTTGGGATAAAGACTTGTTGTGTTAATATTTTGTAATGATTGAGTATAAAAATAATTATAGTTGATTCTTGTAATGTTATCTGTTTATATTTTATAACCACTTACATGCTGAGTTTGGAAATCTTAAAACATCCTATGTTATTATTTATAGACATAGTGGGTAAAATTATGGTAATTAAGTATTACGATGGCCCATTTTAATCCATGCTGGTTTTGGTCACAGTAGGTTTTTGAATTTCTTTTGACTTTCAGTTTCATTTATGAATAATACTAGTCTAATTGTTCCAAGAGGACAAAATTGTAGGATGCTTTTGTCACGTATATGTTAGTATCATATTTATAGTATTAGAATTATAATACCTAATAATTATTATCAAGTGGATGAGCGAAACGTCTCTTTATTTTGTATAGCTTGAGACCATATGAGCCAATGAGCATTTGACCATATGAGCCAACAAGTTATACAACAACTTGTTGGCTCATATGGTGCAGTGAAGTTGAACTCTCATAATTATTTGGAATCTGAAAATTTCTTGACGTTAATCCGCATCTATCCATATTGAATTTAATTCAAATATTATACTGGAATTTTTATCGCCAGGCCATTTCCATCTAAAGAAAGTATTTGAAACTTATTATTGCGATATAATAACTTGCAAACAATTATAATATCACACGATTATAAGAATTGTGGCCTCGGCAAAATCCTTATAACATGATAATTATACAAACGTATTCGGTCAGGAAAGTTTATAAGTTATTGGTTAATACAAAAAATAAATGTTTTTTTTATTTAGTACAATGATATAAAGTAAAACAAAATAATTTTATACGAGTTTAATTATTTTTCCATATGTATTATCTTTTAAATAAATTAATCATCAGCTCAATATAATGTAGAGTTTGATGTATAAGATCTGAAATGCGCAAGCATTTATTAAGTACGTTTGAATTCCGGTAAGGAAGTTTTGCTAGAAACTCCAATAGAATTAGGAAATATATTACAACTAATAGATTAACCGCACGTTACATTGTGGTTGTGTTATTTCATTGCGGCTTAATTAAGTCAAATTGTATAATAAAAGGGTAACCTAACGTCTCTTCAAAAAACTGACATAAACATCAAATAGCACGTAATTTAATAATGTTACACGGGAATATAATATCGTTTAGTGTTAACTCCCATCAATCGCTTGTTTCCATGTTAGTTAAGCCCAGTTTAAATATATTTTTATACTTTGTACATAACGGCTTTACATAATTTTATTCTGATAGCAGTTTTCCATGATTAAACTAGCAGATAAAAGTAAAATAAGAATTTATTGAATATTTGATATTGACAATTTTTGTACGTAAGTAAAAAATTTCGCAGAATAGTTTCAGTTTTTTCCAAGTAGTTCTGGTGCTATCAGTGAAATTGTGCAATTTACTGGAAAACTACAGCAATTATTCTAAATAACATAGTTTTTGAGAAATTTATGATATTTTCTAACCTATGAAAATATATTGACCTACGTATTTATGTGATGAAAAAATAATAATGACATTAATAAATTATTAAATATAAATACTATGGACCTGAAATGTTTAAAATATAGAATTGAATATATTTAGTGTTAATTTAGTAGAAATTAGTTACCATTTAATTTTATTCACAACTAAATGAAAATACGTGATGTAGTACTATTTCTACTTTATTTAAATTCTTAATCACGACTTAGGTTTCGTTGTATCATAACATCTTCTTTTGAGCTATTTGTAAAGATTGAATATACCCTATCTTAACAAATAATAATAAAATGTACTGTAAGTTCATCCCAAATATATTTAATGTATCAATTATAGTAGGAAAACTCTTAACTAATTATAAAAATAAAAATAATATCGCATGTTTCCATAATACTTTAAACAACTTGGGTAAAATCCTTGTTTATAACAAAGAAAAAATAGATCAATATGAAAAGAGTGATATCTATAAACTTAAATGCAACGATTGTAACAGCGTATATAGGTCAAACAGGAAAATATTTTATTACCAGAAAAAAGAACTCCTAGCTAGCTGGCGAAAGAACAAATATGACACATCTGATTTTGCAAAACATCTTATTAAAAATAAACAACACCCTCGTATGAACAACGCTCCCTATATATTACACTTAAATACAAAAGGCAATAAACTCAACATCTTAGAAACATTAGAAATAAACAGATATAAAAAAGACATTAATGTTAATATATTAAATGAACAACTCAAAACGATATCATCACCCATACTTAATATCTTCTAGACATAATATATTTAGACAATATTGATTCTGCAGTGTACTTCAAATTGTTTCAGCCCGGTCACACATCTAAGAAAACATACCAGAAAAAAAAACAAAAAATGGGACATATGTATAGTTAGTTATATAACCTTGCTCCAACCATTAGATGCCCTTGCTATTGTATAAATATATTGCTGAGAATAACGTCCATTTAATTTATTAAATACACTTGAACATTGGCCTTTCATAACCTCAAACTATGACAACAATTTAATTTATTACCCTGAGTAAAATACTGGTACATTGTATAACTTTCTAAAATATAGTAAAAACTACGCTGCTCCCCTAAAATAAACTCACTAACGTAAACAGTAGGGAAACCCGAGCTTACCCTACTTTCGCTAGTGCTTCTATGAGTCAATCTTTACAAATTGCCCACCTGAAGATGTCATACTACGAAACCTAGGTCATGGTTAAGATATTAAATGAAGTGGAAATCATACCACATCACGTAGTTTCATTTAATTGTGAATAAAAATTAAGTTAACCAATTTCTCAAAGTGCGGGTTCGACTCATACTTGGCAAGTTTTATTAATGGAAATTTTTGAAAATATCTACAACTAAATTTACATTATGAAAGAGTTCATTCTGTGTGTGTAAATCTAACTTTACTGACATAACTGTAGAGTTTTATTTACGAGATTATATTTACTTATTAAATTACAAAAGCTGTTCACAAGGAGTTTGAAAGATGTCTTCAAGATCTTGGATAAAATCATATTCAACCCACAAATCGTATCAATACCAGTGAACATCGATAACGTTAAAATCGAAATTTAGCGGGATTATTTCTACTGACGACAAATGATTCAGCTCGGAAAACATAATTTTGACAAGGAAGCAATTAAAATATTCGTCTGGACGAGGGAGCATTTCGAAATTTGTGCTAGATCTTCATGTCGTTGATTCCGCGGCCGTTAGAGACAAAAGTCTATGATAAGTATATACCTACGGTACTGTAACGTGAATACTCACAATCTATCTGATTCATAAATTTAAAGTGGTCCAGATAGAAGCAGAAAGAACTACGCTAATAGTGTATCTTCGTTATAAAATCCGAAGTAAGGAAATCTGACAGAGAACCAAAGTCAACACAGCATTTAAAATTAATAGACTTAAGTTCAAATGGCAAGTCTTATTTGCCGAAAATTCATGACCAACAGAGTAGATGAGTTATCAAGTGGAGACCAGAAACTTGAAGTAGAGTGTCGAATATCTCCTAGTCAGATGGGCTGATGACTTAAGAAAGTTGACGGAAAGCAGCTGGATGCGAAAGGTGGAGGTGGGCGAAGATGTACACTTGCGAAAGATGTACATAAGCCCCCCTATGCTTAGTAAAGAATAGACATAGGCTGATAATAAGTTAGAGAAGCACATCAGTTAATTACCTTTACGTGTCAATGGCTGCAACAAAATTATTTCATATTATATTTAAAAAATGTAAACTTTATGACAATACTACGACATATCTCAACAAATTTATTTTCTTTCACTGTACAAAATTCATAGTATGCGTTAAACAACGTTTGTGTAGTTTATTACACAGGGAAAAGGTGAAACTTTGTTATAGTGTGAGACTTTTGGATCCTCAGAACAAAAACAAATTAATTCACACAAGAACAACTGGCGTTAAAAGAAAATACGGCATAAACAACTGCCTGTGTATTTCAGAACAAGTGCCCTTATAAAAAAATAGAGCATAACATTTTCCATTTAACAATCAACACAAAATGTGTGAAACGAGTGTAAGTATCGGAAAGCATATAATTTAATATCCTTAAGAAAGAGTAAATCTCTCATCCGAGTATCGGAAAAATACCGTAAGACGACACATATTGCACGGTTTTTAGTCATCATGTGCGATTGCGTGATCTCGTTCATGTTGATCTCTATGCATACATAGGTTATTTCTTTTTATTGAGTTTCTGGCGCGAGCTTTCGAGTTAGGCACCTTATTGAGCTTTCTATAAATGTTTTATGAATTTTAAACGGGTTAGATCCTGGTGTCATGAAGTTCGTTTTCATCAGAAAATTGTGTAGTGAATTTTTATTAGCTAAAACAAAATGTAATTATATGACAAGCATGCTTTATAAAAGAAAGTGAAATTGTGAACATAAAAATATATATAACTATTTAAAGAGGGATCATTTAACTATATAGAATTTATAGGGAAAACTGGCAGGAAGTTATTTACAGGAAACCTAAAAGGGGAATGAAAAAAATTAACGATCCGAAAATACACAAGTGAAAGAAATTTAAAAATGTCTTTAAGACATCCAAGTTTGGAGTTAAACAAATATAAGCAAAGTGACTACATTAGTCTAGAAGAGCATGAAATACCATTAAATCTCCTTATATTGCTTCTAATAATACAAATAAATTAGAAGTTTTCTCATATCTCTTTTTTCCAAATTATTCTTATATGGAGGCCAAGAATACAATGTATCCTGAACCTACGAAGGCTGAATATCAAAAAGTGAAGAAGATTGTACGCTTTCAAAGAGGATTAACGGTGAATAACAATCAACAAAGCGCAAACAAAGGGCAGATCCTTTACGGGTTGAAGTATCTCTAACGGTCATTTATTTTGATTTTTTTGCTTAAAAACTAGAATATATAGCAACTTTAGGAACGATTTCATGTAAAGTTAATTTATATCACGAAAAAATATTACTAACAAATTTAAATTAATTTTTCTGTTGCTCATAATGGTTGTGGATTCAATTGCATTCTATAATTTAAATTAATGCTCGAGTTTAATACTCATTAAGACTTTCTTGATATATACATAATAAATGTAACTTATTGCTAATAAAATATTTTAAATGGAATCAGTCAGAAGGGGAATGCATTTTGGTAAGATCGTACATCTTCCCGAAATGCATAGGTAAACACATATGTCATACACTTAGGTATTTTATTGAGATCTCGTATCGTGATCATTTGATCATGATATAATTAAATTACGAAATAATGAATTAGATCCGCTTTTTTAATTCCTAAATCACTCATTTAAAATAAAATGTTCTTCATGAAATTTATTTTATTTGGTAAAACATTAAAGTCTCTAGACTCCATTATAATAACTACGATACTTTACCGAAAAAACCCGTTAATTGTAGTTTCTATTTAAATTTTACTTGCCAGTAAGAAAATATCTTGAAGGACGTTACATCCTTTCTTTCCGCTCCAAGTTCGCAATTTTGCAATTTCCGTATTAGAATTAAATTGGACTCCGTCATTTTACATGACTGGAATTGTTTCCATCAAGTCGGGAACGTTTACGATCGCTGCTTTATTTGAGGTCAGGTCGTAAGAATTTTATGTATTTAAATATAACCGTTACTTGAGTTAGACTAGTAGATTACCGAAGATGAAAAAAGAGAAAAATTAAAATAACAAAATTTATATTAGCTGTATTATTTAACTATAAAAATTAGAGGGAAACCGATTGAAAAAAACAATATTCATCTTTTATGACAGTAATTTTATTTGATATAAAATAAATATCAAATTGGTACGAAGAACAAAGACTCGAAAGTTATTGAATATTGTTTACGATTATTTATTTTAAAATTGAATACTTATGTTATCTCTGGAGCATTGATATTTTTTTATATATATTTTTAAAAAAATAATTTTTTGCTCATATTATGAGATATTGATTTTTTAACCGACGACAAAAATATATAACTGCAACTTAGGGGCACATTGACCAATTTTTATTTTTGTTCTTTGTTTTATAGAATGGCGCAGAGTAGATTCATAAATTTTGCGCCTGCTTGAATTTCTTGGCCAGTATTTTAGTCACAAGTAGTGACTACGGTCTGATGATAATCGAGTTAGGGATCGTTTAATATATCTTGACGAGTTCTTTGGTCACGAATGGCGGCTAAGGTATTATAATTGAGTTGTATCAGTCAGGGCTTTTTATAGAACCGGCGGATGATATCAAGTATTCCTTGAAATGAAAGATAGGTTCACAAATTTTGGGCTCGTTTAATTTGTCTGACGAATCCTTTGGTCACAATTGATGACCAAAATGTGATTATAGGGCCGAAATAGGGTGCAGGAAATTCTCAATAGTAGGAAGTAAACTCATAAAGTTTGACCTAGTTTGGTTTATTTTAAGCAAGAAATCAACGATGTAAATAGCTAGTTTTGCTGTGTAGGTATATACAATGGCATGAAGTACCAATATCTTAATATTAATAGCTGGGTAGTTAGGTATGAAATTGTATTTAAAACTTAAGCAAAAAATTAATAAATAGAAAAATGAAACGATATAACTTACTAAACAAATTATATTTATATAAACAACACTTTAAATGAATAAATAATGCAATCAGTGTATCAAATAGTATATGTTTAGTCGTTTGTAAATTTCAATTTTTCATTCCTCCCATGTCAATCCATCGCCTGTAAGTTATTTAGCAGTAATTCAATTTGGCAGTCGTAAACCTCAATAAAAGATCTCATTTTGGTTTGCTCCTGATACTTAACAAAACCGTAACGCTATTGAGAAAATGATAAACACCATCAATTGCTGAATAGAAATACTTAGAATAAGTCAAGTATCGACGCCTCTTTGTCTCATTTTCATATATATGCGCACCTATAGACTGATGCATGGCCACCAAAATAATCTCCATAAATCTCTAACAGTTAGAATGTTTTATAGATTTAATGATGTTTTCAAACAATATTTTACTGTGAAATTTTGCACTGAAATACACGTATTTTTATTACTTAAATATCTCTTACAGTAGCACTGATTTCAAAATTGTTCATGCTTACGTAAAAGTCTTTTAAAACTTTGTCCACCAAGCGTAGAAGTTTTGCAGATTATATTAAAGTCTTTTTAAGACATCGAACCAGATATTTTGACGCCAGTAAAAATCTGAATAGAACTTTTCCCTAACAAAATTTATGTTATTCCCCCTGGTTCCTCAATATAAAACAGGTCATTATGTGTATGAAATGCTTTCCCACAATGTTTCCGGAGTTTATCCGATCTTTAGTAAATTTTAGGAACTTTTATTAAAATCGTGGAAGTGTCACTTATCAATGGTGCCTTGTAGTTAATTTTTCAAGTAACAAGTCATTTTGTACGTTAGAGTTGAATTTACATAACTAAAATTTTTCTTAACTAAATATATTCTATTATATTTTTTTCGTCTCTTTTTAATTTCTAATGACGAAAGTCTAATGACGAAGAGATCATTGGACTTCTTTTTCTTAAATTCTGGTTAAGACAATAAACAAACGTCAAGTAATGTATTTAAAAAAGAGTGTAAATTGTATATTTAAATTCCTTTCATTTCTTCCTCTTTTGACCCTTAGACCATTTTAATTCGTGCTGTGTTAAACCAAATACCACTTAAGAGTAAAATTGTTTAAACCCCTAAAGTTATTAAGACGCTCAACAGTAAAAATATGTTTCTGTATATATATATATATATATATATATACATATATATATATATATATATATATATATATATATATATATATATATATATATATATTCATATATATATATATATATACATATATGTCTGTATTTTCATTATTATCAATCGATATTTACAAATGAGTCCTACTAATACTTTCACGTGCTAAAGTGTTATAATAATTCGTTTCAATCACAAATTATAGGGTAGTTGAGATTATCTTATGACAATATTTATTTTGTTGGTTATTTTAGTTATCTTGTCTGATGCCACAGCGAGGATATCAGTAACTATATTTGTAGAAAAATGTACGAAATAATATTATTAGTATTTGTATTAAAAACGTTTGTTCGAAATCTCTTCTTTTCCTAATCTTAGTTGCAGTTACATTATTTTTTTTAAATACTATCAAAGGTTAAAAAAATTTATTTAACATTCCTTCCCGAATTTAATTAAACTTAACGTTTCTCACATATTCATAACTCCGAATAGGACGTTGGCTTTTTCAAATTAGTTATATTCGTCTGAAGATTTTGTTTAAGATTCAAAAGTACGCCATAGTTCTTAAATTCTTATACAAAGAATTTTTAAATCCATTATTGGCTATTATTTATTCTAAATTACTAATTTTCGACGTAAATGTTACCGAAATTAATTTATAGCACTGTACTTTACTTTTAAAACGCGTATAAAGAACCAGATATACTGGAAATTATTACTACGAGACGCAAGCTTTTACACGAGTAAAAAGAGAAAATACAATCTTGCTAAAATAACCAAGGAAATTAGATTCGTACCCATTGAACAAGATGCAACTTCTTGTGCGGATTACCTTTGCAAAACAGCGAGCAACTGCAACCGGAGTGAGCGCTTCAATTTAGTATGCAGCGTTTGTGTACAAAGTTTTCTCGCAGAGTATTTCTAAAGCGATCTGAGTAGAGAAACTGTAAAATAAATTGAATAAAAGTGCAGTAAACCTACGACGCGGTATAGGTAATATGAAGACAATTATAAGGCAGGAAATAAATAAAAGGGTTGTAGCTTCTGATTTCATAAACATTTTTTTGATTATGTGGGCACATCATCTTAACAATGGTTGATAAAATAACTACTGTGCTTTTATTTATATTGATGTACTGTATTACATTTCTTACGCTGAGCAGCATACACGTCTTTTTCATTCTTCTTGTCTACAAAAATTTTAGTTGGCAACCTCAAATAATGTCGGTCATCGCGATTCTACTATTGAACTGAGATTATCACGATCTACTACTATTCCGTGTAAATTTATAAATATATAAAATTCACATTTTCATGGGAGCAGGTGACTTAAAAATAGTTCGATTCAATGTCGCGTTGCAAATAAAATACTCGTTACCGATAATACAATTTGAAATGCTCAATCATGAGAACTCCATCAATTTCTCGGATAAAAAGGTTTTCAAAACAGAAAATAAAATTATTATGAAATACTAGTTATACCCGTACATCAAACTTTTTTACCGATATTTATTATTTAAAACGTAAAGCTGTATAACAAGAACAGAAGCTTGCAACTTGTTGTACTAATACACCCATTGCTAGAAAATGTACTAAATTTTAAATAAAAAAATACCTAATACAAGAGATACATCTGAATTTGTTTCATAACTTCTTTGAAAAAAGGAAAACCGTCCTAACTCTATGTCATCTTACACGTCCATCACGTTACGGTACTTCATTAAAATGCTAATTTGGTACTGTATTTTAGTGTTTTTGCTAAATAAAATTATGTAAATTATTAATCAACATTTATTTATATCATTTATTTTTTGATTGAAATAGGTAGTTCCGCAATTAGACTACCTACGTTACTACGTCATATGACGTAAACTAACAATTATGTAGTTTTTGCTAGAAAACGGCGGTTTATTTATATAAAAAATTATTATTTTAAAGTTTTAATTATTATGTGAAAACGTTTACGGTACAAGCAATATCCTTTTATCTTTTTTAAAAATTATGACAGAATGTTAATTAATAATTTAAATTTGAAAACCAGATATTTAAATCGAACATTGTAACCAAAAGCCAAGTTTTAAATAATGTTACTTGGCGAATTTCTCAATTTTTCAATAAATATAGATAGTATTCATTCCACGTAATAAGTATTTCTATTATTATTAAGACCTTTACCACGATACTCATCTTAATGTCTTTACGAATGGTTTTTCTTTTTCTTTTCCGTCGTTTCGCCCTTGACAGAGCAGTCGTGGTTAGCATGTATTATTCCTATGGGTGGCCGTTTTTACTCGCCTCATTATGCCTCTTTATCTTTCCCTATTTATCGTCGCCCTATTGCACTCATATAGGAGTCATAGGACTCATATGAGTCATAGGATCATATAGGAGTCATAGGAGTCATAGGATCATATAGGACTTGATATGGTCTGTCCACCGCATCGACGACCTTCCACGTGGTCTAATGCCTTCTACTCTTGCTTGCACAACAATGGGCTCTATGGAGCTACTATCTCCACGCATGACGTTTTTTCACGGTTTTTCTTACTGTAGACAAAATATAGATTCTCAGCCACTATATTATATGGATTATGACAAAACTCTAGAACATTAGCAAATTAAGACGATTCCAACGATATCTATATTTTGTTTAAATAGAATACAGTACATATATGGATACACTGATATAAATTAATATGTACATATATAGACTGAGTTATCCAATACCCTCCTTGGCATGCGGCCGTCGGGTAATAGCGAGCTACATCTTGGAAGCCAACTACATACCGTTTAAAATAATTCCTACCGTAACCACCATAGAGAAAACAGATAAGACAAGAAAATTCTTTCATAAAGCATGACTACAAACATTATGAAACATAAATTCTAAAAAAATTCATCGTCATTTATTACGCTATCGATGGGAATTCATAGTGAGGAGAAGGATCCTGATGGAAACTTCCATGTTCAATCGATAATATTATAATCTACGGCACAACACATTAAACTTGTTTATGTTACCAAAATTTTTTAATAATTCAATGCCACTTTTATTATTAAACTATCATAATTGTCTAAGAAACAATATTTGGATTCCATCAAAATTGATAGCTATTCGCTAAGAGCATTAATACAAACCATGTATACAGATTAAACAGAAACAAGTTTACACAATGGCTGGTTAATAAGTTTACTTACCTGAGGGTAACGTATCTTTGAAATTTAAATAACTTTATGATTATAATTACGTGTCTTGTAGTGATATAGTGCTACATGCTTAAGTCTCGTTATATTCAGTTAAATGATTTGTGGTTTCAGTTAAAAGTTGTCAATTTTGAAATCTTAATAATATTTACCATATGACTGCGATAAGTATCAAAATATATTAACCTTGACCTCATAATGGTGTCTTGTAAGTTATTACTCAATTCACACTGTTTATTAACGTGTTATGTAATAATTATGGTTTACGTTATTTTTGCACCAACAATGATGGATCATGAATTCGAGCATGAAATATCTAAATGTGACAATTCATCTATAGTCATGGCTTAATTATCCACGCTAAAAGAATATATGTATATGTAAATATATATATATGTATATATATATATATATATATACATATGTATATATATATATATATATATATATATATATATATATATATATATATACATGTATATATATATATATTTTTTTTTTTATCACAGTATCACAGGTTTCACGGTTTCCCAATTGATTTTATTTTCTTCCTTTGTTGTCAATATAACAACTCAGATATCTACATTTATAAGCCTTGTGATTTTAATGTCGTAAAAAGTAAGTCTTGGAAACTATTTCCCAGATTTTCATGTTTATAAAACTAGTTGCTTTAGCATTCAGTACTTTGAATATTGAATATATTTAGGGTTAATTTTGTAGAAATTCATTATTTACAATTAAATGAAACTACGTGATGTAGTATTATTTCTACTTTCTTTATGTTCTTTACTACGACCAAAGTTTCTTTGTATTACAACATCTTCAGGTGGGCTATTAGCAAAGATATCGCTTCTACGTGTATGAAATATCTTTGCTAATATCCCACCTGAAGATGTTGTAATACAACTAAACCTAGGTCATGGTAAAGAACTTAAAGACAGTAGGCGTATTGCTACATCGCGTAGTTTCATTTAATTGTGAATTTAGTACTTTATCACAGTTTCAGTATTAGTGAAGTGAATTTAGGTAACTGTTGTGACAGTTGATTATACTTGTCTGCGAAACTTTTTATAATTATAATCTCGTACCAGAAACAAAATCATACAAAAACAAAATTGTCATAAAATAAATTCACGTACAGAAGGGAATAGTAAAATCACATTAAATATTACAAAGTTTTACATGTAAGTCATGGCTTAATTATCCACGCTAGTTATTATGGTAATACGTACTAGATTTTGTTCGTAAAAGCCAAAAAGAAGAGAGAATAATTTTGTTTTAAAACTCAACATGGAGATAGGAGTAAGTTTTAAGATTTAATTTATATTGAGCTATTGGAACGTATTCATTATAGACTATTATTTTACCAATTTATTTGACATCCTGAAATAACTTGATGAAACCTTTAGACATGCTAGTCCCTCATGGCTCCCAGTTTTAAAGGTTAATTTAAATTTGAATTCAACAAGCCAATCTTGAGTGACACGTCCCATTTTATAGCTTTAATGGCAGTTAAGTGTCGATCAAGGTTTTGTAGTCTGAATCATTCACGTACACTTAAATGTGTATTTTAATTGAGTACTTTTAGAATCGATGAAGCAAAATTAGCAGTCTGAAACATGATCTCTTAATGCAGCCTAGATCATTTTAATTAAAAAACTCAGCGATATGTTGCAACGCTCAGTTAAAAGAATAACACATGATTCATATCATAATTGAGGAAGTAAAGCTCTATTTTGATGATACACAATAAATTAAAATATCTCAGATAATACTTGTTAGCAAAATACGTAAAATAGATTTGCTGACTTTTAAAGGTAAATTCTCGTTGTTGGCACTTTAAGAAATAAAATTTAATACAAAAAGATGACATACAATAATTCTTTAAGAGTTCATTAATCTATTATAAAAAACTAAGGGTGACGAAAGAAACGTTTTTGGAGTTACATAATGAGAATTGATGGGTTAGCATGTAAAATATACTTATTTTCATGTAACAAAAATCGTAACGACCAGACTATGTGAAATCGCTGTTAGGTGTTAAAATTCCAGGTAGGTATTATGACAAAATTTCTCATAACTTCTAATTAAAAAATGTAAATGTACATTTTGTAGAAATATCGTCATGTTCTTTTTGAGTGCTGTTAGTGAGATTGATCCTTACCTACAATATTGAATATTCTTCAAAATTAGAGTTGTTGCAAAAACTATTTTAGTAGTTGATCAGTTTTAGTCATTACAATTAATGAATTCTCACTCAACCTAATATGAGCCCACAAAATTTAAATATTTGAACCAAAAAATTTAAATATTTGAAATGATTAATTAACCAGTAACGTGAAATACAAGAGATGGAATTAAAAAACGTTTATTACTATTTATAATGTGGTGGTTTTTTGAAAAATGCATAGGCTGCTAACATTATATTAATAGGATGCGTCTATATGAATTATTATTTGCAGCTGGGAAAAACCAGGCGCAGGTTTTACTTCAATTTCTTGCTTGCATAGAGTGGAAAGTTAAATATAATATTAGCATTAAATCATAGAGTGTAACGTTAAATAAAATATGAGCATTAAATTATTTATATCAATTTTAAATCATAACTGTTGTTTCTTCACATCATGTGCATATTTGCTGTATATCATTTTTAGTTTCATTTTCAAAGAAGTTAAAGCTGATGCGGCACACATACATAAAGCTTATTGATAAATAAGAATCAACCAAAACAAAAATACTCTAATTTATATTCCGAGACAGAGAAAAATTCCACCTTGGAAATAGGAAAACAAATCTATTCATTCTTAAGAACAATTCAGTCATTTCATAGTAGAAGACATAATTTACTCTGGATTTTTAACATTTTGTACATATTAGTTTACATGAACATATCAGTAAAAATAAATATTTACTAGTTAATAGAGAAAACTGAATGTTTTCGTTCCAGTATATTTTACTTGGATCTCAAGAAGAAATTTAATAAACTATTTTTTATGACCTACGAGTCCTATAACTTAAAATTCCTTGTATTGCAAATATGTATGTATTTTAACATTATCATAAACTCACGAATATTCTTAGAAATAAAGATTGTTTATCGTCTTTAGACTCGTTATGCGATAAAGTAACGAAGAGCGATACATGCAGCTTATGTATCGGTATGGTTTTAAAAAAATATAAATTATTCTAAAATAAATATGATGCTAGTTTTGTAATAAGGGCAATTGTTTGTTAAAAACTAAAAAAGGCGATATCGGAACAGACATACCTCTGCCGTCGGCTAGTACCGTACCGTCAAACGAGCGTTGCGCTCTTAAAACCACCTTATCCGTTCTGATGTAGAAAATGCAATATTATTGTAAAGCTAACAAGCTGATTATTATATTTTTAAAAATTAATTTTTGAAAATTAATTTTGAAAATCTTATCACATATCAATTTCAATGTAATTTTTTTTTCAATAAAGCTTTGTTGAAATGTGGATAATGCACATTAAACTAATAGAGTTTGAAGGTGTCCGTCAGAATAATCTATAATTATAATTAGAAGACAAAAGCCAAAAGAACGCAATGAGTTCTTTGATTTATTAAATAAACAATTACCAGCAAAGCTTAGAAATGAAAAAAAAGTTTATATTTAACTTTTTTTTCATTTGCCGGGAACAGAGAAAAGGGACAAGAAGACCCGCGCAAAAGGGAAACCGAGAAAAGTGGCCGAGTAAAAAAGGAAGAATATTTCTAGAAAATTAATTTAAGGTAAGTGCATATAATTTTTATTTGATTATATACAAACATTTAATTATGGAAACAAATAAATTTCAAAGAAATAAAATAAGAGGAATATTTAAAAAATGAGAAGACTTAGATCTTAATAATTAGATAATCGTCGTACTTTTTCTGTAATCTTATGGTTGCAATTAAAAATTGGCGTTAGAAATAAGGGAATTATGAATATTTTTTTAATATGAAATTTTCTATTTATGAAATATTTATATTTGAAATTTCCTATATATACAATTTCCTATTTATGAATATTTTTTGAATATGAAATTTCAGATAATAAACAAATTTTTTTTTATTCTTCATAACAAGCGCCTTACAATGATACTCTACATGATTTATAAAATGAAAAAATATTAAGACATTTATTTACCGCTTCTTTAATGTTTGTATGAATATTTTTCTAGAATATAATCCAAAATAAATCTCTTGTACTAACCTACGGACGGAAACGCATGTCATAGTAAACATTTGAAAAAAATTCAAAATTGATGTATTCTTGAAAAATTACCTGAATAATTACTGTCATCAAAACTTTCTGCAACAGTTATAAATGTCCAGCAGGGTGTGTATTTATAATTAAATATTTCCTGAGTAATTGGCCATTTGCCTACTATATTGTGATTAAAAAATACTTAACGATGATATGTGGTTTAAAATTATTAAAAAAATATTACATTTATTTTTCTTTTGTATTTCATTTATTTTAAATTACATATCTCCACAAAATTATAAAAAAATTCGAGTTATTGACCTTTGTGTTTCAATAAGGATAACAAAAAAATTAAAGGAATTCAATGAAACTACAAAAAATAAACTTATTGAATTGTGTCATCACAGACTTGGATAAGTTTATTTTCATTCAGGTTAGGTGGTTGAGTAATTATACACTAGGAAATTATGAAATTTTGACATAATTCGGTTCTATATGCTGGTATAGCAAAAACATTATGACTATGTAGGTAGTTATCAGTTACAAAAAGTGACAGCTTTTCTAATAAATTGGAGCATAAAATGTTTCCATTAAACAATTTGAAATGAATAATTAAAACCACACTGACACGAGTAAGAGAAATGGAATATCTCTTCGATGATCAGTTGAATATATCGTTGAATATACGTGTTGATTTTACTTATTGAATTTGTATTACAGTTTCATGAGAAATTATAAACAAATATATAATCATATGCAAGTGTTATGAATTTAGCCTCAAATATTGTTCTTTAACACTAAAAGTTTTACAAGCAAAGGTTACATAGCTTCAATTAAATTTTTTAAAAGTTTTTCGTACATAAATTGTTAAATTTTTTAGATGATCCCAATTTCTTAAACGTGTAAGACGAAGTGCAACGCAAAGATGAAATACAATAATGTGCCCAGACTAAGATGAACGAGCGCGACGGCACATGATGAATGAGAGCAGGCGACGCGTGACGTCACATGATACTCGCGCGTTATTCATGCAAGAGATTTACTCCTCCTTAACTATATCAAATGGCAGGCTGTTTGACATTGTCAACCGTTTCGTGAGGTTCGCTTTACAACATCCACTTTATTTGACCTTAGCTACTAAAGCACGAGATAATATGCGGACAGAGCGATGCGTATAACGAACGTCTTGTGTGTGTATCGATGACATATAATTTCATTAACATCCATTGCGTACTTTAAGTGGCTGATCTTTCAATGGATATTTATATTATATTGAATATATTTGGTATTAATTTTGTAGAAATTCATTATAATTATACATACAACGAAAATTAGGTCGTGGTAAAGAATTTAAATAAAGCAGAAATAATACTCCATCACGTAATTTCATTTAGTTTTGAAAAATTATACAAATGATATTTTAATTACTTATACCATTTATATTAATATATACAACGATTCGCACGAGCCGGTATAAATCTTTTGTCATAACTGAATTTGATGCACTATGTTCTAATCGTTTTGGCATGGTTGGTGAATTTTCGGAAAGTAATAATGAAAATATATTTTAAATGAATAGAAAATAGTTATATACGAAACTAGAATAAAAATAATTAAATCGATTTAATCAGCCACTTTATAGAATACTATTAGCAGTCGGGTTAGTGATTGCTGCTTCTACAGTATCCTAAGGAAAACTAGTGGGAGTTTGTCGACTAATTACAGTTCAAGATTTACGAGACATTTCAGAAGGAAAACTTTAGTATCCAAATCTAAGTAATATGGATTATTCTAAAATGTTCGGTACATAGAACGCAAAAAAATTTAGAACATTCTAATGTTTCCCCGAAAATGTTTTGAGGAATTTCATAGTTCCATTTTGATTCTATAGAATTTATTGGAGTTTCTTTTGTAGGTTCGAGAACTTTCCACACTCTCATGTTGAGTTTTCAAGAATTTTCTTTTGGAGTTTCCGTAATGTTTCATACACCGAAATATTTCGTGATAAATTTGTTATGCTATGGCGAAAAAAGCATCAAATTCGTCCAGTAGAACTCTAGTTACAAAAGGATTAAATTTATCCACATTGAATGAGACGTACATTAATATAATTTAGTTTGATCAGACTTTATAGAGAAATGTATGAAAAGCTATCGGAAATTGACATGCATTAGAAAAATTGTCTGTGCAAAATAAATATGTATTATGGCTAAATATAATAAAAAAGAGATATTTTACAATTTTTTTGAGGATCTACATTTATATCATATGTTACTCGATATACGTATCTTTTTTTTCTATCGATTAGCGGAAATCCTGTTTTTCCCACTATTTTTTCGTGAAAAATACTTTTACACAGTCAGGTTTACACAATATAGCATAGTGTTATATATTAACAAATTTTGGAATAAACTTCTTCAACAATAGCGAAAACCGCATTGACATTGATCCAGTATTCCTCGTATTTTTAGTGAAAATTCTGAAAAAAGCGATATATATATATATATATATATATATATATATATATTTATATATATATATATATATATATATATCAGTAAAATGTAGAGTGAGCTCATCATCTCAGTCTGTGAGACTTTAGTGAAACAAATTTGCCGAATTTTTTTCTCTATTCTTTTAATTTTATTTTAATTGATTGCGATATCTTGTAAACTGGCATTTCCTGCAGGTGTAAACCAAATTATAATGATCAAATTCGAACGATAATTAAATACATTATTTTATTGTTTTGCGTAATTCTAAATTGTACCAATCTACATTTACCAGGATACGATCAAAATGCGGTACAGTTTATTTTCCTGTAAATATGGACGTATGTAGTAACATGCACGTACTTATTTCACTGTGTGTTGGGAACCATCGATACATGCGGCCTACAATCTAATATTTTAATGCTACTTAGGATAATTAATTCACATTTAATTTATAAGATATCTAATTAGTAAATAAAACTATTTGGATATACTAAATAGTATATTCATTATATATATGTAAGTACGTATAAATTATATGTTACGATTACGTAACGACAAAGGGGAAAATTATAATTGGATGAGGAAAATGAATATAATGGCATATCAGAAACTTAAGTATAATATATATATATATATATATATATATATATATATATATATATATACATATATATATATTTAAGTGAGCGCTAGTTCGTAAGACAAATATTATATTTAAGTTTACTTATGAATTTTTTCAAAAGATTGATTTAGGTATCTGATGATACCACAGAAAAGGACAATTTTGTGGTAGAAGTATAGCAAGCTATTTGGAATCTCGAGTTTTTATTTCTTATTTGGAAAGAAGAAGATATTTGAGATAATATTTCTACGGCACACTATTATTTTCAGTGTATCAGCAAGATAATTATATCATCTCCCGCACAAGAAATTTTCGTGATTTCTTTTAAATTGGTATTTCAAGTTTTTGAACAAAGTTTTGTACTTCCCATTTTTTACATTGAAACAGCATAAGTTAAGTAACAAGTAACAAAATGGAAAAATAACGATTGTTTATTCATTAAAAATGCAAAGCAAAGAAATAAGAATAAAAGTAATGTCAACTATTGAAAATAGCAAGTTATTTTTAATCTATGTTTTTTCTTTATGTTTTCTTCATATCTTCGCCAAAAGGGTAGGGTAAATATTATTATTATGTACCTTTTCATTTATGTACCTATTATTTATGTGCCTTTTCATGTCTTCTCCAATATCTACTAGATAATTAATAATAATGGGACAGCGTACACATCGGGCCTGACATTTATTTTTCGCTTTGCTAGTTTTTTATGGTTTTTAATTTTATGGCCTCTCTTTTTGCCGTCCCGAAGATATTTTGTCAGTATTGCTCCCGTGTAAGGTTAAAGCCCGCAACCTTTATTTGTTAATCTTCGGAATAAAATTTTTTTCAACATTGCATTCTTTTCATTAAAATATTAAGGATTTTTCAGTAAATAACTATTCTTGTTGCTCTGGTATGAAACTATATATTTATCTCACTGGTAATATATCTGGTAATATTCAGACGGGTGAAATAAGTACGTTTAAAGCGTTGCTGTTATATAAATATTCCATTTACTTGATATTTTTTTTATCAAATAAAAAAGTTTATCAATATTATTTGTTTCAATTTTCACAACAAATTTTAAATTATACATATATTTTCAAATCTGAATGAATAAAATTTCCACGCAATTTTTTCTTTCTTTTGCTATAACGGACCCTCAGTTCGCTACTTCCATTCTCATATTGGCATGCATATTATTTACATGCACTGTAAATATATTTACAAGGATATATAAACTTTTCATTGTTTATAGTATCCATTCGGGTATAGTGAGCAACCTGAATAAATTTGTTTGGAGAAAGACTATGTAACTTCAAATTAACAATGAAAATCACCAAATAATATCTTACCTCGATTCGTTGGCACAGTCATGCTATCAACGGGAAGACAAATTCACTAGTTTGAAGTTTTCCGTCAAATTATGAAATCATTTATGCAAATGTATTCTAAGCGTCTCCAGTTTAAATCGCACACGTTTGCCGTATGTTGCCAGTGTAGATGTAAAACTCTCAACGCAATGCATATTTGTAGTGAAAGTGAGGCAGTAACAGTTTTCCATTAAAGTTGCTTATAAATTCTATTTCGTATATATTTATTTAAACTTTCAATAGTTTTGTTCTTTCAGAAGAAATATTTCTACAATTTAATTAAATAGCATTTATTCATCGTTCTTTATGGCGAAGCTTTTAACATCTACAAAACTAGATTCTGGAATGAATCTAAATTGGTACAAAAAAGGTGCCAATATATATATATATATATATATATATATATATATAAATATATCGATTTAGAAAATCGAGGCAAACTAAGTCAATTGAAACATATAATTATTATCAGTCCAGCAAAGAGTTCATTTCGGCTACCGCCTTTTTCTGAAAATTAATTGCAAATTTTCGACAAATTAGACAAGTCTACGGGTGGATAAAGATTAGACAGGTCTACATGTTGTTGACTAAAGGTTAACTTTTCATATCATATCTTGCTCCCGATTTTAGCTTAATTATACTAGTATATGAGCCAATTAATGCTAATTCTGTACTAGCGACCAGGAGGTAAATTATATCTCGAAAAATTAATATTTGAATGTGGACATTATTATGAGAAGGGTCAAGACGCGGTGCGGACGAGGAAACTTGCCAAAACAGTGTGTTAACGAGCTTTCGTCTGGAGATAATTGGTAATCTCTCGAATCCTTTGACGAAAAAAAATTTTAATGTAGGTTTAAAACGTAGTTAATATAATATTCTAGTTGTTAGTTGAAATACTTGGAATTAGTGAATTATTTGTTTTAGAATATTTATATTGATAAAAGAACAAGATAAAAATTATAAAGTTATGATTATCACGAACAATATTAAGATCCACATTCATTTGTGATTGTGTTTTAAATTTTTTTTGTCGTTATGTCAAGAATTTATAACTCAGAATAATAATGGATATTAATAAACACAGGCTTCCGTTATCATAAAAACAATAAGGCGTGGAGAGTGATTTATTTAAATTATTGCATTTGGTCTTCTCACTACTTTTGCCTTGATATTTTTTTATATTGCATCGGTTGTGTGAGTTTTCAAGTAATGTGGTGTTATTTATGAAGCATTTACTTCATTCTGTCCTCTGTACTATTTGATAACGGAATCCAGTGGCCCATCCTAACGAATTCAGTAGCGGCATGTTTCAGGTGCGCAATTTTTTGTGTCTAGTTTGACGCATTTACATTATTGTAGCAACCGTATCCCATGACCGACACGGAAAACAGGCGTTTGTTTTGCATTCGCTTTGTTTCACCGTACACAATTGCAGTCAAAATGTTTGAACTCTTTACAATATATTTCTTCCGCGTATGGAAACGATCATCGACATGAGTAAGATAGCTCCTGTATATATTTAAGAAATAAAATCCTAAGGCCTTTTCTTTGAAGTAACAATGAATATTTAATTAGTTCAAGTGATACTAAATAGTATTCGTAAAATTTACGAATACTATTCGTAAATAACGAATACTATTTGTACTATTTACGAATACTAATTTACGAATACTATTCGTACTATTCGAAATTATTCATAAAATTGAACTATTCAATAAAAATCCCCATCGCAACTGTAATTTAAGATTATTAAAAAAGTGGGGGAATCCGTGATTTAAACCAATGCTAAGTATAATAACAAAACGTATTTACAAACTCTGCTCGTCGACAACGGCACGTCACGTACAAACACTAATCATCTTTCGCGGCTCCTCGCAGCACGTTCGTTGCGCAGCGTGTAACGATTGCATCTGCGTCACTCCACTGAGCCACAAGCGGGCTGAGCTCTGGTTTTGAAACTAGCGAGAGCGCTTTTCTTAAGTATTCGCTTAGTTCGAAGTCAAACATTACTACGGCTGTCATCTAGAATCTAGCATTTGAAATTACATTAATGCAAATTGTTTTGAAACATAAAACCATCATGTAACGCGAGGGATATTAAGCAGCTTATGAAAAAACACGGAAAAAGAAAACTTGAAGATGCAATCACAAATAGTGATGACGCAATATTACGCTACTACGGTTAACGAAGCCCATCTGCTTCAATCAAATAATATACTATCTTGTAAAAGAAGCTTTGGTGGAAAGAACATATTAAGAAGAAACGCGATGAAGTCATGTTCAAAAACATCTATTGGTTGTTTGGTGGTAATTCTGCGCTATCAACATACGATAAGTTTATATTATACAAGTAAGTTCTACGTTCAGTTTGTAGTGTTGCACGAGTCATTCTAATATACAAGTTGTGTAATATCTGTATTTCTAATATACAAGAACTACATCTGTATTTCTAATAAGCTGTATTACAAATATACAAGAATCAACGTCACATGTTCCACACTATACTGTACAAAGCTATGTGCTGCACCAGTAATTCTAATATACAAGTGATACAAAGATTTCAAAATAAAGTGTTTAAGTGTAGAGTTAATATGCTTCTTTACGTTCGTAATTTTGACCCCCATCTTGATCGCGATCTTGAGATTGAGATGGCAGAGGATGTTATTAGTACGTTTACTAGTTTCCAGCAAAAGAGACTCCAAAACTACATCGACGTGGAAGCGTCTTGACTCTTGAATGTTAAAATATCACTAGATGCCTAAAAGGGAAAAACCATTTGAACTTGCTAGACATAATATCTGACAACACTAAGCGATTTAATGGAAATATCTTAGTTTGAACAGTTCTTGGTATATTAATTTAGGAACAAATTTAGTTGACATAACTAAAAAAGTTCTATTAAAAAAAATGTTATTCAAGATTGTGAAAAAAAAGCTCCAGGGACATATGAGTAATAAATTTAGTACACATGCCATAGAAATATCTTTTCGTCTTGTTAAACTAAATACATCGATATCATGCCACAGGAATTGTATTATTTCGCGGGTCAAATATAATAAGAGCTCATAAAGTAGCCGTTAAAAAGTAACTTCTTGATCACTGACACGTCTATACCAGCTTAAAAAAATAATGAGGAAACTATTTAGGCGTGGTTGAATAACAAATACCCAAACGTAATGTGCGTTTGGATATTTGTTATTCGATGGTTCATCAGTACTCCGCGCGAATAAATTTACGAATTAACGTCACATGTTCTACACTATGCTGTACATATTAGAAATGTAGGCAACGATTCATTGCTTAGTTCAAGAGCTATTAAGTAACAGCAAAGGTAGGAATATAATACTAAAGGGTATAATTAAATATTTTGTGTGTCTAGTAGGAATGAAGCGAATGTATTTATTTCGTAAAGGCAAATCGTTGTCAAAACGACGTGCAATGTAAAAATACATTTTTACTGTGCTTTGAAAAGTTTGTGATGAATATAAATTTTTCTTCATCGACCGTGGTTTGTTCCAAACTTTTCAGCTTGGAACAAATCAAGGTCCTCTGATGAAGTTTCTTCTATTGGATAAAATTGGAAGTTAAATTTTTCCATCAATTAATGCAAATGGTTTCTAGATATTTTCCAATTCTGGCCATCTGGTATGTTCTTATTTTCTGGTTTGCTTTATTTCATGAAATGTAAATTTCTCGACAGAGCTGGGGCCGTTGCAGCTGATGATAGGCACCAGATATGCGATAAGATAATATTGAAAGATTTTATTAATTTTTAGTTGCCTGTATCGCTTAAATAGGAAAAGCGTAAGTTAATATTTTGAAGTTAGTCAGTAATGAATTTATCGGTTACAAATATCTTTCGATTTTAATTACACTTTGGGGCATTAAGGGATACATTTTTATGTCTAATTGTAATATTTAGGTAGGATATTAATAAATATTAATGTTTATCAATATCATAATCTTTATCCTATCTCAATTATTTTTCTCCTGCTTTTAACTAAAATAAATATTTTAGCTAATACCATTGTAAAAATTTCTGTGTATATAAAAAATAGTAACGATAATATAATATTCGTAGATGTTCTTTGACAACTGAATAAATTGTGCCGATATGGCTTACAGCACATTTATATCTATTAAATATAAAAAACTAAAACTAAACTAAACTTAAATATAAATAACACAATAATAAATGAGAATATAAAATAATAGAGTTAACGAATAAATGAAATGAAACAATTGTAAAATCAAAATATAATATGGCGTTCTAAAGAAATATATCAATACAATAATTGGCCTTACATAAGTAAACACAACTCAGCTAAAATATCGCATGAACAAAATATTGTATAAATACAAATTAGCTTTACTTTTATGAATTAATTATAATGTCAAAATTATTGAAAATTGAGTACATGCAATGAAATCGTATTTTGTACTAATTTTATAAAAGGGAATTTTGTTATCAATTTGTTATTTGTTTCTTAAAAACGTAATTTATGGCATTTCTATTATAATAATACTAGTATACGGAATGCTAGTGCTTAAATTAATACATACGTGATGTAGATACGGCATCCTTAAAAAGAAAGTTTTATATCCGAATGCTCGCTTAGGTGAAATAATGTTTTGCTTGAGGTATCCACAACATCAGACTCTGCTATAAGCTTGACAGGATACAGAAAAATATTACTATACCAACCCGTAGGCCTTCCGCACAGGAATGTCTGTAGATAGGCCACATGCTGTGGATAATGCTGAGAATATTTTAGAGATAACGGCTCATATGCTAATCACACATATGCGCCGTTATGAATATATTGTCGCTAAGGCGCTGCAAAAGCCCAATTGCTTCGTGTCCGTGGTGAAACAAAGCAATTGGTAACAGTATTATATTCAAGTAATTATTTAATTGGATCATAGCGTTAGTATGTATCTTATTGTTATTGGTATTTTGATTATTGAAATTCCGTTATTGTAAGATATATTGTGAAATAATTTGAAACGAATACCTGGTTGAATTTAATATATTAGTTGTGAATGCAGAGAAAAAAGTAAAAAATTGTTTCGTTATTTTTTTCTACAATACCCCTTATCCACTGGCGATATCGAATTGGGGATGATTCTTTTTCTCCGGAACCCATTGAACAAAATATAATAATTAAAGAGGTTTTTTAAATTGCAATGTGGTAATATTTTTGGGAGTATGCCCATGGCAAAATATAGATTTTCTCAAAAATCAATTTTTTTTAAATTCAGTATTTAAAATTTTTCTAAATAATTTATTTTATTGAAATTGTATCATGTTAAGAGGATTTTTTTTGTTGTCAAAAATTTAGCAAACACTAGCAGGTTTTACTTTCTATAAAATACAAGTGTGGACACGCGTGTATGGCAACTGATTGTTTTCGTTCGTCTCGTTTAATAAGATGACGATTCTTTATGAAATAATATATAACAGCCACCATATGAAGTTAAAAATGTCTATAACACTAAAATATTTCACAAAAAATCCACGTTCTTATAGTATGAATCGGAAATTAAAAATATATTTCAAATGTGGTCATCAAAAATACTATGGAATGCATTTTTGCTGTATTGTGCAACCACCGATACGTATATAAAGTGGGTTTAAAACGAATTGCATTATTGGCAGTATCGTATCGATCCGCTTTTGATGGCGTGTCAGTGATGAATGCCATACATTACGTTCACAGTCATGACATGGTTCGGTATGGTAGAAACAGACCTTGTTCGATTTATTTTAAACAAATTATTACGTTGTGGTTATTTCTTGCGTCAAACTTAGTAGTATAATTTTAATAAAAATCATAAATAATGTAATTAAAACTGACATATCTAAAAATGCAGCATATGTGCATACCTACGAGCCGAGATCGTTTTGAATACATCGCCTCTAATGAAACTATTTTCCTGTATCGATAAGTTTCTGAAACTTACATTATTATCATACTTTTCCAACAACGTCTAATGAAGAATAATATTTGCACTGTGTGTGTATGACTGTGTGGTTTATATTAATATCTTAGGTTATTATCGTTTAGTTATGAGATTATTTTTGCGTTGTGAAATATATGTTTCCAAATTTCTTACGTTATGAATTAATTATTTCATAATTTTTGCTACTACTTCAAGGAACTCTTCTGTGTTCATTCCCTGCTTTACTATACTATATGTTACATGAATGAAAAGCTGCCCCTAAATATGCAGATAATGATCTACACATACTAAGATTTTAATGATACAGAGACGATTGGTATGGCTACTGCGCAATTATGACATAGAAAATCTTGAAGCGTTATATTCCATTAATGACAAATAAATGAATGTAAATTATAAGGCGGTTTTGTTAGCCACTGATGCTATTTATTTTCATCATCTAGAAACGCGAATGTATCAAACACACTTAGAGAAAGAACCACATTTTAAAGATATTGAATATAAGGAGATGTATGAATTAAAAATGGGCAATATATTTTTATTAATAACCAAAAAAAAATGCCAAATACAAATAGAATTAGCATCACTACCCGTTCGCATTTAGACATTTACAAATATTTGAGAGTACATATTATTTATCTTAAATTAGGGGGAAGTTCCGTAACGCCGGACGTCACCTAGCACCGGATACTCGCACTATCTCGACAAGTTACGACAAGTTCGATTAAAAAATCGGCAAAAGGGGTGCGGTGGAACGCAGAAGTATAGAGACACGAGAATCGATTTGTCAACAACGCGGAAGGTCGCGGTTGAGGTTGGCAATTGCTGTCTTTTGCAGGAAAGGAATGCGTCACATAAATTCTAAGTGGGTATTTCTGATGTGGTTTTGTGTTTAAATGCTTAGGTTCATGGTCAATAAAGATAATGTTCCATTATAATTCGTATACTGTGAAAATTTTCATCCGTTTCCTTAAGAGTCTTAGTATAAAACACGTAAATTTGGGGACTCCCCGTCCCCCAGCACCGAACACAATATTAACACCGGACAGTTTACAATTTGTTTTTTCCAGGGTAACTGAGGCAATAAGTGAAAAGTTTTCTCTTTATTAATATAAATTATGAATATAAATATACGTTTATCGAATATTCACTTCGCTTCTACAATTTTAGGTAGTTCTTCTATTGGATAGGGATCAGAAAAAAATCCCTAAAGATGAACAGTGATTTATATAGAAATTACTTATTCCTTTCTATATTTAACTCTGTTACATAAAATAAGATGTTATTATATTAATTTAAATGTAATTATGTACCAAATAACGTTTTTTTCATACAAATTATATTCGACCATGTAACTGCCGGCTTATTGTTATCAATGCCTGGCAGCGCGCGCCACATTTGCAATTTTCTTTAAATAACTAAGTAAACGTTTATTACTGAAGCATTGTATTGTTATTAAAACACTGTAACTTAGTAAACTTTTATTATAAGCAAAAAAACCAAAGAAAAAAGTGGAGATAAAGCCAAGGAAAAGGAATCATTACCCCAAATATCTAATATAGGAAAAACTATAAATTTAATCAAGTACAAATTGAGTTACAGTTTCTAAAACAGATATTACTACTACAGATATTAAAACTTAATATCTAAGATAATAATAAATACACTAACAGATAGCAGTTAACAAACAAACAATAAATAACATTTAACATTAAAGCTCTGTAAAACTAAGTTTGTATATAATATTACTTAACAACATGAATTTTACTTAACAACGTTTCACCGTTATGACTCTTTTAAAACTCGTGTAGGTATAGTAAAGTACGAAATTCCTTGAGTTTTAACTTACGATCAGAGCTTATATTTCCCATATTATAATATGCGAAATTATTTAAACGATTTGGTTTGGATAATAATTGTAAACACTGAATTCAAGTAAGCGTCAGAATATATATGTAGATCATAAGTACATAAACTATTTTTCCTATCTTTTTTATTAACGCCTTAATATCTATTGCTTAAAATAATTATAGTATAAAGTTTTAAATAGTACCATAAGCAATGAAAATAATTTGAAACGAAAGATCATAATTTTTCAAAAGTACAAAAGGTGAACTGGATATTTTGAATGGGGATAATGAACTATAATTCATGAATTATAAATATTTTAGAGGTTATTGTATTGGAGTTAGTAAAACTACATTCATCAAAGAAGAGAACATTAGCAAATATATGGAGAGATCTGCCAAATTTCGTCTTCGAAATATTACACTGGGTTATATTCTTTTAATACGTGGTTCTTTGAAACGTGATATTTTGAGCTTAAAATTTCCAGGGCCCAAAAAGATTAAACTAAGGGCATATATATTTTCGAAAATTATCCTAAGCAGTCGGCATGATGCTCCAATTAAACTGTTTATCAAACATATATTAATGAGAAAGATTTTTGGGTCTAATTTCATTGTAGAATGTCCGGAATTTGGTATCAATATACAGACAAATAATTTTTTTTTCTTAAGAGTTAATGATTATCAATTTATATTTTAAACAATTTTCAGTTCAGTATTGTCCGAACTTGATTTTACTATCAACTATCAATTTTCAATATCGCAATTCGTTTAAATAAACTAGTTTTTTCACTAATAAGTATTAATGTAAAGGCAATTAAATAATTAGCAGTTTATATAAAAGTTTTATTTGCCTCAATAAAAAAAATATTTTTAAATTTTTTAATCCATTCATATATCAAAATAATTTTAAATTACAATCTTGTCATAAATTATTCAAGTTAGTTGGCGCGTGTACCTTAGCGTATTCCTTTTATTAAAAATAGAATAAAATTTCCACAATGTAATTGAAGCATAAAAAGGACCTATGCAAGCTGCTTGAGCAGAGTTGACAAAAATGCATATTGGAAGCTATTTGCCATCAAAAGTAACATTCATCAGAATATTAATTATTAGTATTAGGTCATCAGTATTCAGATGCTATGAAATTAATTTCTAATTTCACAGGATGTGAATACTAAAAACCTGCGACTATATTATATAAACGATGCGAAGACGAAATATAATAACGTATCTGGACTTAAATGGACAAAGGCAGCGGCGTGTGATGAGCAGGAATGGGTGACACGTGACGTGTCACGATATTGCCACGTTATCCATGCGAGAAATTTGATGCTTCTTGTGATATGAAATGTTGAGTTTTTTTAATGATATTTGGCGGAACAAGCATTATATCCAACCAATTTATTCCGCTTGAATTATTGACTTTTCAGACCACGTTCAATGACAGAGTCAGTATGAAGTACAAATGGAGCTACATATTGTTCGGTTCAGAAAATGGTAAGTCTAAATATACAATGAACTTCCAAAACATATCCTTGTGTCAGCTGGTTTGAACTGAGAAAAATAAAAATGAGTTAATATAAACAATTCCTTTTTTTTTGTAGCGTCTTGAAATCCACTTGAAAACTTTTTAAATAGCATCCCTTTAATAATTTGTGCGTCATACTAACTCAAAGGTCATACAAATCACTGTATCAATACAATTTAGAATTTTCATTGACATTCCAATTAATGTTCGTAGAAATTAAAGAAACATTTAAACTATGGGTTGAAGATATCAGTGTTCATTAACAAATTATCCAAAAATGTATAACCTCCTCCAGCCCCGGATTTGAACGGATGCGATCATCATATTTGATGATCATCATTTGATGAAGTTTTTTCACAGAATTTTTTTCGGTTACCCTTGTCCTTTGCTTCATTTAACTTTAAGAAAAATATAATAGTGTACAGCAATATATTTACCTTTGCGCTAAACTGTTTACTCCCTTTGTTTCCTTTATGCGTGCCCGAATACTTGTAATCAAAATAAATCGTGCATCAAAATGCATTCGAAAACCTTTAATTAAGATATCTTTAATCTTTCCAATTTTGCACCATCAAATTATTTAT
The DNA here is from genome assembly GCA_039881145.1 of Druceiella hillmani. Taxonomy (NCBI): domain Eukaryota; kingdom Metazoa; phylum Arthropoda; class Insecta; order Lepidoptera; family Hepialidae; genus Druceiella; species Druceiella hillmani. Next base: position 20,030,525 of record JAYKKI010000025.1, read on the forward strand.
TTAAGGCTTTTTGATCTTATTTTTTTTGGTTTCATGATCATAGTCTTGGGCATTATTAAGTTTATGGAAATATAATAATGTAGCTAAGGTTACTTCCCCACCAAGGGTTCCTGTTTCCTCTTTCCGTCTCCCCTTCGCATTTACGGACACATCGTACCGACGTTCATCGAAAGTCGACTCCATCATAGAGAAATCTACGTAAACGAGAATATGAGTAAAACGAAAGAACTCATGATTTTTTCGCCAGAAGTTAAATTATGAAAATATTTATGTATGTAAATATACCCAAAATACTTGTTTACACTTCAGCAAAGCACGGAAGCTTTTACCGAGCTTCCGCTTGCATCTGTTTATTATGTGAAGTCAGCGTAAGTCCAAAAATATCTTGGAAATCGAGCGTAGTTTAAAGTTTATCGTAAATTTAGGGTTTTTTTACTTACATATTATACTGTAATAATAAGCTAGTGACGTTACTACGGTATTGTTAAGTTACCGATATCACTGGGCATCACTTATCCAACCGGTAGTGTGAGAGAACGCATTTTTAATTTTTTAATTAAGCTCTAATAGTTTCAAAACTAGTAATCTTGGGATAAAGACTTGTTGTGATAATATTTTATAATGATTGAGTATAAAAATAATTAAAGTTGATACTTGTAATGTTATCTGTTTTTATTTTACAACCACTTACATGTTGAGTTTGGAAATCTTAAAACATCCTATGTTATTATTTATAGACATAGTGGGTAAAATTATGGTAATTAAGTATTACGATGGCCCATTTTAATCCATGCTGGTTTTGGTCACAGTAGGTTTTTGAATTTCTTTAGACTTTCAGTTTCATTTATGAATAATACTAGTCTAATTGTTCCAAGAGGACAAAATTTTAGGATGCTTTTATCACGTATATGTTAGTATCATATTTATAGTATTAGAATTATAATACCTAATAATTATTATCAAGTGGATGAGCGAAACGTCTCTTTATTTTGTATAGCTTGAGACCATATGAGCCAATGAGCATTTGACCATATGAGCCAACAAGTTATACAACAACTTGTTGGCTCATATGGTGCAGTGAAGTTGAACTCTCATAATTATTTGGAATCTGAAAATTTCTTGACGTTAATCCGCATCTATCCATATTGAATTTAATTCAAATATTATACTGGAATTTTTATCGCCAGGCCATTTCCATCTAAAGAAAGTATTTGAAACTTATTATTGCGATATAATAACTTGCAAACAATTATAATATCACACGATTATAAGAATTGTGGCCTCGGCAAAATCCTTATAACATGATAATTTTACGAACGTATTCGGTCAATAAAGTTTATAAGTTATTGGTCAATACAAAAAAATATTTTTTTTTATTTAGTCAATGATATAACGTAAAATAAAATAATTTTGATACCAGTTCAATTATTTTTCGAAATGTATTATCTTTCAAATAAATTAAATCATCAGCTCAATGTATTGTAGTTTGATGTATAAGATTTAAAATGCGCAAGCATTTATTAAGTACGTTTGAATTCCGGTAAGGAAGTTTTGCTAGAGACTCCAATAGGATTAGGAAATATATTACAACTAATAGATTAACCGCACGTTACATTGTGGTTGTGTTATTTCATTGCGGCTTAATTAAGTCAAATTGTATAATAAAAGGGTAACATAACGTCTCTTCAAAAAACTGACATAAACATCGAATAGCACGTAATTTAGTAATGTTGATAAATATTTAAAATGGACGTCACGGGAATATAATATCATTTACTGTTAACTCCCATCGATCGCTTGTTTCCATGTTAGTTAAGCCCAGTTTAAATATATTTTTATACTTTGTATATAACGGCTTTAAATAATTTTATTCTGATAGCAGTTTTCCATGATTAAACTTGCAGATAAAAGTAAAATAAGAATTTATTGAATATTTGATACAATAATTGATATTGATGATTTTTGTAACTAAGTAAAAAATTCGCAGAATAGTTTCAGTTTTTTTCCAAGTAGTTCTGGAGCTATCAGTGAAATTGTGCAATTTACTGGAAAACTACAGAAATTATTCTAAATAACATAGTTTTTGAGAAATTTATGATATTATCTAACCTATGAAAATATATTGACCTACGTATTTATGTGATGAAAAAATAATAATGACATTAATAAATTATTAAATATAAGTACTATGGACCTAAAATATTTAAAATATTGAATTGAATATATTTGGCGTTAATTAAGTAGAAATTAATTACCATTTAATTTTTATTCACAACTAAATGAAAATACGTGATGTAGTACTATTTCTACTTTATTTAAATTCTTAATCACGACCTAGGTTTCGTTGTATCACAACATCTTCATATGAGCTATTTGTAAAGATTGAATATACCCTATATTACCAAATAATAATAAAATGTACTATAAGTTCATCACAAACATATTTAATGTATCAATTAAACTGAGAAAACTCTTAACTAATAATAAAAATAAAAATAATATCACATGTTTCCATAATACTTTAAAAAACTTGGGTAAAATCCTTGTTTATAACAAAGAAAAAATAGATCAATATGAAAAGAGTGATATCTATAAACTTAAATGCAACGACTGTAATAGCGTATATAGGTCAAACAGGAAAAGATTTTATTACCAGATAAAAAGAACTCCTAGCTAGCTGGCGAAAGAACAAATATGACACATCTGATTTTGCAAAACACCTTATTAAAAATAACCAACACCCTCGTACTAATAATGCTCCCTATATATTATATTTAAACACAAAAGGCAATAAACTCAACATTAGAAATAAACACATATACAAAAGACATTAATGTTAATATATTAAATGAACAACGCAAAACCATATCATCACCTTCATACATACATAATATCTTCTAGACATAACATATTTAGACAACATTAATACTGCAGTGTACTTCAAATTGTTTCAGCCCGGTCACACATCTAAGAAAACATACCAGAAAAAAAAACAAAGAATTGGACATATGTAGAGTAAGTTATATAACCTTGCTCCAACCATTAGATGCCCTTGCTATTGTATAAAAATATTGCTGAGAATAACGTCCATTTAATTTTTTAAATACACTCGAACATTGGTCTTTGATAACCTCATACAATTACAACAATTTAATTTATTACCCTGACTAAAATACTGGTACATTGTATAACATTCTAAAATATAGTAAAAACTACGCTGCTCCCCTAAAATAAACTCACTAACGTAAACAGTAAGTAAACCCGAGCTTACCTTACTTCCCCTAGTGCTTCTATGAGTCAATCTTTACAAATTGCCCATCTGAAGATTTTGTCATACAACGAAACCTACGTCATGGTTAAGATATTAAATGAAGTGGAAATCATACCACATCTCGTAGTTTCATTTAATTGTGAATAAAAATTAAGTTAACCAATTTCTCAAAGTGCGGGTTCGACTCATACTTGGCAAGTTTTATTAATGGAAATGTTTGAAAATATTAGCAATTAAATTTATATTATTAAGAGTTCATTCTGTGTGTAAATCTAACTTTACTGACATAAGTGTAGAGTTTTATTTACGAGATTATATTTACTTACTAAATTACAAAAGCTGTTCACAAGGAGTTTGAAAGATGTCTTCAAGACCTTGGATAATATCATATTCAACCCACAAATCGTATGAATACCAGAGAACATCGATAACGTTAACATCGTAATTGAGCGGCATTATTTCTACTGGCGACAAATGGTTCAGCTCGGTAGAAATAATTTTGACAAGGAAGTGTTAAAATATTCGTCTGGACGAGGAAGCATTTCGAAAGTTGTGCTAGATCTTCACGTCGTTGATTCCGCGGCCGTTAGAGACAAAAGTCTATGATAAGTATATATTGCTCGTAATGACCTACGGTACTGAATCGTGAATACTTACAATCCATCAGATTAATAAATTTAAAGTGGTCCAGAGAGAAGCAGCAAGAACTATGCTAATAGTGTATCTTTGTCATAAAATCCGAAATAAGGAAATCTGAAAGAGAATCAAAGTCAACACAGCACTTAAAATTAATAGACTTAAGGTCAAATGGCCAGTCTTATTTGCCGAAAATTCATGACCAACAGAGTAGACGAGTTATCAAGTGGAGACCAGAAACTTGAAGTACAGTGTGGAATATCTCCTAGTCAGATGGGCTAATGACTTAAGAAAGTTGACGGAAAGCAGTTGGATGCGAAAGGCGGAAGATGGCGAAGATGTACACTTGCGGGGGGCTTATGCCTAGTAAAGAATAGACATAGGCTGATAGTAAGTTATAGAAACATATCAATTAATTACCTTTACGTGTCAATGGCTGCAACAAAATTATTTCATATTATATTAAAAAAAAATGTAAACTTTATGACAATACTACGACACATCTTAACAAATTTATTTTTTTTCACTATACAAAATTCACAGTATGCGTTAAACGACGTTTGTGTAGTTTATTACACAGGGAAAGTGTGAAACTTCATTATAGTGCGAGACTCTTGGATCCTCAGAACAAAAACAAATTAATTCACGCAAGAACAACTGTCGTTAAAAGAAAATACGGCATAAACAACTACCTGTATTTTTCAGAATAAGTGTCTATATAAAAAAATAGAGCGTAACATTTTCCATTTAACAATCAATATAAAATGTGTGAAATGACTGTAAGTATCGGAAAGCATATAATTTAATATCGTTAAGAAAGAGTAAATCTCATGGCGATGGCACATGATTTTAGTCATCATGTGCCATCGCGTGATCTCGTTCATATTGATCTCTATGCATACATAGGTTATTTCTTTTTATTGAGTTTCTGGCGCGAGCTTTCGAGTTAGGCACCTTGTTGAGCTTTCCATAAATGTTTTATGAATTTTAAACGTCATGAAGTTCGTTTTGCATCAGAAAATTGAGTAGTGAATTTTTATTAGCTAAAACAAAATATAATTATATGACAAGCATGCTTTATAAAAGGAAGTGAAATTGTGAACATAAATATATATATAACTATTTAAAGAGGGATAATTTAACTATATATAATTTATAGGGAAAACTAGCAGGAAGTTATTTACAGGATACCTAAATGGGGAATGAAAAAAATTAACGATCCGAAAATACACAAGTGAAAGAAATTTAAGAATGTCTTTAAGACATCCAAGTTTGGAGTAAAAAAATATAAGAAAAGTGGCTACATTAGTCTAGAAGAGCATGAAATACCATTAAATCTCATTATATTGCTTCTAATAATACAAATAAATTAGAAGTCTTCTCTTATCTCTTTTTTCCAAATTATTCTTATATGGAGGCCAATAATACAATGTATCCTGAACCTACGAAGGCTGAATATCAGAAAGTGAAGAAGATTGTACGCTTCCAAAGAGGATTAACGGTGAATAATAATCAACAAAGTGCAAACAAAGGGCAGATCCTTTACGGGTTGACGTGTCTTTAACGGTCATTTATTGTGATTTCTTTGCTTAAAAACTAGAACATATAGCAACTTTAGGAACCTTTTTTAGGTAAAGTTAATTTATATCACAAAAAAATGTTATCAAAAAATTTAAATTAATTTTTCTGGTGCTCAAAATGATTGTGGATTCAATTGCATTCTATAATTTAAATTAATGTCCGAGATTAATACTCATTAAGACTTTCTTGATATTTACATAATAAATGTAACTTATTGCTAATAAAATATTTTAAGCGGAATCAGTCAGAAGGGGAATGCATTTTGGGAAGATCGTATATCTTCCCAAAATGCATAAGTAAACACATATGTCATAAACTTAGGTATTTAATTGAGATCTCGTATCGTGATCATTTGATCATGTTATAATTAAATTACGGTATAATAAATTAGATCCGCTTTTTTAATTCCTAAATCACTGATTTAAAATAAAATGTTTTTCATGAAATTTATTTTCATTTGTAAAACATTAAAGTCTCTAGACTCCATTATAATAACTACGATACTTTACCAGAAAACCCGTTAATTGTAGTTTCCATTTAAATTTTACTTGCCAGTAAGAAAATATCTTGAAGAACTTTACATTCTTCCTGTCCGCTCCAAGTTCGCAATTTTATAATTTCCGTATTGGAATTAAATTGAACTGCGTCATTTTACATGACTGGAATTGTTTCCATCAAGTCGGGAACGTTTACGATCGCTGCTTTATTTGAGGTTAGGTCGTAAGAATTTTATGTATATAAATATAACCGTTACTTGAGTTAGACTAGTAGATTACCGAAGATGAAAAAAGAGAAAAATTAAAATAACAAAATTTATAATAGCTGTATTATTTAACTATAAAATTGAAAAAAACAATATTCATATTTTATGAGAGTAATTTTATTTGATACATAATAAATATCAAATTGGTACGAAGAACAAAGACTCGAAAGTTATTGAATATTGCTCATGATTATTTATTTTAAAATTGAATACTTATGCAATCTCATATTATGAGATATTGATTTTTTAACCGACGACAAAAATATTTAACTGCAACTTAGGGGCGCATTGACCAATTTTTATGAAAAAGTTGATACCGAATTTGATTCATTTTTGACATTTTATAGTAAGTGTCACACCAGTAGCTCTGGTGAGAGTCTGATGATTGTACTGGAAGGTGGGGACAAAACCCCCATGGGAGAAGTAGATTCCTCGATTTTGGGCTCATTGAAATTGTCTTCAGTAGTCCGTTGGTTACAAATTGTGACAAGGATATGACGATGAAGCCGGAAGATGATAATAGGAATAACTCAATGGCGCAGAATAGATTCATAAATTTTGCGCCTGCTTGAATTTCTTGGCCAGTATTTTGGTCACAAGTAGTGACTACGGTCTAATGATAATCGAGTTAGGCATCGTTTAATATATCTTGACGAGTTCTTTGTTCACGAATGGCGGCTAAGGTGTTATAATGGAGTCGTATCAGTCAGGGCTTTTTATAGAACCGGCGGATGATATCAAGAATTTCTTGAGGTGAAAGATAGGTTTACAAATTTTGGGATCGTTTGATTTGTCTGACGAATCATTTGGTCACAATTGATGGCCAAAATGTGATTATAGGGCCGAAAGAGGGTGCAGGAAATTCTCAGTAGTAGGAAGTAAACTAATAAAGTTTGACCTAGATTGATTTATTTTAAGCGAGAAATCAACGATGTAAATAGTTAGTTATGCTGTGCAGGTATATACAATGGCATGAAGTGCCAATATCTTAATATTGATAGCTGGATGGTTAGGTATGAAATTGTATTTAAAACTTACGCAAAAAATAAATAAAAAGAAAAATGAAACGATAAAACTTACTAAAATAATTATATTTATATAAACAACACTTTAAATGAATAAATAATGGAATCAGTGTATCAAATAATATATGTCTAGTCGTTTGTAAATTTCAATTTTTTATTCCTCCCATGTCAATCCATCGCCTGTAAGTTATTTAGCAGTAATTAAATTTGGCAGTCGTAAACCTCAATAAAAGATCTCATTTTGGTTTGCTCCTGATACTAAACAAAACCGTAACGCTATTGAGAAAATGATAAACACCATCAATTGCTGTATAGAAATACTTAGAATAAGTCAAGTATCGACGCCTCTTTGTCTCACCTATAGACTGATGCATGGCCACCAAAATAATCTCCATAAATCTCTAACAGTAAGAATGTTTTACACATTTAATGATGTTTTCAAACAATATTTTACTGTGAAATTTTGCAGTGAAATACACGTATTTTTATTAATTAAATATCTCTTACAGTAGCACTGATTTCAAAATTGTTCATGCTAGGACGATATTTTATCGCTAAATATACACGCACACACACACACACACACACATACATATATATATATATATATATATATACATATATATATTTATATATATATATATATATATATATATATATATATATATATATATATATGTAATCTAATTATTGCTCATATTTTTATTATTTTATTCTTTTTAGTAGTTTATTTTTTTGTTAAAATGTTTTATTGTATTTGCAATTCATACAAAATATAAAATTCAGTTCGAAAACAAAATAAAACTTTTTATTTATTCTGTTGTAAAGATTATGAATAATACTTTCAATTAAATAGCGGTTTGTTTATTTTTCCAAAATGCACCACTTTTTTTTCGAACCAGATATTTTGACGCCCGTAAAAATCTGAATAGAACTTTTGCCTAACAAAATTTTGGTTATTGCCACTGGTTCCTCAATATAAAACAGGTCATTATGTGTATGAAATGCTTTCCCACAATGTTTCCGGAGTTTATCCGATTTTTAGTCAATTTTAGGTACTTTTATTAAAATCGTGGAAGTGTCACTTATCAACGGTGCTTTGTAGTTAATTTTTCAAGTAACAAGTCATTTTGTACGTTAGAGTTGAATTTACATAACAAAAATTTTTCTTAACTAAATATATTCTATTATATTTTTTCGTCTCTTTTTAATTGCTAATGACGAAGAGATCATTGGATTTCTCTTTCTTAAATTCTGGTTAAGACAATAAAACAACGTCAAGTAATGTATTTAAAAAAGAGTGTATATTTTATATTCAGATTCCTTTCATTTTTTCTTCTTTTGACCCTTAGACCATTTTTATTCGTGCCGTGTTAAACCAAATACCACCTAAGAGTAAAATTGTTTAAACCCCTATCCATAAAAGTCATTAAGATGCTCAACAGTAAAAATATGTTTCTGTATATATATATATATATATATATATATATATATATATATACATATAAATATATATATATATATATCTGTATTTTCATTATTATCAATCGATATTTACATACGAGTCCTTCGCAAATTCCTTCAAGTGCTAAAGTGTTACAATAATTCGTTTCAATCACAAATTATAGGGTAGTTGAGATTCTCTTATGATAATATTTATTTTGTTGGTTATTTTTGTAATCTTGTCTAATGCCACAGCGAGGATATCAGTAACTATATTTGTAGAAAAATGTTTGAAATAATATTATTAGTTTTATATTTATATTAAAAACGTTTGTTCGAAATCTCTTCTTTTCCTGATCTTAGTTGCAGTTACATTATTTTTTTTAAATACTATCAAAGGTTAAAAAAATATATTTAATATTCTTTCCCGAATTTAATTAAACTTAACGTTTCTCACATATTCATATCTCCGAATAGGACGTTGGCTTTTTCAAATTAGTTACATTCGCCTGAAGATTTTGTTTAAGATTCAAAAGAATACCATAGTTCTTAAATTCTTATTGAAAGAATTTTTGAATCCATTTTTGGCTATTATTTATTCTAAATTACTAATTTTCGACGTAAATGTTACCAAAATTAATTTATAGCACTGTACTTTACTTTTAAAACGCGTATAAAGAACCAGATATACTGGAAATTATTATCACGAGAAGCAAGCTTTTACACGAGTAAAAAGAGAAAACACAATCTTGCTAAAATAACCAAGGAAATTAGATTCGTACCCATTGAACAAGATGCAACTTCCTGTGCGGATTACCTTTGCAAAACAGCGAGCAACTGCAACCGGAGTGAGCGCTTCAATTTAGTATGCAGCGTTTGTGTACACAGTTTTCCCTCTGAGTATTTCTAAAGCGATCTGAGCAGAGAAACTTTAAAATAAATTGAATAAAAGTACAGTAAACATACGACGCGGTATAGGTAATATGAAGACAATTATAAGGCAGGAAATAAATAAAAGGGTTGTTCTTCTTCTGATTTCATAAACATTTTTTTGATTATGTGGGCATCTTAATAATGGTTGATAAAATAACTACTGTGCTTTTATTTATATTGATGTACTGTATTACATTTCTTACGTTGAGCAGCATACATTCATTTTATTTCACTGCAAAATTTCACAGTTCATTCTTTTTGTCTATAAAACTATTAGTTGGCTACCTCAAATAATGTCGGTCATCGCGATTCTACTATTGAACTGAGATTATCACGATCTACTACTATTCCGTGTAAACTTACAAATATATACAATTCACATTTTCATGGGAGCAGGTGACTTAAAAATAGTTCGATTCAATGTCGCGTTGCAAATAAAATACTCGTTACCGATAATACAATATGAAATGCTCAATCATGGGAACTCCATCAATTTCTCGGATAAAAAGGTTTTCAAAACAGAAAATAAAATTATTATGAAATACTAGTTATACCCGTACATCAAACTTTTTTACCGATATTTATTATTTAAAACGTAAAGCTGTATAACAAGAACAGAAGCTTGCAACTTGTTGTACTAATACACCCATTGCTAGAAAATGTACTAAATTTTAAATAAAAATACACCTAATACAAGAGATACATCTGAATTTTTTCCATAACTTTTTGAAAAAAAGGAAAACCGTCCTAACTCTATGTCATCTTACACGTCCATCACGTTACGGTACTTCATCAAAATGTTAATTTGGTACTGTATTTTAGTATTTTTGCTAACTAAAATTATATCGAATAATTAATCAACATTTACTTATATCGTTTATTTTTTTATTGAAATAGGTAGTTCCGCAATTAAACTACATACGTTACTACGTCATATGACGTAAACTAACAATTATGTAGTTTTTGCTAGAAAAAGGCTGTTTATTTATTTAAAAAAATTATTATTTTAAAGTTTTAATTATTATGTGAAAACGTTGACGGTACAAGCAATATCCTTTCATCTTTTTTAAGAATTATGACAGAATGTTAATTAATAATTTAAATTTGAAAACCAGATATTTAAATCGAACATTGTAACCAAAAGCCAAGTTTTAAATAATGTTACTTGGCGAATTTCTAAATTTTTCAATAAATATTAAAATTATTCATTCAACGTAATAAGTATTTCTATTATTATCAAGACCTTTACCACGATACTCATCTTAATGTCTTTACGAATGGTTTTTCTGTTTCTTTTCCGTCGTTTCGCTCTTGACAGAGCAGTCGTGGTTAGCACGTAGTATTCCTATGGGTGGCCGTTTTTACTCGCCTCATTATGCCTCTCAATCTTACCCTATTTATCGTCGCCCTATTGCACTCATATAGGAGTCATAGGACTCATATGAGTCATAGGATTATATAGGAGTCATTGGAGTCATAGGATCATATAGGACTTGATATGGTCTGTCCACCGCATCGACGACCTTCCACGTGGTCTAGTACCTTCTACTCTTGCCTGCACAACAATGCGCTCTATGGAGCTACTATCTCCACGCATGACGTTTTTTCACAGTTTTTCTTACTGTAGACAAAATATAGATCCTGAGCCACTATATTATATGGATCATGACAAAACTTTAGAACATTAGTAAATTAAGACGATTCTAACGATAAATATATTTTGTTTAAATAGAATTACAATACATATATGGATACACTGATATAAGTTAATATGTACATATATAGACTGAGTTATCCAATACCCTCTTTGGCATGCGGCCGTCGGGTAATAGCGAGCTACATCTTGGAAGCCAACTACATAACGTTTAAAATAATTCTTACCGTAACCACCATAGTGAAAACAGATAAGACACGAAAATGTTTTCAAAAAGCATGATTACAAACATTACGAAACATAAATACTAAAAAAAATGATCGTCATTTGTTACGCTATCGATGGGAATTCATAGTGAGGAGAAGGTCCCTGATGGAAACTTCCATGTTCAATCGATAATATTACAATCTACGGCACAACACATTAAACTTGTTTATGTTACCAAAATTGTTTAATAATTCAAAGTCACTTTTATAATTAAACTATCATAATTGTCTAATAAACAATGTTTGGATTCTATCAAAATTAATAGATATTCGCTAAGAGCATTAATATAAACCATGTATACAGATTAAACAGAAACAAGTTTACACAATGGCTGGTTAATAAGTTTACTTACCTGCGGGTAACGTATCTTTGAAATTTAAATAACTTTATGAATATAATTACGTATCTTGTAGTGATATAGTGCTACATACTTAAGTCTCGTTATATTCAGTTAAATGGTTTGTGGTATTCAGTTAAAAGTTGTCGATTTTTAAATCTTAATAATATTTACCATATGACTGCGATAAGTATCAAAATATACTAACCTTGACCTCATAATGGTGTCTTGTAAATTATTCACGTTATCACTCAATTCACACTGTTTATTAACGTGTTATGCAATAATGATGGATCATGAATTCGAGTATGAAATATCTAAATGTGACAATTCATCTATATTCATGGCTTAATTATCCACTCTAAAAGAATAAATGTATATTTAAATATATATATATATATATATATATATATATATATATATATATATACATTTTTTTTTATCACAGGTTTCACGGTTTCCCAACTGATTTTATTTTCTTCCTTTGTTGTCAATATAACAACTCAGATATCTACATTTATAAGCCTTGTGATTTTAATGTCGTAAAAAGTAAGTCTTGGAAACTATTTCCCAGATTTTCGTGTTTGTAAAACTAGTTGCTTTAGCATTCAGTATTTTGAATATTGAATATATTTGGGGTTAATTTTGTAGAAATTCATTATTCACAATTAAATGAAACTATTTGATGTAGTATTATTTCTACTTTCTTTAAGTTCTTTACCACGACCTAGGTTTCGTTGTATTACAATATCTTCAGGTGGGCTATTAGCAAAGATATCGCCTCTACGTGTACTTTTTAAAGGACCGTTCTTGGCACGTTAAGAGATAAAATTTAATACAAAAAGATGACATACAATAATTCTTTAAGAGATCACTAATCTATTATAAAAAACTAAGGGTGACGAAAGAAACGTTTTTGGAGTTACATAATGAGAATTGATGGGTTAGCATGTAAAATATACTCACTTTCATGTAATAAAAATCGTAACGACCAGACTATGTGGAATCGCTGTTAGTTGTTAAAATTCCAAGTAGGTACTATGACAAAATTTCCCATAACTTCTAATTAAAAAATGTAAATGCACATTTTGTAGAAATATCGTCATGTTCTTTTTGAGTGTTGCTAGTGAGATTGATCCTTACCTACACTATCGAATATTCTTCAAAATTAGAGTGGTTGCAAAAACTATTTTAGTAGTAGATCAGTTTTAGTCATTACAATTCTTGAATTCTCACTCAACCTAATATGAGCCCACAAAATTTAAATATTTGAACCAAAAAATTTAAATATTTGAACCAAAAAATTTAAATATTTGAAATTATTAATTAACCAGTAACGTAAAATACAAGATATGGAATTAAAAAGACCTTTATTACTATTTATAAAGTGGTGGGTTTTTGAAAAATGCATAGGCTACTAACATTAAATTAAATGGATGCGTCTATATGAATTATTATTTGCAGCCGGGAAAAACCAGGCGCAGGTTTTACTTCAATTTCTTGCTTGCATAGAGTGTAAAGTTAAATATAATATTAACATTAAATCATAGAGTGTAACGTTAAATATAATATGCATTAAATCATTTATATTAATATTAAATCATAAGTGTTGTTTCTTCACATCATGTGCATATTTGCGGTATATTATTTTTAGTTTCATTTTCAAAGAAGTTAAAGCTGATGCGGCACACACATAAAGCTTATTGATAAATAAGAATCAACCAAAACAAAAATACTCTAATTTATATTCCGAGACAGAGAAAAATTCCACCTTGGAAATAAGAAAACAAATCTATTCATTCTTAAGAACAATTCAGTTATTTCATAGTAGAAGATATAATTTACTCTGGATTTTTAACAATTTGTACATATTAGTTTATTTGAACATGTCGGTAAAAATAAATATTTACTAGTTAATAGAGAAAACTGAATGTTTTCGTTCCAGTGTATTTTACTTGGATCTCAAGAAGAAATTTAATAAACTATTTTTTATGAGCTATGAGTCCTATGACTTAAAATTTATTGTATTGCAAATATATATGTATTTTAACATTATCATAAACTCACTAATATTCTTAGAGATAAAGATAGTTTATCGTCTTTAGACTCGTTATGCGATAAAGTAACGAAGACCGATACATGCAGCTTATGTATCGGTATGGTTTTAAAAAAATATAAATTATTATACAATAAATATAATGCTAGTTTTATAATAAGGACAATTGTTTGTTAAAAACTGAAAAAAGGCGATATCGGAACAGGGCTCGAGTCGATGACGAGTATATATCATGTATTAAAAAAAATTAAATCCATTTTAATTTTATTTCGTAATTTACATTCATGAATTTACATACCACCGCCGTCGGCTAGTCAAACGAGCGTTGCCCTCTTAAAACCACCTTATCCGTTCTGATGTAGAAAATGCAGTATTATTGTAAAGCTAACAAGCTGTTTCTTGCTGCATATTTTTTGAAAATTAATTTTGAAAATCTTATCACATATCAATTTCAATATAATTTTTTTTTCAATAAAGCTTTGTAGAAATTTGGATAATGCACATTAAACTAATAAAGTTTGAAGGTATCCGTCAGAATAATCTATAATTATAATTAGAAGACAAAAGCCAAAAATGCGCAGTGAGTTCTTTGATTTATTAAATAAACAATTACCAGAAAAGCTCAGAAATCAAAAAGAGTTAAATATAACCGGAAACAGAGAAAAGGAGCAAGAAGATCCGGGCAAAAGGGCGACCGAGAAAAGAGGCTGAGCAAAAAAGGAAGAAGATTTGTACAAAATGATTTACAAACTATTTGGTAAATATTTGTGATATTGAATATACTTGGCTTTAATTTTGTAGAAATGTATTATTCACAATTAAATGAAACTACGTAATGTAGTATTATTTCTACTTTCTTTAAGTTCTTTGCAATGACCTAGGTTTCGTTGTATTACAACACCTTAAGGTAAGCTGCTCGCAAAGATCTTTGCTAACAGCTGACTCACCATGGAAATATTTGTGAATTAACAGGTTTCTATTATTATAATAAACAATTGAAAGAAAAGAAAATCATGTGAAAAATGAAATCGGTAAAGTGTTACGACCTGTAGAATATTCTCAAAGATATTCCATTTAAAAGGTAAGTGCATATAATTTTTATTTGATTACACACGAACATTTAATTATGAAAACGTAAATATATCGCCTATAATAAATTTCAAAGAAATAAAATATGAGGAATATTTAAAAAAATGAGAAGACTTAGATCTTAATAATTAGATAATCGTCATACTTTTTCTGTAATCTTTTAGTTGCAATTAAAAATTGGCGTTAGAAATAAGGGAATTATGAATAATTTTTGATTATGAAATTTCCTATTTATGAAATATTTATATTTGAAATTTCCTATATACACAATTTCCTATTTATAAATATTTTTGTAATATGAAATTTGAGATAAACAAAAAAAATTTTTTTTTTCTTCATAACAAGCGCCTTAACTTTAAGACTAAAAGTTTTACAAGCAATGATTACATAGCTTCAATTAAATTTCTTGAAAGTTTTTAGTTTTTCGTACATAAATTGTTAATTTTTTTAGGTGATCCCAATTTCTTAAACGTGTAAGACGAAGTGCAACGCAAAGATGAAATACAATAATGTGCCCAGACTAAGATGAACGAGCGCGACGGCACATGATGAATGAGAGCAGGCGACGTGTGACGTCACATGATACTCGCGCGTTATTCATGCAAGAGATTTACTCCTCCTTAACTATATCAAATGGCAGGCTGTTTGACATTGTCAACCGTTTCATGAGGATCGCTTTACAACATCCACTTTATTTGACCTTAGCTACTAAAGCACGAGATAATATGCGGACAGGGCGATGCGTATAACGAATGTCTTGTGTGTTTGTCGATGACGTATTATTTCAGTAACATCCATTGCTTAGTTTAAGTGGCTGATCTTTCAATATTGAAAGAAAATGTCTAAGATAGATCTTTCAATATTGAAAGAAATGTCACAGGAGATTAGAAGTTCTCAAGGATTTTTTAAAATTATTTTTAAAAATATTTTTACTATTAAAGTTTTTTAAATAAAACATTACTACTACCAACATTCTGCGATAAAATTAACAATGAAAGAATTTTAAATGTAACATAATGAACCAAAATTAAAATACATACTAAACACAGTTCTAAGTGAGTCATCTTCTGAGAAGTAAGCTATGCACAGCTTATCCAAGTAATAATCTTACTACAATTTATATGTATGACAAAAAATATTGAAGAAACATATAAAAGAAATTAGCAGCATAACATTTTGGTTGACCAATTAAATAAAGGATAAAGATATGCAGAGCAGCAAATCAAAGATTCGACATGTGACATGGGAGCAATGCTAGTTCCCTTAATTTCATAGACACAAGCCTAAGTTGTATACGACACAGTTCCTGTGATATACTCGTAATAATGTTACATCAAGAAATATGACACTGTTGAGATTAATGGATTTAAAATCCACGCCTAATATCTACTTCTAACAGATGTAAATTTATTAGAGAAAAAGAGCTTTTTGTGAACTTTTAACTATATGGTTGGTGTGGAAAAATATACTATTACTAATAAGTTTAAAAATACCGTATTCATATTTTCTAAGAGAAAATTTATTTAAGATTATCTTTCTACTGAATACTTCTGTTAGAATTTCTTTCTATGCTTAAAATATATTTAAATTTTTTAAATCGTAAGAAGAACGTTTTTTTGTATCTCTTCACAGAGACGTTCTATAATTCAATTCAATGGGTTTCCAAATATTCACAGCTATCATTAAGAACATAAAGATATTTCTTATATTTGTCATAAAATATATATATATATATATAATGGAAATATTTTTAATACATTTATATTTCCATGAAATATACATATTAAGGCAATGTAACCTTAGTGTCAATACTTAGAACCGTATATAATGGAAGCAGAAAGTGTGAGCGTAAAAGACTTTTTCCTTGGGCTTCGTGTACTTCATTTAGGGTATTGGATCTACACCAATATTATTGAAAGCTAACAATATTTCATAACATTTTATATTTCTTTTTGCGTTGCTTTCAAAATCCAGTAGGTTAAAATGTGAAGGAACTTATACTTATTATATTTAAAATAACCGATTGACTGTCTTCGATGAATTGGGAAATAAAAGCAGTTTTGTTTTATTTAAAAAAGAAACGATTTTATTTTAGTCCGTATATGTTCCTATAATTCAAATATGAGTGAAGCTGATGAGAAAGTTGAAGGAAAAGCTAAGGATGAATCAAACAATATGAAACTCCATTCGAACTATATGTAATGCTTCAGAAGAAGATAACATAGTTTAAGTATAGAGGGGAAAATCGATTTTTAGAGCATGAAAAAAATTCGATTGAGAGTTAATTTGACCTTAATACCTAATTTTATTCTATATCCCATAATAAAGTTTGTAAAATCAAATTGTAATCAATTAATAACGTAGTACTAAAGCAAGGACAACAAAAAATAGTGTACGCATCACGCGCGAGTAACAAAGCAATTTATTGGCATCACTTAAACCATGGCTTCTGCAAATGGAGGATATTATTCCCCCAATAACATTTTTAAATTTTTTAAATTTCAATATAAATAAAGGTCCATTCTAACAACGTACAAATTTATTGCTACTTACTGCTGTAACAATTTGCAGTTTTTGAAAAATAGGCTTGTCTGCACTAACTAAGCATTTATTTTACTAAGTGCTCTGTATATAACATACATGAAGATCCTTCTAGAAAACTACTAAATAACGAAAAAACTGGTAACACTTCATTTTCTTTCCTCAAAAACTTCAAGGACTAGGGATTTAAAGGTAAAGGTTGTGAGATATTTTTTGAATATTTGTTGTGATTGACTCAGACAGAAATTTAAATGAGATTCAACAAGCAAGATATGCTTACTGCTTAAACCATGTAAAGAGTTCAATATAATCGAGATGACAAGTGCCGGTTGGATTGGTGAATTACATTGATTTTAAATGCATTGTAAAAAATTGTGAGTAAATAACTTTTTTTTTTCCATTTAAAATATCCAAAAGTGGACTTTTTATAGAGAAAATATTAATTATAGTTGTATTGGGAATACAATTGTAGAGAAAATATTATTTTTCCAAAGAATGCAGCTTTTGTTATACAGCTTTACGTTATAAGTGATAAATATTGATAAAAAAGTTTCAAATTACGGGTATAACTAGTACTTTAGCGTTTACTTTCTATTTTGGAAGCCACTTTACGATAGATATTGACGAAGTTTCCATGATTGAATATTACGACTCTCATTATAAAAAATATGCATGTTATTTGAAACGTGATATTAAATCTAACTCCAGGTTTTTTAAGTTCCCCGCTACCATAAACATGTGAAGTTTACGTGTTTATAAGAATTTTACGTGTTTATAAGTTAACCCTTACTCAAACGCAGTAGATCGTGATAAATAATGTAGTGAACATTAGGGGAAATGCAGCTAAGATTTTGATAGATAAGTATAATAAATAAGACGTGTGTGTCGTTCAATGCTAAACATGCAACAAGGTTTATTAGGACGAAAACTAGTTTATTATAATAAAAAAGTAAATATTTTATCATCTGCCACTATTAAGATGATATAAGCACATGTATGATGGAATCTTTATGATATAAGAAGACACAATTGTTTAATTTATTTTATGCTTCACAGTTACCTTTAAATTACGTTGTATCATAAGCTTAATATAATTAATTCGTTTTTTCCAGTTTCTCTACTCATATCGTATTAGTAATACTCAAAAAAAAAATTCAACACAAAAGAAAATGGTCTAAACTGGACTCACGACATTCGTACACAACGTCGCATACTAAATATAATGTCTCGATCTCATTACAGTTGACCGTAGTATCGCAAAGCAAATCGATAGAAATGCATCTTATTTATTGCCCACGAATTCGATTTCATTCGTAGTTTGGCCGAAATCGTACTCGCCATTTTTGATTCGTATGAAAGCTTGGTTCTTGCATTAAGAATTCCCAAAATATCTG
This sequence comes from Druceiella hillmani, assembly GCA_039881145.1. NCBI lineage: Eukaryota > Metazoa > Arthropoda > Insecta > Lepidoptera > Hepialidae > Druceiella > Druceiella hillmani. The sequence continues at coordinate 20,049,515 of JAYKKI010000025.1, forward strand.
GTTATTTATACGCTTCTTGGAGCTGAAATATTGTGCAATGAACTAATTTTGCTAATATTGGCGATCAAAATGAATAATCTTGTAAATGACATCCGTTCTGTTTGAAATAGTTTAAAACTAATAATGAAATTAAACAATATTTCTATAACACTAAAGAAGCGGGAAATACTTTTGAATGGTAATCAAAATGTTCAGATGATTTAACTAAGTGTTTGACTAGAACCCTTACCTCAGGGAGACTGTTAAATCATTTAAATCAGTCAGACACTTAGTTTATCAAAATCTGCAGATGATTTAACTGGCTATCTGGGCCCGTGACCCGTGGCCCGTGGCCCAGATAGCTAGTAACTAAAAAAGGACTTTAATCTTTTTGTGTACATTTTTATTTATTGTACGATTTACTACCAGGAAGTTACAGATTATCAATATGTGATAACAAAGAAATAAAGAATTATTAAACAAAATTAAATGTATAAAAAAATATGAAGCGTAAGTAGAATTCGCACTACTAATTTTAATAATTATGATGTATATATTACGTAAAGAGCAGAACTTAAGAGTTGCACACTATTAATACACACACATATATATAGGCCACTTTCACTACTTTTTATAAAGCGTGCTTGCAATATATTTGCATTTTCTCTTAGTTGAGAAAAAGCCAGTAAAAGGATTTTCTGGTGCACAATGAATGTTTTAACACGAGGATCTAACGTATTCAAAATTCATGAAACGCTTATAGAAAACTCAGTTATCTAACTTAAAGGTTACGCTAGAAGCTCTATAAAAACAAATACCCTAAGAATGATCGATATAAACGAGATCACGCAGTGGCAAATGATGACTAACAGCCGTGCGATATGAGTCATCTTACGATACTCTCAGGACTCTCAAGACACTCGGGTTCGATTTATTCGTTCCTAATGATGTTAAATTAGATGCTTTCCGTTATTTTTGTATATTTCATACATTTCAGATGGATGGTTAAATGGAAAATTTTCTGCTTTATTTTTTTAAGAAGAAAGTTTTTCTTCGTACTTCGTCTCCATTCGAGAGCCTATCTACTCCATTGTTGATGGAAATTTTGGTAAATATGGCTGGTCATTTGTCGTTTTTAATCTACTGATTTTAAGCGCTGTGTCAACTTTGGTTCTCTATACGATTTCCTTATTTCGAATTTTATTCTCCAGCGTAAGTAGAATTCGCACTACAAGCCACTTATAGACATTTAACAAAGTATTTCAAATTAAATTATTTTCAAATATTAATTTTTCACAATAAAAATATTGCTATATTTTTGACAGAAATTTTTTTGAAAATCAATAGTTCCAAATAGAATTAGAAATTATTATTTTTTTAAATTTTTAACTTTTCTTATGTTATAAGACATTTCAATACGCTGACATTCAAGTTTGTCCTACCGGAGGTACCCTAGAGGTTTAGATGATTACTGATAAAAAGTACCCTTTATAGGGCCATATATTTTCATGGTAAATAAAAAGTTTTCAGTATTCTATATTGTTCAATATAGGAAAGTTTATCTCAAAAAGCCCTTATATATTAATCTGGGGCGTAGAGGGATACAAGAGATGTAAAATTTTTCCATTACGAAAACGCGTTATGCTTTTGAAGAAGAGAATTAAAATTGACCAGAGAAGAGATAACATTAATGCAAAAGAAAGAAGAAGTCACCATATTATTTTAAATATATAGCAATAGTGATATAAGACGTTAAAGAAACATTCCATTTTAAAACCTGTTCCATTTTAAGTCCTGTAAAATAGATTATAATATGATAAGGTCACGCATATCGCACAAGACACATCAGTTAGTGCGAGCATACCTTATAAATCTTACTATAAGCAAGTGCCAGTATATATATATATATATATATATATATATATATATTTATATATATATATATATATATATATATATATATATATATATATATATATATATATATATGTATGTAAGCTAAAATATTAGTTTTGAAAAGTTCATATTATTTACAAGTATAAGTATATCAACAGCAAATCAACAAATTAGCATTAAAGCGATACATTAATTCCGCCGCTGCACTCATATTAAAAACGAGAAGTTATGTGATATCAGAAATTATCATAAACAATAGAAATTACAAACAAATTAACGTGATCAATGAAATTTCCTTTACGCGACTACGATGTAATTTTTTTTAAAATTTGATTTTACACTGCACTATTTGAATTTATGTAAGAATTAACACAGGTAGGGACACTAAACATTAAATATATATTCTTTTGTATATGCAATGTTGATGTTTATAGTTTTAACCAGTATTTCTTAAGAAATCATTAGATTTATGTTCGTCTAAAAAACACATTATCTCTCGCATGAGTGCATGGGAACAGTAACTTTCGACAAATTATTTTATCAAATATTTTTAGGATCTCAAAGGTTTTAAATACAATACAAATAAAAGAAAAAAATTACCATTTTTCTAATACAAATAAATTTTGGTCTGAAATCTTATAAATAATGAACCTCTTTACATTCGTGTCAGATTTTAATTAATAAAAATACGTATTTTTGGTTGAAAATTTTACGTTATATTATTTGTAAACATGCATAAATATGTAAAATATTTCTACTACTAGGGATATTTGGAGTCGAACCTAGTACTCATATGGCTGTATGTGGGTGCGCATGTATATGACAGTAAGACAAATCGATACTTGATTGATTGTGTCGATACTTGACCAGTATCTAAGCATAATTTATTAGTTTAAGTATTTCTATTCAGCGATAGATTGTTCTATCTCTGAATATCTTATCTATGGTTTTCTTCTGTATGAGCAGTAATATAAACCGAGAATATTTATTGAGATTTATAGCTTTTCAAATTGAAGTATTGCTAATTCACCTGCAAGCCATGAAATTATATCCTAGGAAGGAAAAATTAAAAATTATAAGCGACTTGAAATACATTATTTCAAATATTGCTTGTATTGTTTAATTATTTAAAGGGTTGTCATTGTAATTAATTTGTTTCGTCTTAAATAAAGTGTCTTCTTTAGTTTTCCTTTCTATTTTCTTCCTCGTGTAAGTTTTGCATTGAGTTTCTTAACTACTTATCTACTTACTAATATCTTAACTATTTTGATTTATTGTATATATTTGTACAGCGTACCTATCTATTTACTTTTTTGTTTTCTTGTTTACGTCAAGATCAGTCAGACGAGTTCCAACACGATGAGTTAATTGCTATAAGCTGAGGATAATGTTCCTGCACAATCGACTCTGTCATCACACTCTGGACACCACTTGACCATCAGAAAATCAAACGAGCCCAAAATGTATGAACCTATCCTTTACCATTAATAATTTTTAGAGTTCACCCGCCGATTCTATAAACAGGCCCTGACCGCCATTTGAGATCAAAGGATTCTTCAAGATAACGCAAAATTTCTCGAAGTCGATGAATGACTCTTCCCCAATGCGGAGTCACCAACTTTTAGCTGCATTATCAGACCCTGGCCATTGTTAGTGACCAAAAAGCCTATTAAGACTTATCTTAATTCGTTCCCTTAGGAAACGACCATAAACACGATACATGTACTTCTCACATTCAAGGATTACTATCGTCGCCAAATGACTACATCGTGATACCTTGGCCACTGTTCGTGATCAAAGAACTCGTCAAGATAAGTCAAATAAACCCAAACCAGATGAGACTACTCCTCGCTATCAAGGAGCACTGTCGCCACCTTTCGGCTTTATCGTCAGACCGTGGTAACTACTTATGACCAAAAGACTCTTCAAGAAAAGTCTAACAGACGCGAAAGTGACAAATCTACCCTTCGCCTTTGAGGAGTTCTTGTTCAGGTTAAACAATGCAAATAATATATACTTTGGTAATTTAATGTTTACTTTTGGTACATCTTTGTCAATTTACCAATATGTAGGAAGTAATGGTTAATTTGCTCATGACAAATATTACGATCTGAAATCATATTCAAAGCATCAATCGTAAACGTCCCTGGGCTACGTCATTGCGCACTCCTGGGCGGAAATAATCCCAGTAGTGCGCAATGACGCGGTCCTATTCAATTTCCATACCGCGCTCCCAAAAATGTGAACTTAAAGCGAAAAGGCAGGATTTAATTTCCTTTGAGGCAATTTTTTATTGGCAATTAAAATTTTAATAGAAGCTACTTTTAACCGGTCATTTTTTTAAATATCGTGGTTATTATAATGGCGTCTAGAGACGTGAATGTATTACTAATAAAAATTAATTTCTTGAGCGATTATTTGTTCAAATTCGGTGATTTAAGAATTAATAAACCGAATCTAACTAGTTTCACCTTATTTAATAAGTAATTAATTATAATAGAAAATTTTTATGAAACGCCTAATTTTATATTTTGTTTACTTATATTTTTTTAAAGCCTTAATTACTGCCGTCTGCTTAAATATTTAATTATCAATGGGTTATATTTATTATCTGAATATCATGAAAGCCCTGATGAATAAATCGCGATCATTGACTTAAATTATACCAAACTTCTAACGAATATAATTATGACTTAGTTTGCAATTATATCCGCAATTATTTCGAGCGTCCCAAAAATTTAGTTATATTTTGGTAATAGCTGTTTTTTGTTTTAAAATTCCGTTTATAAAAATGTTCTTAAACTTACTTTATGTTCGTGTTTCTAAGAAAACAAAGTACTATAAGAAATGAATTCATAAATGAGGGTAATTCTTGTGAATAATTTTATTATTTACTTTATTTTATGATATAAAATTACGACTGTGCTCATGCGTCTGCCCACCTTCAGATTGCTTACTTAAATGCCCGTCCCATCCCCCACCATTCCTTTCTTACAATTATCCATGCTCGTTTCGCCAATGCACGTTACGTGAAAAATTTCATTCCACGATAGAAAATACACGCATTGCTTTCTATTGACGTAAATAAATTCACTATAGAATAGTGAAATTACTACGCATTGAATAATCGATCATTTCTATGTTATCGTTGTACTAATATAGTGTAAATATTTTTGTTGGAAATACTGAATTCCCATGTCTTCTGATCAATTGAACCGATTCGATGAAATAAAAAGTAAACGCTATTTCAAGTCACCTCTTATATTAAAAAGAAAAAAAACTCTATCTAAGCTGAGTGAGTTGTTTTCCCGTATCGCATGTTCAAACAAACAAATCAACAGGCGGACAAGCAAATAGAAACCATTTTTGGAAACAATATTTATTTGTAAATATCTCCTGTACGCAGACAGGCCAAAAGTTTTATTTTTTGTATAATTTACATATGGTATATTTTTTAGGTAGCATCACAAAAATATGTGATAAAATAAAACTACAGTAATAGAGACAAGTGATTATGCTACCATAAGCATTTACGTATGGACTTATCAAGTGGCTTTTCTAGTAAATTATAACAATATTGAAGGCACAATCCAATCCTGGAACAGCTTAAGATTTTTGACATCTTCTACCATTCAAACTAATCACTTCTCTGTAATAATTATGATGTATATACTACAAAAACAGCAGGACTTAACAGTTGCACACTATATATATATATATATATATATATATATATATATATATATTGGCCAGTTTCACTACTTTTTATGAAACGTGCTTGCTATATATTTGCATTTTCTGTTAGTTAAGAAAAATCGAGTAAAAGGATTTTCTGGTGTACAATGAATTTTTTAACACGAGGATCTAACGTACTCAAAATTCATGAAACGCTTATAGAATACCCAGTTACCTAACTTAAAGGTTACGCTAGAAGCTCTATAAAAACAAATACCCTGAGAGTGCATCGAGATCGATATAAACGAGATCACGCAATGGCAAATGATGACTAAAGGCCGTGCCATATGTGTCATCTTACGATACTCTCAGGATTCTCAAGACACTCGGGTTCGATTTATTCGTTCCTAATGATGTTAAATTACATGCTTGCCGTTATTTTCGTATATTTCACACATTTCAGATGGATGGGTAAATGGAACATTTTCTGCTTTATTTTTTTAGGAAGAAAGTTTTTCTTCGTACTTCGTCTCCATTCGAGAGCCTATCTATTCCATTGGTCATAGAAATTTTGGTAAATATGGCTGGTCATTTGTCGTTTTAATCTACTGATTTCAAGCGCTGTGTCAACTTTGGTTCTGTATAAGGTTTCTTTATTTCGAATTTTATTCTCCAGATACACTAAGAATATAGTTCTTTACATTGGATCTGAGCCACTGTAATTTTATGGACCAAATAGACTGAGTATTCAGGTTTTAATACCATAGGTCGTTACAGGCAGAATATACTGATCATAAACTTTCGTATTTGACGACTATGGAACGGCGGCGTGATGATTTAACACAATTTTCCAAATGCCAGCCCAGTCGAATATTTCTGTCAGCTTCCTTGTCGAAATTGTTTCTACTTGGATAAATAATTTGTGTTAGGTTGGTATACTCTTGCATAACTTCAATTTTAACATTATCGATATTCACTGCTGTTGAACTTGAAGACATCTTCCAAAATACTTGTGAATAGCTTTTTTATGGTAATAAGGTATAATCTCGTAAAGAAAACTCCACAATTATACTAATTAAGGTTTTTACACACAGACGGTTCTCTTTCATTAATGTGAATTTGGTTGCGAATATTTTAAAGTATTTTCATTAATAAAAGTTGACAAGTATGCATAGACACCGTACTACGAGGGTTTCATAGGCAGTTTAGCATATTTAAAATATCCCAGGTTCCATAGTATTTGTATTAGACTATTTGTGAAAGTTATTATTTTTCACCACGTAAATGTACAAGTGAAAATATATTTCATAGAACAAAATATATCGTAAATTTCGTAAAAAACTATATGATTTAGAGTCATTGCTATAATTTTCCAGCAAATTGCATATTTTAAATTATACTATAAGTATCTTGAAAAAAAACATATAATTATTGGATGACATTTTCTAGTTTGAACTGTTCAATATCAAATATTCAATAAATTCTCATTTCACTACTTATCAGTTAGTTTAATTAGCAAAAAGTGTTATAAGGATTATAAGGATTATTAAAATTACTTGAAGACGATATTAACAAAATATAAAAATATATTTAAACTGGGTTGAACTGACATGAAAACAAGTGATTGATGGGAGTTAACGATAAGGTTGCATAATATTCCCGTGACATTCGTTTAAAATATTTACTTGCATAATTATAAAATTACGAGCTATTTGATTAATCCGGAAATTGCTCTATTAACTAATCCGGAATAAGGTAACAGAACAATAATGTATCATATTGATCAATCTATTGTTTGTAATGTATTTAACTAATTCTATTGGAATCCCTAGCAAAACTTCCGTACTGGAATACATTTTGATAAATTTTATGAAATAAACGCTTGCGCATTTTATATCTTATATTCCAAACTGTACAATATAATAAGCTGCTGCTTTAATTCAATTAAAAGATAATAAATCTTCAAAAATAGATATACTGTTAGATATTAATTCCATTTTTCTTTATACCACTGTAATAAAAGAATTTTTTTTCTTTACATTATCCAAGATTTTATAAATTTATATATACGTACTGTTAAAAGGATTTTGTTGAGGTCACAACTCTCACAGTCGTGTGGTATAGATATAACTGTATGCAAATCATCATATAGCAATAATAAGTTCCAAATACTCTTTTAAGATAGTGTTGCAATGAAATTTCCAGTATGAGATGTGAATAAAATGCGACGAGTGTAGATACGGATTTTTCAATGTGCGTTTCTTTACAAATGCAACTAAAGCATAAGTTAATAAATTTTATAGTTCAAACAATTCCAAGGGCTCAGTTTTCATGCACCACATGAGCCAGCAAGTAATAAAATTCTCAAGGCTATAAAACATATTCGTGTACAGCGGCGATACATTTCGCCCGTCCATTTTGTAAAAACTACTACGTATAAGTTCAAATAGTATAAATGTGATACTAGTCGATATTATAGAACGTCCTAAAATGTTGTTACCTTGAAACAAATAGACTACTTGTTTTATCCATAAATAAAATCGACGACTGAAGTAAACTTAAAACTCTACGGTGGCAGAAACTAGCATGTACTAAAACTGGTCATTGCAACATTTAATAATTTTGGCAGACCATCTATAATGTAAATTGGCTCTGTCTAGTTGTATATAATATTTAATTGTCGAAATATTTTAATAACTTTATGATTATTTAACAGCAAAATACCATTAAATACCTGTAATGTTTAGAATGATTCCATATAATTTTTATAAATATTAAATAATTTTTATATCAGGGTAAATTTTACAATTCTTTTTCAGTGCGTTACACGGACATTTATTTATTATAACACGTATTTACTGTTAATGCAATTTCCTAGTTTTTAGGGTTTTGAACCTTAAACTTGAAAAATTAAAAAGAATCATTTTAAAATCACTCTCATATCGATTTGATCACTGACAAAAGTGTTTCTCTCAAAAATTACTGGCCGTGAAGACTTAAAATTTGGCAAAGCAATAGAACGTATTAATCAGCACCAAGAAATATTTCTATTGTTAGCTGGAGCAAATTATGTATTCGAAAAAAAATTTTAAAGTTAAGTATAAATGGGTGGTATCATTCCAAGATTTGCAATGACGTTATTGTTTATATTATTATAAATTATATTTATTATTTTTGTTTTTAATTATCCGGCGGTATAATTATTATTTTTAATTTTCTTTTATAATTACCTAAAAGCTACGGAACAGATTTTGGTTAAGAAATAATAAAAGTAGCATTTTAGGAGCGTTGAATATTAAACAGTTGAGGCATTTAAATAGAATAATTTTTAAAACTAACCTTGATACATTTAAATTCATCACAATATTTTCATGTATTTAAAGGTAAACTAAACCTAAAACTACGCCCGATTTCCTTGAAATTTTCGTACCTACGCTGAATTTACGTGGTAAACGGATGAAAGAGGAGACTCGGTAAAAACTTCTGTACCTTGCTGAACTAATGTTTGGAGAAAAATTTATGATTTAATCCGTTTTATTCTCGTCTGGATAGATTGTTACGTGAAGGAGTTATCATGTGTACCGCTTGAGCTGACATGCAAAAGTTTTTGTTATTTTTGAGGAAAGCACATAGGAAATTGTAGATCACTAATATTTTTTAAAAAGCGAAGTATAAAATGAAATATCTGTAATCCTATACGCTTACATCATGTACAGAAAAACTTTTTTTTATGTTTGTACACCTATAATTCGCTCAATTCGACAAAAATTGTTCAGAGTGGGCTGATTTGGCGGCTAGTGGCCTCCAATGTGTAGTACTTTCTTCGTTTCTGTTTTCCATATTTATTGATACTGTCATTAAAAAAATCCCTTCAGGTATAACTTATATGCAGCTGATCTCCAATTATACATGTATACATACTGAATCCATTAATGTTTATCACACTATTAATTACTTAGACATGGATCTAAGTTTGATCGCCCGTAACACGAGTCTGTTTTTCAATCCCACTAAGTCCCCGGCTATTGTTTTGTTAGTAAGAAATTTCATTCAAGATTAGTATATTATCTATAGTAACTGTTATTAAATAATGCAAATATTTCATCATAGTGTACTGTAAAAGATCTGGGTCTAGCAATCGATCAATTTTTTAATTGGCGGACCCGGGTTAATGATGTCAGTCGTCGCGTCTGCAGCAAAATATTAATATTATTTCAACGCGTTCAATATTTATGTATTCGCTATGTTTTCAGCTTCACAAAATTTTGATCAGCTTTTTGAACTTAGGATGTGGCTAAGATGTGATTAGCACAATTTTCAAATTTTTTCACTGCTCCACAATATCTTAGCTAACCTTCACAGTCCCTCTTAGATTGTTGCAAAATTAACAGTTCTTTCTAGCCATTGCCTGGATTTACGTGACAATATTCTCATGCTCCTTATCCCCCAACATTGTGCTTCTTTCTAGTGATATTCTTACACTGTTCATGCTGTCAAGATATAGAACAAACTCAATTCCGACATCAGACTTTCAGGTCCCTTTTAACATTCAAAAGCCGTCTAAAAAAAATATATCTCCACTAACTTTACTTTAAACATCAGATTTACTCACTCCCTTAATCCTCGAGAATCTTTAAAATTTTATAGCTGTTCAAACCAAATAAACAAATCTTGCGGTCACGATATATTTAAAATTAAGACCATCTAATACAAATAATTTCAAAAATATGATCGACGACTGATCGGGAGATGAAAAACGAAATCTCACAACATGGAATTCTAGTTTCATTTTTTCATTTAATACACATTTCTTGCCGTCATGTGCATCGCTCCTAAAATGTTATCTCCTCCTTCGAACTCTATTAAATCTAAAAATTAATAGTTTTTTTGTTATATAATCCAACTGACATACGACGTTAATAATATAATAATTTAAAGGTTCTACATTGGCATAGTAGGTATGCAGGTGGTATTATTTTTGAGATCTGGTTCAAAATGACGCTGGAAAAACTATTACAGATACACGAAAACTATTCATAGAGGAATTATAGCTTTTAAAAAGTATAAATCCTGAAGGTAAGAATGGATTCTTATCTCAATATTTTTATTCGAAATATATGTATATATATACACACATATATATGTGTGTATATATATATACGTATATATATATAAATATATATATATATATATATATATATATATATATATATATGTATATATATGTACATATATACATTTATTTTTTTTGTATTATTTTTTACACATACATTATAATGTTAATATGTCTTAGTTACAGTCGCTGGTGTAGTTTTTTCGTGAAGAATGCTATCAAAATATTATAGTTTCCCTAGTACTGTACATTAAAAATTTAAGAAGGTTTAAATAAAATTTTGCGATGGCATTTACCCATTTTTTACTGATTTTTAAATATAAAAATACGTAAGAAAAAGTGGTGAACCTTAGGCCAATTTATTAATGTTTTTTTAAATAAATATCACAGTCATTTTAAATGCTTTCTACAAATAAATGCTAAACAAAATAGAAACACGATTTTCATAACGTTTGGTGCAATGGGTTCGCATACGCAGAGGAGGAACGGAGAGAGAAAAGGGGTACGTTTGAGGTGGGAATATCGCAAGCGCTGCATCATTATAAGTTTGTTAATTAAAATAAAGCACGGGGCGGGCTAATTTAATTGTTAGAATTATCCTGTATGATTGATAAATTGAACCAGCAATTTAATGGAAATGTTTCCATTAACTATTATTGAATAAAAGTGTTTCTATTAAAAGGTTTTTGAGAAGCAATGTGATATTTGAGTCTTTTTGAGTACTGCAAGTGCGTCAAGTAATATAAGAACTTCATTATATTTTTGTAAAAGTAAAGTGCAAGGTGACGTTAAATAAATAAATTACGTGTTAAAATATCTTCACCAAATAACTTAAATACGGGTACAGTATGTCAGGGCATGGAGCATTCATTTCTATGACGGAACATCAGGAAGAATGTCAGTTATTATATAATTAGCTTCAAAGTGATTCTATAATTTTGCGTGCTCTGTGAAGTCGATAATTCAAGTGGAATAAATTGGGTGACATAATGCTTATTCGATCTAATAATGTAAAAAAACTGAACATTTCATACCGTAAGAAGAATAAAATTTCTCGCCCGGATAACGCACGAATACCGTTCATCACGCGCTGCCGCGTTTGTTCATTTCAGTCCAGACACATAATATTTTTTCTCGATTAATTTATAAAAGATACTTTTAGATTATTAGCAGCTTACATAGCATCATTTTGAGGTCATTCATCGTAGCTGTATTTATATAAATTACATATTGCAAAGAATTTCCAAGCGTTAGCTACATTGTGGGTATTTCATCCCATTATTATATACAGAGTATACATTTATCAGCTAAATATTTGATAATTTATGATAGTATTGTAATTAAAGTGTGCTTAGCGTTGAGGCTACCTCTTATGATGAAGCGACCATTTAATTTATTGAAAAGCATGACACATTCATTTTCATAAATATTGTATCTAGGTTGACAATAGATTTATTAAACAAGTGAATATTGTTTTTGATAATAACAGCACTACCTCCACGAACTGTGTTAGGAGGATAAATGAAATGATAGGCTGAGTAATTTTAGAACATAGTAAACAATTTTTTTATAAAATTTGTTTCTGAATGAGGACACATGTTAATGTTCTCTGTAAGCAGGATTGCTTAAAGTTCATATTGAGTGTCATACTGCAGCAATCCATTGGCATTCCATTTCATTAGAGATTTTAGTGCTCATTTAGATTTTACTGAGTCGCCGATCTGTATAATTTATAATAACTTGTCATTACTACTTGATGTTTACTTGGTCAAAGACAAATTATCAGCAACAGGTTGGTTGTATGTTCTTCCAAAATTTTGTAGTTTTGTGTCCTCATCCTGAGTAGATTCTCTTACCATTTTGTAAGTTTTTATCTATTGTTTAGTTTTGTTTTTGCTATATCTCAACTTTTAAAAAAATATCTTCGCAGCTTTTGCCATATCTCAGCTTTTGAAAACTTTTAATAATTTCACATCTTCGATTCGCTGTATGATATTTACTACAGTGATAATATTTTGGCTGCATATATCTTGATTTATTATAATTAGCCGTGAGATGACCTCAAGAGTATTTAACACATCTCGGCACCTTGTTAACAATTTTTATTGTGACCAAATTATTAGCAGATGACCATTGGCAGAAAACCAAAATATTAGACCGAACTTTTTTAATAATTTATATTTTATTCATAATCCACTTAAACACAATAATATACAAATCTAATAGTTCCATGGTTTTCCGTTTTAATTTAGTTGTAGCTTTCAATACTTTCATTACCTGACGTTTTAGATTATTAATAATATATTTTGGGCTAAAAGAATATTGTGTTTTTTAATCATTATTCTGATATATTTATTTTTTCTTTTCGTAGGAATTTTATGGAATTTCATGTTTTTTCCATTCCTTTGTCGAGGCTCTATATGCATAATTACCCGAGAAATTTATTGTTTTATTAACATTATTATTCATTAGTTGGGTTTAAAATTATCACTATTTTTCTTGGTTTATTATCACAGTTAATTTATTGATATTTTTAAGACCTGTTTACCTAATAGGCGGTGGTTTAGGTATTTGTTTTGGTTGTTAATCTGTAGCAAGGTTCGTATTATAAAGTACTTCATTTAATTTTTTTTAAATTTATTTTTAATATTACGATTTCTAAATTCATTTATTTCACTTGTTCTTGAAGACCAAAGACAATTTTTTTCAAATTCTCTTCATCCTCTCTCATCTGGCACCAACCGGAATATAGTTATTTATTTTGAGTCCTTTGCATATTTTCAACGAAGTGTTCATTATTTGCTTTAAATAGTCATGATTCTTTAACTATGGTAGTGTAGTATAGCATCATCACTTTTTGTAATTACGTCTTAAAATTTACGGCAGTGGTGATGTTTGACTCCGAACCAAGCAAATACTTAAAAAAAAGCGCGCTTGCTGGTTTTGAAACCGGGTGCTTACTAGGCCTGCGCCTCAGCGAAGTAACGCGGATGTAATCGTTACACGCTGCGCTACGGACGTGCTCCAGGGAACCCTGAAAGATGATCGGTATTTGTACGCACCCTGCGGTTGTCAATAAGAAGAGTTTAATAATAGATGTCGTTTTTGCACGCACGATTGGTTTAAAAGGACAACACACTTTTTTTCATTATTCTCAAATCATAGTTGTGATCAGGATATTTAGTTACAGGTTTAGTTTTAATTACAGGTTTAGATTTCTAATACGGTAGTATCAACTAAATTAATTAAATGTACATTTTTATTTCAAAGAAATAGATGCTGTATAATATAAATGCAAAAATAATATAATAAAACTGGAAATATACATACATATATATATTATATATATATATATATATATATATATATATATATATATATGTATATATATATATATATATATATATATATATATATATATTTATATTTACTGAAATTTGATTCAGTTCAACTTTGCCTACGGGCTATTATTTTTTATCCACATTATGCATATACCTAAATACGGAAATACTTTACAAATAGGATCCTTCGCTTTTTTTATTGTCAGAATAAAAATCTGTTAAAAAGCTTTATTTTCAAAAATATAGTGTAGATAACTAGCTGCATTAAATAAGATCGCTCTTCGCACCTTACTGTCCATAACACTAATGTAATGACAAATTAAAAATATAAGGGAAGCCTATTTTTATTATATAATAATTCCTTAGAAACAAGAATTAAATCAACATAGCTTAAAAAAGAAACAAAAAATTACAGACATATCATTGTCAACCTTAATATTTTTCGTGATAATAATTATTTTATTATTCTAATCTTGTTCTTTTATAAATATAATAATTCGATCACAATAATTTACAAAACTTCCAGTGTTTTAATAATGCACTGCAAAACTGTATTAATTACGTTTTAAATCTACATTAAGTAATCGAAGAAAACACTTTGCATTAAAGTATTAGAGCAATTACAAATTACCTTCAGAGGGAAGTTCATTGACACATAGTTTCGGCAAGTTTCCATATTTGCACCGAACTTGTCTTGACCCTTACCCTTGTCGTAATAATGTCCACTATTAGACGTTAACTGTTCGTACCTAAATACTAATTACTTACGAATTATATTAATAATAGTTATTTTTTAATTAATATTAATAATAGTAATTACTACCGAACCGTATTGGAGGGTATGACATATAACTTATCTGCTAATCACTAATACAGTAATAACATTAATTTACTCTTATACTCGTGTAATTAATGTAACATCGAAAAGAAATTATGATAAGAAATATTAACTTTAATGAAAGTATTGAAACTTTATTGATGCGGAATTTGTTAATACACGGTTCACAAATAGATATGTCTAATTAGTCCAAAAATTTGCTATTTATTCTCATAAAAAAGACATAACACAGGCTATTGGCTGATTCACTAATACTTATAAACTTTAATTGACAAAATTTTCCTCGATTTTGTGATAATTAGAAAAATCATATAGTTAATACCAGTCTCCATTCCGAAAGACATATGCTATTTACATTTGTACAGACCAATTAATGAGAGTTAAGAACAAAGTCAAATATTTAGAGGCTAACCGTTCATTATTTTTCATTAAAATCGATCCTCCTCGGAAATGAGGTTCTAAAATAACCTAGTAAGCTCTAACATGTCATTATATATATCAAAATTATTGAAGCATATGAATCAAATAATAAATATGTATTTTACTGGAAAATATTGAACACATGAAGCGTGGTATATGATCGGAGGATGAAAGTAACAAAAATGAAATTTTTAGTCTGCAACAATTCATTTCTTTATTGTGTTTTTAAAGAAGCAGCAAATTTTTGACCTAGTGCCTAATTTACAGAAATCTGGAAGAGAGACTTGGCAAAAATCTGCAGCGAGACAA
Organism: Druceiella hillmani; assembly: GCA_039881145.1. Taxonomy (NCBI): domain Eukaryota; kingdom Metazoa; phylum Arthropoda; class Insecta; order Lepidoptera; family Hepialidae; genus Druceiella; species Druceiella hillmani. The sequence goes on from JAYKKI010000025.1 coordinate 20,065,086, forward strand.
TTTGTTAAGGACATGTTCCTGATTTCTTAAACTTATACGACCGTATTCTTGTCTATTATAACAATTTGATTAAAAATTTACAATGTATTCACATATATTGTTTCTTTTTTCTGTTATATTTCGGTATAAATTGTGTTCGACCCTTAGTATTTCCTCATCTATTAATTGTAAATTAACAAATAATTCACAATTAAATGAAACTACGTGATGTATTATTATTTCTACTTTACTTAAGTTCTTTACCACGATCTAGGTTTCGTTGTATTACAACGTCTTCAGGTGGACTATTGGCAAAGAATAACAAATGATATCGAAATATTACAATGAGTGCGTTGTTTTACTTCAGATAAATTATAATTGTAATATTTCGACCCTAAATTATTGTATAGTTATTATTTCTTTAAATTTTATAAGGCGTTTTTATGGTTTTATTTATCACTTTCATTGATTACCTGTTTAAAGTGATCCAAAACTTATTAGATTCAAAATAACATCCAATTTTAAATAGCTAAGTGATATATTATTAGAACTTAAAAAGAACGCGATAAAAGGCGAAATTAATTAAAAAAAAATTACTTATTATTAGCTTGTTTATTTCTTTTACAGAATGGAAATTGATTTTACAAGATAAATTAACCTTAAACAAACGTACGTTTACTTACAAACAATAAAAGAGGACTTCTTGAAATAATTGTGGCTAATTCCAGAATCTAGTTTCGTAGATATTAAAGATTTCCCATAAAGTGTGAAGAATAAATGGTATTTAATTTAAATGTCTAAATATTGTTCAAAAATTTAAATAAATCCAAACCAAATAATGATTTACGAGCAAAGTAAATGGAGAAATTTTGCTGCACCATTCTGCATATAAACATGTTTTGCTTTGAAAATTTTACATCTCGGCTAGCACACATACGGCACATTTGTGCGAGCTTAACTGTAAATGCTTAGATTAAATTTGCATAAATGCTTTCATAATTTGATGCATGGCGAAATACTCCAAACTAGTGATAGTATCTTCCTCGTGGTAACATAAATGTGCCAATGAATGGTGATGCGATATAATTTGGTGGTTTTAATTTTTAACTTGAAGTTTCATATAAAAATATTCAGGTTATTCACTGTATTCAAAATGATATTAAACACCAAGAAAAGTTTATATACCTATGTTAATACTTTTAGGTTTACATCATATTAGAGGGTATTAAAACAGCAAAAGTGGATATAAAAACATACTCGCTACAATTTCAACGGATATAGCGAAGCGTACCTCGTAGTAAATATAAAAAATCCCTAGAAATTAAATATTGAGGTTTGAAATTTCTTGTGTAAGTTTAAACAAATGATAATGATAAAGTTGCAAAATATCACTACAAAAATATAAAGTCAATACTACCTCAAAATTAACTGCCACACTTCTATATTCCTGGTCAGAAAAATATATAATTTTACACTAGATTTAAACTGTTAATATCTTGGACGTCAAGAATGTAATAGTGAAAAAAAAATATTATTACGAAGATAAATAAATAAAGGTTGAGGGTTTTAGCTTTACAGAGAGGGCAATACTGACAAAACAGGCTATAAAGAACCAAAAAGGTACGTGAAATAAATTTAGTCATATCTAAAAGGCGGTTACGCGAGAGGCCATAAAATAGAAAACCCTAAAATGCAAGTAAAGCAAAAGAGATTTATCAGGCTCGATGTATACATTGTTTCATTATTACTGTTTAATATATATTTTAGAAGACATGAAGAGATACGTAAATACATCGATTTATCCGTTTCCTGCAGGAGAAGGTATGAAGAAAACATAAAGAAAAATATAGATTTAATATAATCCTCCTAACTTTAAGAGTTTACATTATTTTTATACTTATTTCTTACCTTTGCATAATTATTATGCAAAATACTCGTTATTGTCGAGTTTTCTTACTTTTTACCCAACCCACGCTCTCTTAATTTTAAGAAATGCTATATAGAAAATCCGGTGAAAAAACTTTAAATATTAACTTAAATCACATACATTTTTTTGTCTGGAAACTGAACCATTATTTTTACTATTGTACTAAAAATAGCAGTATGCCATAAAAATATCAATTGAAATATCTTCTTTTCCCGAAATAATAAATAAAAACTCAAGAACACAAATAGCTCGCCATAAAATTTTTCTTTTCGGTGGCATTCCTAGATAAGATATTCTTAAATGAAAATATTCACGAGCAAACCTGAATATAAGATTTTTCTTAGAAAAGTTTGTTCATGTTCCATTTTATTAAATTCTCATCCTTATAGTATTTATTTAACATTCGTCGTTCTTTCGTTATACTTTTTCACTTTATCCTTACTTATTGATCATTTATAATTTGTACGTATATATATATATATATATATATATGTATTACAATCATTAATATAATATTTTGTATACTTCTGCGGCAAGTTACCAAACGCCCCACTGATCAAAAAAAACTATTGCGAGAGTAAGATCAGATGCACAAAAATGTGCATACCATCTGTCTAGTTATAGTGATTGGTTTAAAAAATTGGTATTTTGGCAAATTTTCATTTTTTTACAGTAAGTTTGATGAAGAATTGGTACATTAATATCAATTAACATTTTTTTAACTTTAACTATGCAATGAATTATGCGATATGAAGGAACGTATTTAATTAAAGAAACGAACGATATTCAACTGTGCAATATAAAGGAACGTGTTCATTTTTGTACAAGTAGTTTCAGTGCTTGAAATGTGTTTCTGAAAAAAAATCTATTTTCAGGGTTTCGTAACTTAAAGTGACAAACGGAAACTTTCCCCAGTTTTCAATCCAGTGTTTGTGCCCATATCGGTCGTAGCCGTTCTTTTCAGAAACCGCTTGACATAGAAACTTGAAATTTGTGCACAGTAATGCAACATATTAAGCAAAAATTAAGAAATATTAATTTTTGAAGTTATAGGGATGTCAAATTAAGTACAAGAATTTTTTTTTGTTCTCTATATAGAGCGGGATATCGTTTAATAGGGCTAGTTATAAGGGCTTCAAAAATATTTTTTATAATTTAAGGTATAATATCTTCTGAGATATACTGAAAAATGTATAAAACAATAGGTTTTCTCTCCTTATTTTCGAAACTACGCAACCTAAAATTACGAAAAACAACGTGAGGTGTTAGAAGCTCACGCAAATGTTATAGGTTAAATCACAGCAATGATTCTGGAACTCATTTTTTTAATTATTATCCATATTTTACACTTACGATAGATACAGAAGAAAACTGATTTACGTTTTTCTTTTTTCAAATCCTATTGACTCAGAACGGATACAACTCAAAAACTTAAAAGTAACCTGAGTAATACACCATATTAGTTCACATATTTTCCACTGCCAACTTTTTTAAAATATTCGTGTAACAATAAAACAAGGGGTAAACAAAAGTCTTCAAAAAATATTTTTTCATTTTATATATCACGTGAAAAATATTTTATTCACAATTTTAAATTGCATATTTGAAAGGATTTTCTACAAAATATACAAAAATATAACATACCACCGCTTATTTTTGAAACTACTGAACCAAAAATTATGAAAATGATAAGGTTAGCAAAACTTGACTAGGAGATTACAGAAAAATTCTGTATCCTACAATTTTTTTAAATGTTCACCATGTTTTTAAGCCCGTGAATGATGTATTGTATAATACGTTGTAATATAATTATGTTGTTAAAAATTAATATTTGTAAGTAATTTAATAGAAATACTATGTACGGTTAAAAGTTTATGAGTATTGTGCGAGTTCTAATGGTACTTTACAGGTTTTTCTTAGTTCAGATCGCAATTTCAACAGGATTTATTTAAAAACGATTGACAATTGTTATATAATTCCTTGACACATTCTATTCAGACTGACGAACATAATTATTTGTAGAATAACAGACAAGTTCTTTCTTGCACTTGCATAATAATACCTTGATTTACGGAATTTTCTCGCCACACACATTTATGAATTATCTGAAAAAGTTTTCCTATCATTTTTTTTTACTGTGCTTAAGTTTTCTTTTATTATTTGTCCTGTTCCCATCATTACAATTATGTCATTCATGAATACATATTTCTATTTGAGGAGATATATAATTTTACAATTTTTGTGCGCATATGTGAAATTATGTTGCAAATTTTTATTACTTAGTAAAAGTTGCTTGATAGAATTTTAAGCGGACCGTGCATTTTTATTTATTTTTTTTAATAAAGTTTACAAATTTCTCATTATTTTATTAAAATAATTTACTCTTGCAATGTTTTTTTTCGGTTCACTCTTGTGTTTGTGGAAAAAATTATCTATTATATATATATATATATATATATATATACATATATATATATATATATATATATATATATATATATATATATATATATACATGTATGAGTTTCGTACATAAATATTTCCAAATTTCATGTTAATAACTGATCGATTCGACCTGTTATTATTTGTAAAGTTTTTGACAAGAGGCATAAATGGAAACACAACGATCAAACAAGCCGGCTCTATGATAAATATTCCTTATATATTAATTATATCTTTCTATAGTCGAGTATATGTATATCCTTAAAGAATTAGGGAAGTACATAGAAAAAGAGACGATTTATTATAACGATTTTATTGGCCATTCAAAGGCTTTCGACTCAATACCCTACGAATCACTAGGGCAATTTTCAAAAGAACAGAACGAAGCCATATGTATATAAAACTGAAAAATTGTTATTTATATCTTTTGTTTTTTTATAATATTACAAAAATAACAAAGAAGAAATATTATAGCTGAAATGTGGTCATAGACAATGAAAAATTGGTCCATTTTAAATTGAAAATCTGGGAGAGGAAGATCACTCAAAACGTAGCGCAAAGATATAAGAATAGTTCAGGGAGATTATGGTCTAGGAAAGCCAAGGAAACAAGAGGATAGAAGTCTTTTAAGGAGGCTTCTACAAACGAAGGCAATCATTAGAATGACACTAAAATTTGAACATAAAATAAGGTATACGTAACAGAATTGCATTGCGTTAAGTGCATTTATGCATAAATTGCATCTATGTACTTACTGTAAGCAATAATTGAAGCTATTATTATTATTCTATATAGTTATTTATTTTTCTCAGACGGAGATTTTTTTAATGTTATTCACGGCCAAGGTCAGATGAATATTATTGGTTAATTTATTTTGTCTTTGGTAGTTTCGGTTTATATGTTAGGTATGTTACTGTTTTGGATTATTTAGTAATTTTTATCGCCAAGAACTTTTCTACAAGTGAGTGGTGTAAATAATTGAAAATTACATCAGTTGCCGATAAAGCTTGGTGAATTATGTAAACTTTATTTGCTTCGAAATTTTAGTAACTTTATCGTTCAAACATGCGTGTTTGGGAATGTTATTATTATCATCATTACGTTAGTTTTCAATCTGAAAAATAAATATAAAAAAGTCAATATTTTGTACGCACGAATTGGAAGAAAAAGTAATAATTAAAGATGTAAAAAGTAATAATGGTGTATACTCTTAACGTAATTTAGGGCTTCGATAACCAAGACTAACCAGGAATGAAGATCTAACCATAAAACCGTAGAAAATGTTGATCAAGGTTGAATCAAATTTGTCAGTAATAAAGAAATTTTCGTGCGGATGTCGCCTGAGTATTTAAATATACCATATATTACCCAATTACAATCAACAAGGGCAGTTACGATCGACGCAAACTTTCGTCCCGGTTTGGATAAGCTCTTGTAGTTTGCCCTGTTTTGCTTCAGCTGGGGCTTAAGAATAGCTTTTGTAATGTTATCCAACTAATAGTAATATTTAATTTCATTTTCTTTTGTACACAATATATTGAATGTAAACATAAAATCATACTATTAAGATATGCATACAAAATAAATATTGATGAACGTAGATTACAGAGCATCTGATATATATTTTCTTATGTGACATACCGGCATTAAGAAAGTGAGTAATTAAATACGATTTACATATCTGTGCTAAGAGTAGTATTATTAATTTATTTTTAACAATTTTATGTCCAATTTTTTTTCTAATTTGAAAATACCGAATAAATAATAATCGTTTGACTGAAACATAAAATTTGTATTAAATTGGAATGGACGTAACGTTTACAAGCCAAATAAGCGGACAAAAATGTTATTAGAATGAAAGCAATATTTTCTCTTCATAATTTTACGTATCGAAATTTCATTTTAAACTCGATCAGGTGCCTTTTTAATATCAAAAGAAGTTGTATCTATTAGTTGCGCTTGGTAAATTAAAACTCTAAGCCACATAATAGTAAAATTAGTGAGATAAGTGACTGTGGAACGCTTTCGACGGAAACTGTGATAGCATCAGCGCAACGGGATTTGCAAATAGAAAATCGTTGCAGAATTGTTTGAATACTTTCGCAAATGCAAGTAAAATTTCTATGAGTTTATATTATATCTGGAGACAGGAGTCGTTCGGAAAATATTACAAACGAATGGATACATTTTGGAACTTAGGTAGGGCATATTAAATATACCTATGGGGTTTATTACAAATAACTAAATAGGTTTTGATTACGTGTGAAATGTAACTTTCGTATTAAAGAAGACTATTTTAATATTTTTTTATGTAAGTTTCAGAGTGTAAAAAAATGAAGCTGTGAATAATAAAGAGACAGAAGGAAAAAATAAAATTTAAAAGCCTTTTCTTTATTATAGAACGTTAAAAATCCGTAGCAACTTATTGGATAAGTGAAACTAATCTATAAAGTAAGCAGACACATTCGTTTCTCCGATTTATCTTTTTTCACATAGGTGCATACTCTTGATTGCATTAATTTTATATCAGACATTTTATAAGAATCCTATGACCGTTTTCCGGAAAGGTAATTAAATGCAAATCATATGAACTCTATAAATTTAATCTCCGTTGAAATTACATTTTGCGACACACGAATTCTTCTAAAGAAGAAAGTTATGTTATCACAAATGTGAGTAAAAATGAAATTTTACTCATATTTGTGAAAACATAGACGAAATTTAAAACGGTCGGAATCAATATTTGATGTTGTAGCTATTTCCATAGAATTTTAATAGATTCGTTATCGATATTACATCCAGTTGAATGCAAAATGATAACGGGTTTATCAACATTTTATATGGAATGAGCCGTACAATTAGGCTATATTTACTTACTCGCGAAACTCATCCAGTCTGCGTTTATATTTTTTCCCATCTGTTAATAATTTTTTATATTTTATTTTATTGTCTATACTATAGTATATATGTAAGTACTCGTGTCTTAGTAAGAACGCACGCAATTTTCTTCAGTTTTCATAAGAAGTTAACTAATAAGGCTTTTTCATGAAAAGGAAGAAAACGTTTCCAAAAACTAATTAATAGTGAAAGTTTCAATAGTACTAGTAGTATATTTTTGGAAGAAAAATCCTTATTATGTGTTTATGTAGGCATGCGAAATATTAAAATTAGAAAAATAAATAAAACTTGTTAAATACGAACAAAGCTCGCAAGATGGTTTTGCATACGCTTTTACTCACATATAAATGTTTAAGGACACATAGAAGTCCTATTAATCTATTGACACTATTTCTGACAATATGAATATATCTTACGCTACCACAAGAATATTTCTGTGAATTTCTCGAGAACTCTTAAATTTAGAACCGTTGCTACGGTTCCCAGCGTTGATTGCAAAAGTTTCGGAATTTGAGGGTTGAGTATATTTTTTACAGATTAGATGCAGATTTAAAAAAAAAAATAAAACAGAATCCCTTTACTTTTCTCTTTCAATTGATACTCCGCACTATATTTAAAATTTAAAAAAATATTCCATTATTTTGAAAAGGGCAAACAAAATGTGCCTCTAAAATTTTTACACATATAGATTATTAACTTCTGAAATATATGTAAAATTCTTAATTAATACATTAAGCAAGATTTAACTCACAATAAAACACCTGAATTACAAATAATACATTATGCCATTGATGTTTATCTATTCCCTTGGTTATATCATTATGGAAACCTATGTCATTTTGGATCAATAAATGTCTTAATATTAGATTCACTACAGATCCAAGTCTCCGTTAGACCTAACCAACAATAGAAAATTCAGCTGGCGATTACATACCGCAGCCCAAATTTTGTCTAAATAATAACGACTTTTCAATGGGAAATGCTTAAGTATAAATCTTAAACTATTATTGGCCTCTACTTCCAACACGCGGTCCACTTATTAGAACGTGAGATGTAACCAATATTCCTTCACAAGTACACAATTTGCGTCTAAGTAATATTACTTTGTATTGTCCGGTAGCCAAATATCGTAAAGTTGGGAGATGTTTAGTCCCAAAATTGTGTACCTTATTGTTTTAAAATATAATAAAGGACAGAGTGCTTCAAAATTTAAGACAAGCGATAAGTTTCCTTTGCCTTAGACTAATTCAAACATTCACTGTTACATATGAGACCCAAAAATGTGTACCTTATTGTTTTAAATTATAATAAAGGACAGTATGCTTCAAAATTTAAGACAAGCAATAAGTTTCCTTTGCCTTAGACTAATTCAAACATTCACTGTTACATATGTGACCCAAAAACGTGTACCTTATTGTTTTAAATTATAATAAAGGACAGTATGCTTCAAAATTTAAGACAAGCGATAAGTTTCCTTTGCCTTACACTAATTCACACAAATTCGTTCACTGTTACATATGACAAGAATTAAATCCTAAAATTTAAAATATAAAAAAATTAAATCCAGATAAAATATTTTATTAAATTAGACGAAATTGTGAAATTTTACCAAAATTTCTTATCAACATTGTTTTTAGCGTTGTAGAATAACCGTTCCATTGTCAAGAAGCAAAACTTATCAGTTACTCTTGTTACTTTATACTAGTTAGCATTTACTCAATATATTAAATGAATATACCTTGAACATTCGACTCAATAACTGCATACACGAGTGATGCTATACATTTCGGAGGAAAGGAACTATGTCTTCAAAGGAAGCTTTGAGATTTTCTACGCGCGTTACAATCCAGACAGAATTCAAGAAGCTTTGTAAATAGTGACTGGTAAAATGACACAGGTGAAGCAAGGATATAGACGGTCACCAAAGGGATCATTTGACGTACAACGAAAATTTATCGTAACGAAAAAAAAAGTGTGAACGCTCAATATTATAATAGTTTTACATAAATATCTACTCATGTCTGGTATACTAATGAATAATATGTTAGGTATTACATATTTCAGGAAAATTGTATGGTACTAACAGTTATGTAGTAAATAATTTAAAATTATATTTCTCTATAAGAATAAGGCTTAATTGTTTTTAAAATTAATTTAATTTATCTTCACTACGCCCAACATATCTAATAATATCGAAATAAGTGATATAGCGTGATACATGACATATTCTATAAATAACCACTTTAACAAAAATAAATCGTTTGTAAGTGAGTTAATATAAGAATAAGCACGTATAGTGAGATTACTAAATAATATATATTAATTTATTATAACTGTGAGACAAAAAATAAACCAAAAAAATATAAAAAAAGACTCAAGTACATGAAATGATTATTGAAAAAAAAATTATGTAATTCGAGTTGCATTCACGTGATGTGAAACTCAAAAAATATTATAAGAAATTTATTTTATTTTAAACATGAATACTGTTGTCTTAAATGTATTTATCTATGGAATGTGCTTCATAATTCAGATTTATTTTACAATTTTTGGTAAAGAGATATCGCCAATACGTGTTCTTCAAATAAGAAACTTTGAAGCCTCATTCCCTAATTTTCGCGATGAATAATGAAATAGAAAACGTCAAGTAATATCCAAAAGTAATAATTGTTTAGCTTAAATATATTGGTTCTCAAAAGAATGAATAACACGTAAACATACAGACGGTGGATGTAAACATGTTCCATTCTAATACAATTTATTAGAAAACTGTAAGTGTGAGCGGAGCTATGAGCTGACCCATTTATCAAATGTCTATGTATCTGAATTAACATGATAGCATTAATGTTAAGCTAAAACTATATAAAAAGTAATAACAATCCTGAAATTACTTTAAATATTGTTACGTTTGTCTAGTTAACTTTTAAGTAACTCATAGTTTATCAGAGGAATTGAAAGGAGTTCTGATATGGTATAAATTTATGCAAAAATTGAGTATTGAATAATGCAAAATAATAATGAGAAGGCCCGACTATGGTCGAAATATCATATATAGACTTGATAAGTTAAAGAGCTTCTCAGCAACCCCTTGCACTCCCAAACACAAATCTTTATAATCTGGATTAATTTGTCAAATATACCTTTTAATAAAAGTATTTTTGATTGGTTTTTGGTAAGAAATATTTACAAAAAAAACAAAACTTAAAATAAGGTCCAAAGTGTTATTTCGCATGGAGAGGCTTATATATCGCAGTAGGCACAAACGCCACGAACGTATGTGATACGAAGCTTAATTAAAAGTTTCATATCCGGTTGAAGTGTAAACAAAAAATATTAAGCAAATTACATAAATGTTTGCGTTATACAAACTGTGGTGGAAAACTCGCAGCTACCGCCTTTTGTTTTGTTTGTTTTGAACTTTGTAATACCGAACCACAATTAAACATCGGCAAACGAAAATAAAAGCGGTTTCAACACTTAATTTAGAGAATTGAATTTATTTCACAATAAAAAAAACAAAACTTTCATGTGTTAAAAGATATTATTTTTAACCATGATCGTTTAATATTTTTGATATCAGAAAGACAAGAATCTAAATTTTACAATTAACTAACTAGCAATGCATATCACATCAAACAGTAGTAAGATGAAATGGATTTTGGACCATGAAAATTAATTAATTGTAAATTATTTTTTATGAATGTAGCTTTGTTTTCACGTTTCGATATCATGTCGAGAGTTCTAACATTCACCTTTTATACAATCAAGCACATTATTCTTCAAAGGTTCTAATTTTAGTACCATATATAAAATAACGGCAGTTTTAAAACAAAAATATGTGAATCCTAAATATCAACTTAATATTACGTTGTTAAATATTTCCAAAAGTTTAGATGTAGTCTTGCTAATGAGTATGTCAAGCAACTGATTGACGGCAAAAACAAACGAGAAAATAAATCGATAATTCTTTGTCTGTTTTTTGCTTTTACCAATTAATTAAATTTACATTCCATAGACAAATATTTATCTATTAACATACTTGTTAAGCAATATGCTTTTACAAAGACATGCAATTTACCGTTTTTAATAATATTGATGTTCTAATGTTGTAATTTCTAATTGTTACCGTAAAATATATCTAAGATTATTTATTTAATTAATTTTCATAAATAATTTCAAGTTAATTTAAAAATAAATATGAGTGTTAAAAATACCATTGTAAAAATATTAAAAACGTTTCTTTTAATATTTGGTCGTTAAATATTGCCAAATATTAAAGTACATTAACAATATAATAAGCTCACTTGTCATTATTTCAAGTGAGCTTATTATATTGTACATCATTCACTAACAATAATATGCTTTCAATTACAAATTCCATTTATCCGACAACTTCTTCACTAAATTTGTAAATAAACTCAATATCGGTAAATAAACTCAATATCGATGCGCTCAGGGAAGGGACTGACATTTTCCACTATATATTATGTCCGCAGAATTTGCTAAAAATGAGTTTTTAGGGCACGATTAACTTGTATACACATTCTCGTCATAACTTTCCTTTTTACAACAACGATTACACTTTCAATAAATAAAAACAAATGTAGGGAGATTTCGTTTACAAATAATATTGCGAAAAAAAATGTTAATATAAAAATTACACATGGTTATTAAACTTTTGAATAATGTGAAGATAGACACGATCAAAACAAGAAGACAGGTATTTTTCCATTGCAATCACATGTTATATATATACTATTAGCAAAGGGCCTGCAGTAAGAAATCTTCTATGAGATATACTATTTTTCTACCAGAAGTGAAAATGAGTAACTATTTTTTTTTCATTAAGGGAATTAAAGTTTATCATAAAAACGATAAAAATTAAGGAAAATAATAAGATGTTCCCGTACTATCTTCCATATAAATGCCATAAATAGTTTTGGAACTTTTTCGAATATAAGGCAAGGGTAATCCTCTCAAGTACTCCATAGATTCTCAATATTCTATTTCAAAACGGATTGCTAAGCAGAAAAGTAGATTATAATATAATATGGTCACATACATTGCACAAAACAAATCAGCTAATGGAAAAACTTTAATATCCTTAATGTAAATAACTACGAGTACATGTATATAGGCAACAAAAAAACTATCTATAAATCCTTTTTAAGTTTACTTACTTTTATATTAAAATATTCAGTCTACATTCCAATATATTTGTAAATATCCCAATACTACTAGAATGAAAACAGTATAATATAGGAAATTTGTATCAATACCAGTCTATCAGTCAAAAGTAAAAAAGTGGAAAAACGGGAAGTCATGTGACATTAAAATAGTCTTAAACAAGAAAAATTGCAAATAAATTAAGCTAATCAATTAAAATTTTATTTACACGATTTACACAACGTCATCTTGTGATTATCAGGCCATTTGTTATTAAAACAATAATTACATAAATAAAACATGACCAAGAATTTGTGACCATGAATACTGCGATCACCAAAACAAAATCTTGCGCCAGTTAAATTAGAACTCTGCTTACAAAAGAGAGATTGTATATTTTATCAACCTGCGCTGGCGATAACTTGTACTTATACAATGAACAAATTTTCATTCTAATTATTTTATGCTTACACATTAGCTATTGCTAGTCATTGTTATATAAAACTTAATACAAATTGACTTAGAACTAGTTTTTAATTAACGATTTTCCAAAGAGAAAATAGCCTCGTTTCCTCTATTTGAAAATTTATGAACTTTTTCATATAAAAGATAAGTGTATATAGTATCCAGCCAAACTTACGAAAATAATAAGCAGTATAGATATCAATTACTCTGTAATTTTGTATTTGAAGAAAAATTATTATGATACAAGGAATCATATGCAAAGGAGTCTAGTGAACAGACATAATTAATCTGGGCCATTTATGAATATTGATAGACCACAATGGAAATAAAGATATTATTAATAATAGCTTCGTCTGCATGGTGTATTATGGTTATCTTACTTAATTACAGCTTAATTAAATCAAGTCAAATAAAAAGCCAATACAAAACTTCTTCCAAAAATGTACATCAATATAAAATAATCTAAATATACATCAATATCTATGAACATCGTGAGAATACAGTGCGGCCTCATCTATCGTTAACCCGATAAATGACTCGCTTTTATGTCATTTTATCCTAGTTTCAATATATTATTAAATTTTGTAAATATCGTCTTTGAGTATTTTTTTTTAATAAAGAATTTCCATTAATCAAACTAGCTAATAAAAGGAAAATAAGCGTTTATTGAATATTTCATAAATATTTAATAGTTCAAATGACTTCCACGACTATGCAGAAAAGTTTATCTTAGAGCTTAAGATTTTTCAAGGAAGTTATAAATTTATTATTTGAAATGTAAAATTTTGTAAAAAATTTTAACAATGTTTCTAACTCTCATAGGTTTTGAGAAGTCCACTATATTTTTTTGCATGTGAAAAATGAACTAACTCTTATATTAACACGGTGAAAAATAGCATTAACATATAGCATAGTTTAATACAAATATTTAAAATGTGCCAAAATATTCATGAAACCCTCATAGTGCGGATTTTACTCATACTTAACAACTTTTATTAATGGAAACGTTCCAAAATATTCGTGACTAAATTCACATTACATGAAGAGAACACTTTGTGTGAGTAAATCTAGCCTGACCTACATAAGAAGAGTATATATATGTGTATTTATATATATATATACATATAAATTAACAAAATATTTTTTCACCACACATAAATCGAGTTCTGTTTAAAACGATGACCTTGTCGTCGTTTTAAATTTGGATATAAGCGAATTTGAAATCCTGCCTACAAAACATATTATTACATACGAAAAAAAATTGTCTTCTTAAGAAAATACAATAAAAAGCTTTCCATTTAAAAATTTACTTGATATGTATGGAATAAACGGAAACTTCGGAAAACATGGAATTTAATATCTTTAGGAAGAGAGAGTATCCTAAAGCCACAAGTATCGTACGGTCTTCGGTCAAAATGTGCTATAGCGTGATCTCGTTGCATACGTAGGTTATTTCTTTTTATAAAGCTTCTGACGCGAGCTTTCAAGTAAGGTAATCGAGCTTTTTATCAACGTTTCGTTAATTTTGAATACATTACATCAAGGTGTCAAAGAGTTTTTGTATTTTAAGAAATTATTTCACTGGATTTTTCTTAGCTAATATAAAATGTAAATATATTACAAGCATGCTTTATAAAACTTAAATATCCGTAAATATGTATAGGTGGAATAGATTAAAGAATGTCTTAAAACGTCAAAGTTCGGGGTTAAAAAAATGTGTGTGTAAGTTTTAATATTAGCTAATTAATATAAAAATATTGCCATAATGCAATAATAACTTTATTTACCACACAAATAATTAATGGAAATTAAATAATAAAAGGACTTAAACGTGATTATGAATTCGGTTGGCAAATAATAAAAACTCTGGGTTTAAAATTTATTTGACAGATGAATGATTCAACATTTTATTTTTTTGCTGACTTATATTTGTAAATCAATTATGTGTCAGACCGTTTCCAAATCATTGCGCCTCATTTTTATTATTTTTTCAAACAGAGTAGTAAAAAGTTTGATCTTCTTGTCTTGAATTACAATCATTATCGTTTAATATAATATATCTATTAATATTATTATCGTATGTGAGAGATTTTATGAAATAGTTTTATTAATATTATTATTATATGTGAGGGATTTTACGAGGGTTACAGAGGATAAATGTAGCCCTTCTGTCTAACCTATCCGTCTGTCATAGATGATTCTTTTAGAAATCGCTTGCAGTAGAAATTTGAAATCTGGCTTAACAATAAAGTTTTTTTCTTTTTCAGTGTCTTTTATTATTAAGTTAGAACTCTGGAATGGAGTTTGATGGACGAGAAATGAAACTGGCATTTTTAGGAATGTTGAATTTTCTTAATATTTAGGTAGAAATTTTTTTTAAACTAGTCGTAATATAATACACTACTATTTTCATGTATTTAAATTTAGATTAATTCGTTTCTATTGAATAATTTCATATTGTATTATATTTATATTTTGATACCACAATTTATTTCTTAAACTTACTGTATTATACGTAAGTAAACGGAATCGCAAATTTATGTTAAACCTAAAACCACGCTTGATTTCCTTGAGATTTTTGTACCTACATTGGCTTTGCGACATAAACGGATGAAAGCGGAAGTTCGGTAAAAGCTTCCGTGCTTTGCTGAACAGTAAACAACTATTTCAGGTACATTTACATAAATGTTTTCGTAATTTAAGGTCGGGTGAAAACTTCACGACTATTTTCGTTTTATTCATATTTGCATAGGTGGCTGTACGACGGAGTTGTCACATATCTTTCTTGAGCGGATGTGCGAAAATTTTTGCAATTTTTGAGGAAAACAAATTTGACTTTGGCAGATAATTTTGACATCCCCAAATGTAAATTATTTGATTGTTACTATTGTATTCGAAACAATAAAGTTCTGAATAATGAAGGTTTTATAAATTACAAAAAAATTAACAGTTTTGATTGCTTTTCAAATTCATGTCACCAGATGGTATTTTTTAATATTTTCATATCACCTTTTCATTTATAGATTTACCGAAGTAAATTATTTATTATCAAATTAAATTTTATTAAGAAAAAGAAGCGTAAACAAAAATTGTGAGTGGCGATTTGTTACTTTTTGGCTTTTAAATTATCAATTATTTATTTATTTTCAATTGTCCCACGTTTATTTTACAGAATAAATGTGTGTATTTGTATATATACATTTTTTTAAAAGTAAGGTTATGTGATATACCAATGTGGTAATAAAAAGTATTATAAAAGTTATATTATAAGTATTATAAAGGTATAATACTCATTGCTCAAATAACAAGTTTTTTTCTAAAAGTATTGTTTCAATATTTTAATTTTTTTCTTTATTGGATGAAAGGAAGGTTAAAAAATATTTAAAAACGTAAATACAAATAAATAATCCAACTGCTTTTATAAATCGCAATTAAAAGCAAATATCTTTTGCGAAATTCTTGAAAATAAATTATTTTTGAAACCTTGTAACTTGCTCTTTCAATTAACTCCACACGACTCCGCACGATACCTGAAATTGGAAAAAGGTTTTCGTATATTTTACTTGACCGCTCTAAAATGTCTAGGCAAATATGTCAAGAATAGCCTATAGAAATATGTGCAAGTTAATGTACATTACATGACCGATATGATAATTTCAAGTTTCTGCATTAAACGGTTTCCTAGAAAAGCGGCTCGGACCGTTAGAAGGTCGGAAAGTAAGTGATTTTGTTTCTCTGTTCCTTTTAGCTGGTGATTTCCTTTTAACGTCATCAGCAGAATTTACCTGGTCACGCATCATCAAAATTTTCTAGCTGTTAAAATCAACACTTTCTTTTTTTTCTATCCATTTCTTATTTATTTATTTACTGATTCACCAAAAACAAATATTATGAGTTTTCTAAATTATTGTTTTGGTTATTTTTTTAAGATTTATTTTCTGACCTAGTCGTAGCAATTGTTCCATTAGAATTAAATAGACATACTCATACTGTATTTAACTGTGTGCAAATTTCATTACTATATTTCTTTCTAATTGAACTATTTTACTACCAAATGCAATATAAAAAGAAGATATTTAAGGAAATAAATTAGTAGGGTTACAATAATATACGTATGGCTCCGTAATTAAATATGGGACACATAATAATCATATTAACATAACAAAGAAGACTTTTTTTTTTCCTATCGAAAATTCACAAAAAACTGATAAAACAGTTTAAGAAGTTATGATTTTGGTTCTTTATTTTAAGATTCATTTTCTGACATAGTTGTAGCGAATTTCCATTATAAATTAAACGAACAATAACTATGTATTTATTTGCATATAAATTCCTTTAGACTGTTTCTTTCTAATCGAACTATTTTAATTACAACTGCATTATACCAAGATATATAACGGTATAAATCAATATGGTCACTATAATATATGCCCATGACTTTGTAATTAAATATGGAACTCATATTAATCCTATTAATGAAATATAAAGAAAACATTTTTATTTGTTTCTGTTTCAGGAATTCACGCAAAAACTAAAAATACGATTGACTTATGATCTTTACAATATCATAGCTCATAGTTTCTGGATTGTCAAAGTAGGTACATACCTAAATGTTTTCGTAATTTAACAGCGGGGCTGGATTGGTGTTCTGGTTGGTTATAAGAGATTGCTCTCGTAGCAGTAAGCCCGCCATATGTATCAATTAGATGCATTAAAGCACAGAAATAAATAAAGTAAATAAGCTATATAGTTTATGCATATATTGTTTTATTTTTCAGATATTCTTTACAATGTCAATGAAGTCGTAAAAAAGTTACTAGTCTATTTGTTTTCATAACTAATGGTGTCAAAATTATTACGGTTACTCAAATAATGCCCATGGGGAAGATATAGATCTTAAAAGGATCTAAAGGAAATTTTACGACGGTGTTTGTTATTTTTTATGGATAAGTCAATACGACTAGTTTCAAATTAAAAAAGTATGGGAGACAAAAGTGGAGTAATTATGTTAATTTTTTTTAGCTTTTATTAAAATAAATATTATAGTCATTTTAAATGTTTTCAATAAATCAAAACTAAAGACAATCAGAAAAACGATTTTGATGACATTTCATGGAATGTGTTCGCCGCGCAGAGGAAGACAGGAGAAAGGAATGCTTGGCCCGGAAATATCACATGCGCTGCATTATTATTGTTTTGTTGATTAAAATAAAATACAGGACTAAGTTCACAAAAGCAAGAAAATTCGTATCAAAAAATCTTAATTAAATAATTTGATTGTGTAAAGTGGTTCACCCCAACTTTGTACAGGTGTACGAAGTTGGGGTGAACCACTTTATTTTTAAAAATTGTCCTAAATATTTTGCGGTTTAAAATGACAGTTTAAAAGAAATTGGATAATGTCTTAACTAAAAGGTTTTTAAATACATTTTTACGTTAGAGTCATTGTGAGTATCATGTATTCTAGTACGAAGTACGGGAACGTGGAGGGGAAACGCTTAGCCCAAGAATATTGCAAGTGCATCATGTGACATAGTTTCTAGTATAGTAATATAGAGCGCAAGATGACGAAAAAGTACATGTCGAAAAGTCTTCACTAAATAAGTTATTATGATTCAATCATTGTACGTTATGTGTAACGTCAATAGTTTTAGTGGAATAAATGGAATGATATAAAGCTTGTTCCGTCAAATAATGTTTAAAAGCTGAACGTTTCATATTGCAAGAATTACCAAATTTCTCGCACGGTTAACGCGAGAATATCATACAAGTGACGCTGACGCATTTGTCCATTTTAGTCCTAATGTATACGTTCTTGTATTTCATCCTCACGTCCTTTATATAAAATGCCCGTAGGTTATCAGTATTCATACGGCGTGAAATTTATTCTGTATCATAATACTACTAATGAATTTTGCTCTTGTTGTCGTATTGCGATGAATACTTCTAATGAATATTTCTTTCGCTAGCAAATTGCTTCAATAAACATTTTGACAGTTTACTGTGACAGCTTGCATCGTTTCATCTTCACGACCTTCAATGTAACTGAATCATGAAAGCATGATGAGAATGAGAAGTTATTTGCATGGAGATTGTGAAATAATTTGAGTACCAAAATAATATTCCATCATTCCATGTATTCACATGCAGAACTGAAATAATATGTGCACCCTTCAACGAAAATCTCCTCTGGAATGAAACAATGAGAAAGAAGTGGGATGGAAAGTCGAAGGAATGTTGGACAGTAGTCCACTCCCATATGAGTGATTTTTCGAAATGTAAGGTAAAAAAAGCAAATAATTATTTCTGGAATTATTATTTAGACTCACTAGGGGCCATTAGTTCATAATTATTTCTTCATTAATTATATGAAGATCCAAATGAGGGTACTCTAAGCCTTGTAAATGTTATTTGTAATTAAATTTGCAATAATTAGCATTTTATTCTTATCACGGTTGAGACATAGAAATTTTTTTCTGTACTTGAGTGACTACTAAGAGACTTTGTGACAAAGGTTTTTACTTTTAAAATGTGGTTTGTTCACTGTTTAAATCGGTTTATATGCGTTACATGAATAGCCTTTGAATGTTTACTTACTCTTTTGGTGATATTTCAATTTCAAAGTTCTAAGAAAAAATTAATTGGTAGTTGCAAACTATATCACATTGTTTATAGGATAATTACAGGTTTTCTAATTCTATTCATATTACTTAAGTGGCATTTTAAGGTTCGCAATATATATGGAGATATTTTTTTTCATATTTTCCTCCGGGTTTGAATAACGCCGACTATTTTTACTCTTGATGAGACGGCTACAAAGCATGCAAAATACGCGGTGTTGGAGAATAACTTGAAACTGTTGATGATTTAAAAACTATTCTGCTAAGGATCAATTATTTGTCAATGAAAAAATAAAGTTTTATTATGGTGGCACGAAAAGTGAATTAAATCTCTATTGGTGGAGAAGAGTCTGGTCCTGGATTTTCACAGGACAGGAAACGAAAGACATGTGAAGAGAACGGCCCTTCTAAGAAACAAAAGAACGTGAAGGTTTTGGTGGAGAACCATTCTACATTTGAATTGAATTTGGCACATTCTGTCCTTGCAAGCTAAAGGGACATTTTGCAGCAGCTAATGTTATAGAGAACTTATTGATGTTATCTGCCCAGTACAGTACCGATCAAGAAGAGTCCAAGAAGGTACTGAATATTGAAGGAGATTTCTCATTATATTTAGGATTAGGTCTTTCGCAAAGTAAGTATCATTTGTTCTGGACTACCGTTAATGACCTAGACCCGGACATCTTCGTGAGTATTCAAAATCTTAGAAAAGCTAGAATGTGGTGTTATCCATCTGACGATTTCATTGAGGTTCAACTCCAAATCTTATTGAATCACACATTTGGAAGGTGTTTTACGTCAAATATCTCCTCATAGAGACTTAACAATGATTTATAAATGTAGATTTGATGGTAGTTTGGGGCATAGTCCATATAAACAACAATTTACAGACTCATCTAACACGGATGAATGTATATTCTCCATAGTCTTGGTTCCCCTTCGGCTGAAGCATACTTTAGATGAAATGATTTTCTGGAATAATTCACGTCTTGGATCTATCAGATAGTGTAGGCTAATTATATTCATTTTGGTTAAAGAAAATGTAAATGTCCTTAAAGAAGAATCTCCTAGGTTAGAACGATTGATTGCAAACTTAATACTTTGTTTTAGTTTGAAAAGAACATTATTTATCACTTGCAAAAGAACACTGTGGAAATCTGTATTCTTTTAACTCGTTTGAAGAGAAAAAATTCCATTTTTTATATAATATTTTCCATTCCATGGTATTAAAAATATTGCAATGAATATAAACAGAAGAGAGTTCACAAAAGAGAGATTAAATAAAGTAAATTTTTGGTAACCCTTTCAGCAAAATACTTTTTGAACCGATTTCCCCAATATTATTATTCCTTTGCAGCACATTTTGCAATCCGCAGAAGATAGTATCAAATAAACCAATTTTGGATCAATGGATTTAAATGCACTTCTGCGTGAGCACCACGTTTTGTTACCTACAATATGAAATGATCAGCGTTCCCTACGTATTATTCCTCCTTTAATAAGTAATTACTTTGAAAGTCTTAATATTTTTAGGTATCTTTTATGTTTAATAGGTTCTTTCGATATTTTACTTATTACGGCGTGATTTGTCACGCAGTCTTTTATCTTAGTTACCTCTTTTGCAAATTATTTCATAATAGCTGTTCTTCATTTAAATATGGATTAATTATTAATTTTTCTCATTTGCCACATAGGCGTTATGAATTTTTCTGCTACCTACACACTAACTTAATTTTCATTTTTGTATAAGTAAACCTAAAAATATCTAAACAATACTGTAATTAAATGATATACACAATTGTAGTAGCTCTGACAATCTCAAATGTATTAACAAGACACTTTATATATAACTATACTATAAAGTAATATAAGACTGTTTTTCTTCTATAAAATGACGTGGTTTATTTTGATGTATAAACATTTGGATAAATAATAATTCGTTACGAAACATTTTGGCTCAGGCAACAATATGCATGAGATCATTAGTTCAGAATTTTCACTTTTTCTGTGGAAAAATTAGTTCCCTAATGTAAACAAAATAGTTATTAATATTGGAATATATTAATTTCTCATCAACTTAATTAAATACATTAACCTATGTTTTCAGCACTAACGCAGCGAACTATGGGAATTTTTCTAGACTACGTTTTTCGTACTAAATGAATAATAAAGGAAGTGAAAAACTGTAATTCAAACAGAAAGTATTTCATAAATGATATTTTCAAATGAAAAATGTATATTATAAACGTTTATAATGAAACGCATAAATATGAGTATAAATTATACCACGAGGGTTTTGTATAGATTAAACTATACACTAACATCAAAATACATAAATATCAATTTTATTTCTAAGGAAATATTTGTAAATATTTAAGTAATTTTTTAATTGATGAATACTTTTCTTAAGACATTTTTTTACAGGTGTAAAGCCAATTACTTGTTTTTTTTTCACAGACTATGTTTTAAGTTTCTTGTAAGCTTTACGTAAAATTACAGTAATGTTTATTTTTTTATTATTTGACTTTAGCAGTATTGTAGATTAGGAAGTGGAATATAGTTTTGTGGATATTTTCAAAATTAATTATTAATATTTGAACAAAATTCTGAAACAAAAATTACTTTGGAATTCTTCTAAATTTTTTTACAATTGACTATTTAAATTACACGATTATAAAATTTAAAAAATCAATTTAATTTTTTTTATCCCCTGTAATATTTCATCTGAGTATTTTTAGATGTTATTTAATATATAGAGGTCAACATTTTTTAATATTGTGTCAAAAATTTTAAGACTTTTTCAGTTTAGAAGAAAAAACCTACCTTATTATATTATGAGAGTTTCTTTTATTCTTGAGGTACGGAACCCGAAAATGGAATTGCTGGGAAATAGACCAACAAATTGAGGATGTCGATTTCACGTAGAATAAAGTCGCAATGAAATATTTATAAAATCTAAATCGGAGTAGTAGTAAAAATAAACAACGGGATTTATGAAATATAAGAAATGTATTGGGCTATATTTATTAGTTATGACAAATGCATTTCATGAAAATAATTCTCGTGCTTTTTTTTATTTAAGTCGTATTTTATAATCACGTAATCGTAAAAGAGATACAGGTTTTATTAAGATCGTTTGACGTGTACTAGTTGGATTTTAATATTGGTTAGTAGAAACGCATGAAAAAAATGAGATGAATAAATATATTTTTGTGGAAAGAAGTAGTTTTTTAAAACTTCTGTTAACGTCTTTAGGTTTTGTTTTAGGGTTTAATTGTCGTTTAATAATAAAACATAATTGTGTTTTTGGTTTTTTCCTTCATGAAAATCGTTTAATTTAAAGTTTAATTCCCAACTTATTTAAACAAATGAGAGAATATTTCACTTTGAAGATGAAACATCGATGTAAATTTAAAAAAATATAAATATATTGTGGAAAAATAAAGTCATGAGAAAATGCTGGATAATCGATAAGTTCTAACCACTCAGTTCTAATTAACTTAAATTTTTTTTTGTTATTTCTTTTAAAAGAAAATTTAGTACAAAATCAGCAAAATATCAACATAATAAATTTGAATAAAAGCGCTATTAAATAAAAGCAGAAAACATGCAAAGGAAACGAAATTAAATGTAAACTAAAACAATTAAAAATAAAAGGGATAAAAATGGGAGTACCGTGAGCTACGTAAAATTATGAATTTCGTAATTTATTCCAAGAAAACTAACAATTCTGGAAAAAAATAGGTTTACTTAAAATTTCATCTTTTCTTCCAATTTGTATATAGAAATCAAGGCTATTATTTATTTTCCATAACATTTTTCAATAAAAGATTGCATGAAAAAATTATCGCTCTCGGAGTAACAAGTGACGTAATCATTCATATTATTTGATGCTAAATTTCGTACATGTATAATTTTCAACTTTTGTTTAAATTGTCAATTACAAAATATACCCGTAATTAAACAATAAAAATGATCACAAGCTGGAATAAAAGTTGTGAAAGTTGCCAAGAAATTTAAATACCTTCACCTCTTTGTTGAAATTCTGGAAAAAATAACAAACATTCAAAAAGATAAGAAAAATGAAAAACGACGAATAATATGTCTAGAAAGTTTGTGGAATCTAACCATAAGTAAACATTTTTTCTCTTCCTTTTTTAATTGATGAAACTTGCGCATTATGTATAAACAGACGTTGTGTTTTTTACAATATTAAAATCTTGTTAACGAAAAACTGAACAAGCAAGCGAAATTGAAGGAAGAAACTAGCAGTCATTTTAATGAAGTAATATATTTAGTTTACGCTTCACCGTCTTATAGATAAACAACAATTACAATTTACATAGGTCATCGCTAATTTATATACCTTAATTTCATCCAGCCGTAGCTAATTTGAAACCGGCAATGGTTCTAGCACATTTCGCCTAAATGAAACACATCAAAAGGGCAATATAATTCCAGATGCGACGAAATTATTCCATTTCGTACAAATAACGTCACTTTGCAAAATTTTCGTTTAATTCTACGTGACAACGAAACGCGTGAGGGTTACATTTAGCGCATTTCAAAATAATATTGAACTGATATGTCTTTCAAGACAGGAAATATTAACAAAAAATCCTTTTCTAGAAGTACAGTTCATCTGCATTAAACCTATTTATTGTATTGGTAAAATATTTAAAATTGTTATTACATTATTGTTATATTTTGAAAAAAAAATAAACATTTAAATTATTGCTATTAATCAAGACAAATAGAATTTTAGATACCAATCTCTGCGTACAAGATATTTATCTGAAATATGTCTTGTTAAAAACGAAAAGAGAATTAATAAAAAACAATATTTCAGATGGTTTAGTATTTAAATATCCGAGAACAAATCATAGAAACCTAGATATTTTGGCCTTATAAAAATGTTCCGCACTTATGCTGTTTATTTACCTATTTATAAAGATTGACTGCTTTTGCAAATCGTTTTCATAATTTATGGTTTCAGTTTTGACTTATTTTGGTGTCATTCTATCATATTGCTCTTATTTAAATTTTAGATTTAAATCTCTTACCTAAAACGATAATTTAATAATTCTTACTGCAGAATTTACTTATTCATTAAAGTTTCATTAATCTTTCAGAGACCTTTATATTCGTCACGAAATGAAATTAGAGAGTTAAAATCTATTCTCTAATTTGAATGAATTTCAATATTATTGTTTACTTTCTGTAAGATTCTTGTTATAAATCTAATCTTAAAATTATGCATCTGGTTTATTATTTCACCAATTAGCAATATGTTCAATGTCTGGTAGTAAAATGGTAAAGTCATTTCATGTTAAAAACATTGACCCTATTCATTGCAAGAATGACGATTTAATTTTGTTAAGAAATGAAAGTGGGAAAATTAGATTCAAAGTCATTAAAGATTTAGAAATCTATTACAAAAATCGGCATTAATGGGAAAATTGAAATTTTTCACAAAAAGCAAGACAAAATAGTTTGCAGATAGACTGGTTGGTTAACTTGGTTTAATTGGTTAACTAAAAAATAATGTATTTGTGAATGACTTAGTATGAGCTATCTTGTGTAGTGTGTCGTAATAACATGATTTAGCTTATAAACTTATAGTTACAAAAACTTCTAGCAATGATAATTAGATGTACGTCAAAAAACCAAAACATATAATTATGTTTAAAATAAACACCCCACATGATAAAGCAGTATAATATAATAAGCGTAATGCCAGTTAATTTGTAATAAACGAATTTCGGTCAAAACAAAACGCATCCTCACTGTCGCCTACCCTGCTAATACAGAAAATGACTGGGGAAAAAAATGATTCCGGATCAAAGTGGAATAAAACGGAAGTTGAGTAAACCTATATTTAAGCATAAGTAGTTTATATAGCGGGCTTTCAGGATTCTAGTTCGCGAGTGTTTCCCTACCATCTAAGTTCATCTAGAAAATTAACAAAAGGATTATTTAAATCAGGAGAATCTCGTCAACAAAATGCACAGTCTACCGAAATTTACGCTTCTACTTGAAACTATGACAACTTTCAAAACAAAAACCCTATAATTCAAAATAATGGCATAGTACATCTGAAAATCTCAAGATTAAAAAAAAATAAAGAGGCATCGATTGTTTGCCAGGTATCAAAGAAAAATATGTTCTGAATAGAAGAATAAAATAATGAGATTTAAAGTGGTTATCTGTTTTTATTAATTTTACTACACAAGGTAAAATGAAACGATAAGTAGATATAAGAAAAAAAAACTCCTTTAGCTTATTAAATCTCCAATACCACATGGTTTTAGTGGAATTAAGTACAACTGTGATAATGTCACACCTGTAATTAAATCCTCTAAAATATGTAATGGCTCTGCAAATCAAACTACTGCATTACAAAATATTTTAACATATTTCTCTCAGGGAGATACAATATTGGTGTCACGTATTCCATTAATTACTATGACACTTCCTTTTGAATTCAAAAGACTACGGTTTTCCCTAGAGTGTGATAGTAAGATAGTCACGAAAACAAACTGTCACATTTACGGAAGTCGACTTGAAGCAGGACTATTTCCAGCACGGTAAGTTTTAAGCAGCATGCTCTTGCGTAAGCTCAGCCCAGAGTCTAATTATTTTACTGTCACCCTCTAAAATTGAAAAGAACATTTTTTGCGAAGTTGAGTTCTAATTTACATTAAATATGCGTTTTTCCTGTTTCCATATCAGATGGTTTCAGAAAAAATAGTTGTAATAGTCCAAAGTATTGCAAAGTAGTCCACTCCCATAAAAGTGGTTGCTCAAAATTATATAAGTAAGCAAATCTATTTAAAATGTAGTAGACCATGGCCCAAATAATATTGCTTTTTATAATGTAGTACACACAGACATATTATCTATTTTAAAAAAAATTAATCGAAAAGTTATATTCAGAAAATAAAAAAAATATACAGCTTTAAAAAATGTTATTAAAATAATAAATACAATAAGACATGTAGTACAATGTGTAGCAATCCAGATACAGATATGAATTTCTCAACGTTAATATCGTTACCACAAGAAATAGCATTGCGAAATACTGCCTTTTTTTAATTAGTTCAACGTCAATTCCTGTTATTTCACCAGACATTTCTGGGTTTCCAAATAGTTCTCTGAAAATATTACCGTCATTTATTGAAAGAGACCCTTGCTTAGGTCGAAATATACGCTTATATAAGCGACATATATAAAATGTCGCTTTGTCGAAAATAAGTCCAAGTTTTTCTTTAAATGAACGTGAATATGTTTCTTTGTAGCATCTACCACATTTTTGTTATTGGCACCCCTTATTTGCTATGATTTTATAGGACACTCAAAGACACTCAAAGAAACTAATCAATTTGTATAGAGAAGAAATGCCAAATCCATGCAATTCTACATTTGCAATCTTCCCCACAGGTTTATTCATCTCTGTAAGTTTTGCGCCACGTATAAAGCATTTGTATGTAATATTGGCATTAGACACAACAGGTTTTTGGTGTAGGTTATATCTAAATATAAAGCTTCTTCATTATTAAGTACCTTCTTAGGCTCTTCCCGATCGGTGCTAGACTTGACATGTGATAGTAACATTGGCTACTGCAAAATGCTCTTTAGATCTCAAGGACATTATGTAAGGGTTAAGAAATTTTAAAAATAAATCTAGGCAAACTGAGAAAAGGTGAAAATTTATTTCTTCTGGTTTAATTATTATTTTTATAACTGAGGAAATTTGCAGGCTGTGTATGAAACTGCATGTTGTAGTGTGTCACTTTGTAAGTACAAGTTACGGTGTTAAGTCTTATCACAGAAAATTACGCATATGACTACTCAGAAGAAATATCCCTTCAACTTAAGCAAATAAATAAAAATAACTTATTGCTCTGTCTTTTTTAAACTACGATCTCTTTATAAAGAATATAAGCAACTTACATTCATCGTATTTGGTTTAATTGCAAATCGACAATGTTATGACATATTTCAATCGTTTCGCCTGAGCGAAACGCTTTAAGCAGTCAACTTAATTTCGCATTTGACATGAGACTTTGCATGAGACGAAATTATTCCATTTTCGTACAAATAACGTCATTTCTCAATATTTTCGTTAAGTTTTTAATAACAAGAAAATTTGTGGATTTACCGTATAGCGCTATTCGTTTTGACATTCAATCGTAACGTAAATATATTTTAAGAGAGATTAAGCCATTATTTTCCGTAAATATTGTTTGCATACGTAATTTTAATTCTGATAATGTTAGTATTATTAATGATTATTATGTTAATACTGTTTTTGCATTTGTAACAAATCTGCATGAGATCATTATTAATTTGAGAAATAGAAATGCAGCTTAAAGCCTATGTGTATGTAGTACCTTTTTACTCCGTCTATCTTTCTGCAGCGAAAATTTTTTCACAGTTATAGATAACTTTACAAATTTTCACGTATATTGAAATCAATCTAAAAGTTTGATGTTTTATAATACACAAAGAAATAAAATTTATACATTATTTCTATCTAATAAGTCCGTTTTACCTTGACATTCTTCATAAATATTATTATACATTTGCTTCAAAAAATATCCCATATTACCTCTTTACTGCACTTATAGGTAAATATACAAAACTTGATCAATTTGTGGACTTCACATGATTTATTTAGTCAGTAAAGTGTCTGAAATAAATTTTCTAGTATTTATAAACAATCACATACACAGTACATCAGGAAAAATCGATTAAGATATAAAGATAGAAGTAGACACATGGAATCTATTAATATAAAAAAAAATTATATGTCTTATTTTGTCTTCTATTTATTTTTATTTTCGTAATGCTGATTTTGAGACTTCCTTATTACGGTACATTAATTCAATCAAAACCTATGAAACACGGGAACTAAAGAAGTAAAGTATTGAAATATTATAGTACCTATAATCAAAAGTTAAAGAATATTTTATGTTATTTATTTCTACATTATCTGATTGTAGCAACTTTCTATAAAAAAATACTTCAAGGATTATGAGTTTCTTAAACTAGATTGTTACAAATTCGATGAAAAATCTGAAGGATTACAATTTTATAAACTGGAGTACTTTCCCCATCATCAAAAATAGGACGAAATTAAAGTTTTAAAATCTTAGGTAAAATACTCTAATTTGATTTTTAGGTAGATTTTAGTTGATGCGATTTGCGTACTGGTCTCATTAGAAATTTCATTAATTCCTTCCACTGAATTTCACTCCCGCCATTTGTTAGTCTTAGACAATTTCTGATATTCAAACGTTGCATAATGGTGTAAATTAGGTAGTAACAATTATATAATTCATTTGGAATCAAGAAAAACATCGAAATAAAACTTGTAATTAACTAACTATTGAATAGAACTTGTTTCATGGTTATGACGTATTAATTTGATCAGTATAGTAATTTTATTAGTATTTATAAAGTATTGAAATATCAATAATTTTATTGGTATTTGAATACTTTTTGTAAAGATATATAGTTTCCTTTGTTCATTGATTGCAATGCTTCCTCTTTTTATTAACTCCGAAGTAATGTTGAATTCTTGTCAAGAGCTAAAGTATTTAGGGGAGAGGAAGGGATAGCATTTGAAGATTTTAAATGTGAATAAAATGTAAAATCAATTTCATAAACGGCTGCATTATTTTATAAGATTTTTAAGTTATTACATAGTTCTCAAAAATTTTCAACAAATTCTAAAGAATAAAATGGTGCTAAGAAGTTTTTAAAAGAGGAACTCATCTTCGGGCATTTTCATCAACAAGTTTTTAAAACCTTTCCTATATAACAGATTTCAAGTTTTTACGTTTAGGGAAACAGATAAAAGTTTGATATTATATGAGTCAGTGTTTAAATTAGTCGTTTTGTATATGAATATCTCAAATTACATTAAAGCTAAATTTGTGAAATTTTGAACTTTTGTTCTTGTTTTTTCCAAGACATATAAAATAAATTATTTCTCAACCAACGAGAAGTATCTATATACTATTAGAATTCGTTCTGTAATTATGCATCTAAAATAATATGACGTTTTTCAAAGGTTTTCTACCTTCTTATATTTACTTTACAGGTTAAATAAAAAAAATTGGGGAGTGCTAGGAAAATAAGTACTTATACCGTTTTATAAATTCTACCTATCGTGTGGGATATTATTTGAAATGGTTAGTTATAAAAAATATTTGTTTAATAATTTTAGGTAATATCCTTTCAGAAATGTACTGAAAAATATACAAAAAGCTATGTTTCTCCAAACCCTTATTTCCAAATAATATTATTAAAAAATGGAGATTTTTGATGTCGTATTTTTGGAAATATTCGCGATAATATTTTTGTGTCCCCTACTATTTATGTTAGGTGTAATTTTTAATATAAATAAGTAGGGAGGGCAAGGAAATATTTGTTGTACTAGGAAATATATATCAGTTATGACTAACGAAAAATGAAGTAACTTTATTTCAAATTAGGTATGGAGCCTTCTTCATGCTACGCAGTCTCACACTTGGTTAGATTTTTGTTTATTTTTCCCTATTTGTACTTTCAATATGGCCTAATTATCTTAATCTGTTTTTCCTCATTATCCCTATCTCCGTTCTTTGACATCATATTCTAATATCATATCTACATTTGAATGTTATTAGAAACCAGCTTTTTCTTGTGGATTTTTCCACGTGAATTTTTTATTAAGGTGGCGGAATTGTTTTCTACCAAATAAAATTTCTGCACCGATCTAGAAACAGTCTTAAACGTTTTACGAGACAAGTAAACAACGAATTTACACCTAAAATATGCCATCTGTTAATCTGTTGTGAAAAATAAACATCGATAAAGAATCGGTATATTACTTGTCACAACGAGTATAAAGTCATATATGTCTTTTGAAATTACACTATTCAAAAAACGTGTTTAAGGTTTCATTTAATGATGACTGAAAATTTCCATATAAATATTTTTGAATATTAACTATTGATATGTATATATATATATATATATATATATATATATATATATGTATATATATATATATATATATATATATATGCTTTGTTTGTGTCAAATTTCAAGTGCTTACTTCAAACAGCTTGAGAAAAATTGCTGTGATGTACGAAACTGGGAATGTTTTTATAAAGGTTCCATTCTTTCTTCCTAACAGTTCCTACTATTCCTACCGTTCTTTCTTCATTTTCTAGTTTTCGCACCTTAAAAAATTATAAAGGAAACTTCAATATATTTTACGTCACCTTGTGAAATGTATCTTAACCAGTGACGACCTGTGTAAGGATATTTGATACGATATGGGTAGTAAATATAAATTGTCTTTATTCATAGCAACTCAATATGTCAACGGTAACTGAACATAATTTATCACACACCAAGTTGGTATTTTTCTATTTATCTCATTTTATTGACTTTTAAACATTCCGTTATGTACACAGGCTTGTCTTAAGAATTTCGAGACAAGGAAAAACTTTTAAAATATTTTTATACTTTTGATAATTCATTATCATATTTGACACGACAGCCCAGGGTGGGCCAAGGCTTTCTGTTGGAGATTCTTCCAGGAGGTTCTACTCTTCGCCTGTGTTTTCCAGTGCTTTATCCTGAAAATGTTAAAATCTTCTTCCACTGAATCGATCCATCGTAATTTTGGTCTTTCTTATGAACAGGGCACAAAATACTAATGTTCCATTCTGAAGGAAGCTTTTCATGGTTCCAAATATTCACAATTAACTTTTGTAGGTGATGAAATAGCCGAGGACATTAATTTTTTGGCAATTCTGCAGATATAAGATCATGCCCGGTGATTTATTATTCTTTAGTTTATGAATTGCTATTTGATGAGATTCAAATAGCAATTGCTGGGATCCTCTTTCTGGGATGTGAATTATTTCATCATTATTTACATTTACTGAGTTGTGTCTATGATATTCCTGTGAATTTTCTGAGTTTAAAATATTGTTAAAATGTTCAACCCATCTTGAAAGAATTTCTTGTTTGTTAGCCAAAATTTCTCCTTGTTCATTTCGACAAAGAGTAGAATTTGATTTACAGTCAGAGCGACTACGATTAACCCTTCGATAGAATGCTCTACATTCATTAAGAGTTTTAAGATTTTCAATTTTTTTTAGGTTTTCCTCTTCAAAAGTGCTTTTCTTTGCTTCGTGAAGTCTTTTTTCCCCTTTTCTGGCTGTTTTATGTTCTTCTGTATTGTTTTTGGTATTTCTATTTAGCATCTGTTCATATGCTTCATTCTTTTTCTTGGTAAGTTCGGTACATTCATCATTCCAATCTTTATCTTTACTGTGTTTACTATTGCCTACTGCAGATTTAGCTGCATGAGCTTTCATGCACTTTCCTTTATTTCCATATCATGCACTTTCCTTTATTTCCCTCCAATGCTCATCTATGGAATCACAGTCCTTTATCAGCCTACATCCATTGTCATTTGATTGATCATGTAGGCTAAATCTACCAATCGCTGTATTGTATTCCGGTTCTTTCCCGACTTTAGCATTAAAGTCCCCGATAAGCAGTTTAACATCATTTCTTGGACATCCCTCATATATTCTAGACAGATCCTCATAAAAAATCTCTTTTTCCTCATCTGATTTGTCCTCCGTGTGAGCATGGCAACAAACTATACTGTAGTTAAAGAACCTTCCCCATTATTCTCAACTTGCACAGCATCGGGGAAATTGCCTGAAAATCCATAATTATGTGTTTTATTCTCTTATTTACCACAAATCCAGTACCTTCTACATGTTTTTTTGCATTGCAACTATAGAAGACTAGATAAGTTTTGCTGCTAAAAGTACCACTACTGGTCCATGTCATTTCCTGAAGTGCGCATATATCAATGTTATATTGTTCTAGTTGTTGCATTAGTCGCAATAGCGCTTTACTTTTGTATAAAGACAATACGTGCCCATTTCCAATTCTTAAGTCCAAAGTCCGTTTTCCAGGTCGTTTTCGTATAGCTGTCCGGTTATTTTCTCCATTAGATTTCGAAACAAGTGTTTTTTCCGGAATAGGATAGTCAACCCCATGCCCAACCCCCAAACTGGAGGACCAGGATGTTCCTCTTAGTCTGGTGTATCTCCTCCGACCTGTCCGGTTTGGGTGACCCTGCCAGTAGCTAAGCTACCGCCGGTATAGCTCTCGGGATCAACAACACACACAAGCCACTGCACTAATATAAAGTGGGAACACCTACGCAGTAGACTTTTGATAATTATTTTTTGTGAAAGTAATTTTCATGAACATAAAAAAACTTTTTTTTTTCTACACTTTATTAAAAATGTTATACAACGTAACAAATTTAAATAAATTTTTTGGCAAGAAATAATATTGAAAAAGCCGTGTGGTAATTCTATGTATTTGTATATGAGAAAGGTAACGTTCTTTAGGGTTCGATTTTTTGTCTCGTTTTCTTCTCTTGCGATTTAGCGTAATTTTGATAAAAAACGAAAAATTTAAACTATATTTCTATATCGGAGCTCGGAGCGGATTTCTATATTTTTCTATTTCTATAAAGCGTGTAAATTTACTTGCACTATGACTTGAGACTATGCACCTATTTCCAGATAGATTCAGGGGGAAAAACAGAAATCATACATTGATTCGTAAGTTGTTAAGTCTAACATAAACAAAAATGTTCAAGGACATCACACAATACTTTCCTGTGAGAAAACATTCATTCTTTCCGTGTGATGGATATTTCGCAGTTTTAAAATGCAAACTAAGAAGCGGAATAGCAAAGTGGAATAGCAAGAAAATTTCTTTGTTAAAGGACTCGGGTTTAATCGCTTTTTTTAAGTGAAAGTAAAACGATTTAAAGATAATATTCACATTTTTAATAGAATTCCGCACTGACTCCGGAAATACCTTTACAGTTTTCACTTTATTTTTTGACATAACTCTAATCTATTTTCGAGATTGAAGGAAAAGTTATTGATTTTAAATTTTACGCGATATTAAAACATGTGACATTCAATGTACGACCTTGATGAGATGGGAGGTTTCGGTGACACGATTCATATAAATCGCATGTGTTCCAATCATAACAGAGATTGATCATGTCAAGGAAAGCGGCTCTTGCGACTTCACCCCATCAATATTTATCTAAATTAATTTTCGTTTATTATTATAATAAATGGCTGTACTTGTTTCAAAAAAGATCCGGAAGAATCATATGAAGATATCTAAATAAAATTTAGAAAGAATTTATGAAGGATAAAGAGTAAAGTGTGATATAAAGAATATGAAGTAATAGAGAAGACCGGCAAAATTCCATTTGAAGTTGGGTCCAGGTGTTACAAGAATAAAAGTTACACTGTTATTTAGAGAAAGGTAAAAAAATAAGTTCCCTAAAAGTTTTGTCTGAATCGTTAGTCAGATAAAAAATAAATCTTGCATTTTTTTTTAATAAAAAGTTAGATTATTTTTCGTAATATATTGTAAATGTAATTTCTAGGGAATTCTTTGAACTAGCGATATAAAACAAAGTGCAGATTTTGTCTTGCATCCTCATCCACAGATGTACCATAATGCTCTATGATGATGAAGAAAGTTATGTAAACCTCAAAAAGAGAGAAAATGTCATTCATTTTGACAACAATAGAACCATTGTCAATGTTTGTTAACAGTTTATTTTTAATTAATTTAGGCAATAGCTACACGTTAAAGAGTCTTGCTTTCTTTAAAGACTTGCATTAATTATTTTTCTAGTCGTATCTAAAAAGTAATTATGTATTCCATTAAATTTTTTTTCCAATTAACAATTCTTCATATTTTAAAAGTAAAATATACACACATTTATGAAGATAGGTATTTTGTTTCGTATTATGGTTAAAATTTGTAATTCTACTTTTTCCTCTTTCCTTGTGGCCAATTATTGAATTGTTTGTTTTTTAATATTTTAAAAAGTGCCAGTTTTTCTAAAATTATGATTTATCTGTTTAACGTCTGGGCCCATTTTTGTCGGTCTCATTTAATGACATGCATTTCGACCATGTTGTACATATAGGATATATATGTGAGGATATTTTGATTTTTGTCGATTTATAAACCATCAGAATATAAGCTCATTGATTTTGGTTTATTTAATAGTTAAATGTTTATAAGAATTTCGCTTTTTTCATGCTCGGCTTTCGTTTTTTGGGTTCTTGTCTGCCGTTTTTTACGGTTTTTTATCTACTTTCTGCTCTTTGTGTTTTTTATGTTTTTAACTTGTAATTTTTCCCAGAAATATTTTTCAAACGCTTTTATTTTATGAGATCGTAAATATCCTATAATTAATATTCATAAAATGGCTTATATTTTATAAAAACTAGAGAGTTAACTAAAGTCAGTGGGAAAGCATTGGTGGGAAGCAAACTAAAAATAATAAAAATTGTCAGTTTAGATATATGACAAAAGTTTTAACCAAATATGCGTTTGTTAAACGCATGCAAGTTTTTTTATGATTTTCTATTAGAGAGCGTCATTTTTTTTAGTTTTGGTAAATGCTTTTAATTTAATACCGCTTTATTACCATTAGGACATACGAGTATTTATATTTACTGTAGTTATCACAACTTACTATCAGTCTTATTGTGACTTTCTGAGTATATACTTGCGTGAGTATGTACAAAGATTTATATATGTATCATAGAACACATATTTTTCTTCCGTCATTTTACATTAATTTTGTTTCATTATAAAATTATTCAGGTATTCCTTTAAATTGTATGTCATAGCTAAATCATTTGTGTAATTTATTAGAATATATAGACGAATTTACGAAAAAAAGATATATTATATATTGCGATCTTTTAGATTTTGTATAAGTAATAAGTTGCATTAATGATAAATGTGACTTTAATACTAGCTAGAAAATTCGTCCGGATTCAAATAAAAACGAAATTATGTGTTATTAGTTAATCATACAAATTACGTGTCTTCCATCCTGCTATATATATAACATATATATGTTTTTACATATAAAATAAATTTATTGACTTCAAAATTTAAAGTAACAAATAAATAAATAAAAATGATCACAGTATCGAAACGTAACACGTAAATTTAAAATATAAAACAATATCAGCGTATAGTAACCACAAAAATGTGACAAAAATCGTTTATTGCACACGAACTGTTTTTTGGCACCGACGCTAAACAAAATCATGGTTTGACAAGAATGACAAAGCACTAAAATGAAAAACCTGAATTGATTAAGCTATAACTTGGATTTGATATATTGTCAAGAGTTTTGTAGGATATAAATTAAATTTTTAAACAAGCATAGAGCAAAAACAGTACGGTAATCGAAATGCATAAGATATCTGTCATTAAGTACGTATCGCAAAGCTCTATGAAATATAAGAGTTTAAAACTAATTAGAAATATTACATATACTTTTATAACCTTTTAAAAGCTCACGGGTATTCCATTTTTCATAACCGATTTATCTTTGAAATTTTTAAAATATAATTCTTACATACGCATATAAATATAGCAATACTGCAGCTTTTCTTTCCTTTATAGGCCATTTATAATTCAACGAAAACTTATTCGATATTTATCTTATTTTCATTTGCGTACGGTTATATCAAATTTTTCATGTTAAAACAAGTTCAACAATTAGAATCGAATGGTTTATGCACATAAGAATAATAATATCTATGTTTTTTTAAAACTAGTCCAAATATTTGTAAAATTTTCTGCGATATTGTTTTCTATTTAAATTATAAGTTTGACTTGTATTTTTCTATTGTAATAATTTTAATTTGAAATTATCGTTTTTAGTTATATTATAAGTTGGACTTTTATTTAAATTTTATTTAAAAGCTACTTCTCATTTTAAAGCCGAGGAAACCTCAGACACTGATAGTACACATACATAATATCACTCACAGATAAACCACAGCCATGAATTTAATTTATTTGAAATTAATTTCAAAAGCGCAAGAAACGATCTTCCTTTCCATTTAAAACTTTGAACAAGTTAACCATTCGGAGAGATTGATTACTTTTAGATTGAGTGGAAAATTAATTAAATTCAATCAGATGATTGAATTCAACTCTTGAATATTTAACTCCTAATGGATTGCTACTAAGAATACATTTAATATTTCGGCTAACGTTTTTGTATGTCAAATGATAAAATATCAGTTTTAAATAGCTTTATTGGAAGAATTATTTTAATATCAAATAAAATTTGTCACAAAACAAGACAAGTTTTTGAAACTTTGGATATGACTCACTATTTAATAATTTAGATAAAATTTAAAGTATCAATTCATTTGTTTCTAATGGAATTTATTTCTAGTTACACGTATGTAGAAAAACTATAACTAGCAATTATTTATATTTTTAATCACAAATTGCCGGGTCTAAATTTTCAATTTAACACTTGTTATTAACGATAGTGGTACGAAAATACTATCTTTATGAAAATTATATGTCTTTATGTGCCATTATGATATTTTTTTAGTGATTGTAAAATAAATAACCTAAAACTTCATATGAAAAGTACATTAAATTTTTATAATTTATTAGCCGTCACCAGCCGATGTATTGGCAGTGATGAAGCCTTTATTTGATTTTTTATACTTTATTTAGTGGTGACAAAGTAGACTGCAAAAAATTCACTTTCCTTTCTTCCACGATACAGAAAGTTTCGTAGAAATTATATTGGCAAACTAAAAGCATGGTATCTTCATTTTGAATTTATTCTGCTGCGTATTACATTTTATCTACTTTCTTGCTGTTTTTTTGTACAATTAATTATATTCTCCTACAATCGTTTCATTCACAATCTCAGCATATTTCTTGTATTTAACTAGTTGTATAGTGGGTAACACTCGTGTAATTTTTTTTATATTCGTGGTATTTACTTCTCTATTTCTCTTTACGATACGCATATGACGCATATGACTAGATATGACTAGATTGTGCTGTATTAGAATATTCGATTATAGATTTTTATTACATACGAAATAAATGCCTTTTTCGTTTACTTTTTTTGATATTAAGTAATATATAACGCACCTAAGCGTATAGTATAAGTACTCAATTTACACGAATCATTTCGAGATATTTTTACCCCTCCTCTAACTTACTGAATGATATCACATATATAGTACTGCTTGGAAAAATGCCTAGAATATGGCGTAGACTTTCATTTTAAGTTTTTTATTATTAAGTGACATTTGAAATAAAAATTATTTTCTTTTTGGGGAACGAAATACTGAACAATCTAACGGAACTTATCGTCGTAGTAACTTCGTGTGTCTACCTGTCCGATTGTCTGTCTTTTAGAGGCTTTTAACTTGTAAACAAAACAAGGTAGGTACTAGAAATTTATAAATAATAGATGGTTTCTTAATATTTCTTTAAAAATGGTATAAAAAGAATAAAAAATTATGCTTCAGCTACCTACATGGAGTTTGGTATTTTTCTTTCAAACAAATTTTACAATGCAGGAAAGAGCTCTTATAGTTTACGTGGAACTGTTTTTTAATTTATGACACCGAAAACCACGTTCTCTTTTAAATTTACCACTAGAATATACAATTTTTAATTTTTAGACCCAATTTGTCTAATATTGACGTTCTTAACGTACGTCAATATTTTTGCATTCACGCTATTTTAATACTGTGATCGCGATTTGATTTTAAAGAGTATTACTTTGGCTTCAAAATAACGGATTTTATTTTTGGAAATAGGTGCGAATACGATATTTTATGCTATGTGTACTTAAAAAAACCTAGTGTCGTGAATTTAGCTTTTTAAAAAGATAATTTTTTTAGGATTCCTTTTTTAAAAAAATGCATTTAACCTGGATACTTGACATAGTAATAAAATATATTAATTCCCTATATAATGTGGCATAAAGTTTGAAAAAGATGCTTAAGATTATTTAGAAATATACCGAAAAAATACAAAAATTATGAAAAAAGGGTTCTGTTCACATTTAAACACAGACATATAATTATTATGTCTAATTTAACTATTCACAAATATTAATTTTGCACGACGTAAATACATTATCTGCTTTATATTCCAAACAGAATTATAAATCACTGATTTTTGGATTTTTCCATTGCTTTTGCTACAACACCTTATTTTAAGCCGACATTCAAGACAATATGTCGACCAAAAGTATCCTGTAGGTTTAGATTATTAGTGAGTAAGGCTATTGTATGGATAAAAAAATAAATTTTAAAGAGCCATATCTCTTTCTTGCGTGAATCAAAAAACTTGGCATTTTTCAGCAATTTCAATTTGAATATCCCAAGCTTTTTGTGAGAAAAAGGTTTTCGACAAAGAGATGTGCATACGAAAGGACAACCAAGTGAACCTATAAGGGTTAATTTTTTTTCATTTTAAAGGACGGAACACTAAAATATGGGTTTCTTGAAGCCCACACAAAGGTTGTAGGAAAATTGTAGCAATAATTAGAAATGTCATAATTGTTTTAATATACACCATATTTTACGTCTTTGATTGATACAGTAGGAATTGGGAATTTAGCATATAATACATCTTATTAATTGCATTAACAATTAACAATTTTATGTTTATACAGGAATTAAAGAATGTAAATGGAAATATTAAATATTTCTTTTCAATTTTGCTTATCATGTGGAATAATATTTAAAAGGGCTATTTGCTGGGATATAAAAATATCATTTTCATATCATTAAATTATGTATTTGGAAAGACATCCCAAAAAGTAAGCGAAAATAGAGCAATTTTCCTTTTATTTATGGATTGATTATGTCAAAACTCATGAAAAATGGGGTAAGAAAAATCTGACTAGAAAATTAACAGGAAGCTACAGTTTGTATCCTAAATCTCATAATTTTATAAATATGTACAATTTATTACACCTATGGAAAATAAAGTAGGCAATAACTATTTATGTAATGAAAAATTCATATTTATAATTAATTTAACACAAATACTATGGACCTTATAAACACTTATAAGAGCCAAAGTGTGTGCGAAACCCATACAGTGTGAGTTATACTCGTGTTTGGCAGGTTTTTATATTGTAAAAATAGTCGTGCATTATAAAAGTTACTTATAGAAAAATAAACCAAGTTGAGTCCGTGTGGTAAGTTATTGTCAGGAGATGGATGGTATTTATAACATGGTATTTCTTGTTCTGTGTAATGAAGTATGAGTATACTTCTATAGTTAAATCAAACAATATATAGCGTATATTATATTATTGGGAAGAGCTTCAGATTTACATTCCTAACAAAAATTATCGAAAAATCGAAATTTATAATCTTATTTTGCTACAAATGTCTACATGAGTTAGTATATGAATCGATCATAAACACTTGGAGTATGAGAATCGTATACTAACGAACCCACTTGACTGATATTGATAGTAGTGTGGGATGTGTGTATTTATCGAGGATGAGGTTAAAGGAAATTATAATATTTATTTAATAAGCATACATTATGATATTTTCAGTTGATTAACAAAATGCCATCTATAAAGATAATTATTAAAAAATATTTTCTTGGTAAGGGTGTTTTGCACGGAAATTAAAAATTACAATATTATCTTTTTCGTTTTCTGTTCACAACGATATATACCTTATTGTTATAGTCTCAACTTAATCCACAAGTGAAAATTTCATCGAAACTTAAATTTAATAAATTGACACAGACATATATAGACAAAAAATTAAAAAGCAGTATTCCGATATTCTCTTACTTGTGTTTGATTAAGTTAAATCATTTTGTCTTAAATACCTCCAGCGTAAAGATAGCCTAATTCTAAAATTTTGTTATTTGTATCGACAAGGAAGTGTTTAAAAACAAATTGGTTTATTCTAGTACTAAATCTACCGAAGTAATTTAAATACAAATATTAAAAAAAGATTCAAATATAAAACACATTAAATAAAAAAAGGAAACATACAATATATACAACATCGAAAAATTTATGAGCTAGAGGAGGAAGACCACCAACAATGATGTCTATCCTTGTAAGTCTACCTCCAGTATAGTATCTTACTTAAGCAGCTACCACTTCTACATCACTCCACATTTTCCTTTTGGTCATGCCCATTTTATCAATATACGTCCATGTGATAAATTTCATTGCTTGATTTAAAATACTTATAGCACAATTTATTGGTGTACATAGATACATTACACATTTGTATAATTAATGCGCGTTGAGTAGCTAGGTACTTCTTCGTTGTTGTTCCACTAAGGCAATAATGGTGAATTTTTGAAAATATCTTCTGATTTTCGAAACCGGTTACGTCATAATAAAATTTAATTTTACTACGAGTTGACCTCTCTATATTTTAAAAACTTCTGTTTTTCTATTTTTTCTAACAATTGGATAAACCTTTTTTACGCAATTCCTTTTTAAACAGTACAATGGAGAGATAGACAAAAATTATGAAAATGATATTAATGTTTTTTACCATTTATCCATAAGCTTCACTAGTGATTTTTCTAAAACCATCAAAAATATTTCTACAAATATTTTTAATGTATAGATGCAAGATTTACAGTTTAATTATTTATGTAAACATAGATTAAATACATCATAATATTGAACTTCGCTACACTAAATAGTTATCTTTTTTCGTTTAACATGTGATAAGATCTCTTTTTTTTTAAACTGATATTGTCTTTACATAAATACGATACTACATAGATATAATATTTAAAAAATCTAGAACCACAGTTCCAACTCCACTATCTACCCTTCTCTAGCAATGCTATGCAAAAACTTGGATGCTTATATAATTTTCAAAGAACATTTGAAATTTTACAATTTTTATGAATTTTATTTTGTTATGAGTGTGTTGAAATATAGCATTTTTACACATAATATAGAAGAAGATCAAAGTGCAGAACTTCTTCATATATTTCTGATTATTTCCACAACCACCCAGTTTGGACTTACTTCTTTTCAGAAACTAACGTGGTAAATATATGGAAACTGGGTATTTCTTAAAGATAGATCATCATTTTTCACAATTTGTGCTTTAAATAAAATTTCTACATTTTGCACATTAAAAGTCATGCCATGTGTTCAAATGCATGGAAAAAATATTTAATGGTATTTGCAGTAAACATTTAAACTTATTTTATTGGTGCTATTATGTGGTTTTCATTGTTCTGCTTTGACTCACTTCCGCCTCAAGTAGTTAGTCGTTTCCGTTTATTGATTTGAGAAACGAAACTTTAGAAACGATTCTGTAATAAAACTTAGTTAATCGAAAACTTACTCGGAGTAGCATGGTAAATATTATGTTTTCTTTGACTTAAAAAAATTCATTAAAGTAGTTTGTAGAAAATTACTTGAAATATACTTATTCCTTCAAATTGCTGTGAGGGGAAATGTTTTTCTTCTTCTTCTATATCAACTTTAGTAAGGATAATTAAGTAAATCTCGTAAGTTAAACTTATTGATACCTGCAAAGGTTGCGTCTTTTTTTAAAAACAGTCAAGTTAGCTAAATGGATTTTTTGCGGATAGGTCTCACACACAGGATATTACCTTCAAAACAAAGCACCTCTTAAAATTGTTATTTGCTTATTTTGGTCTTTAAAATTTTTCCATATACTTTGACATGAAATTAATTAACCTAAAAATTTTGCAGATGTTGAGAAATGCATTTGTATTGCATGATCAAAATAATATAATAATAAGTAAAATTTTATTAAAAATGTCACTATTCGCATATGTCATTTCAATTTCGTTTCAATTAAAAATATTTTTAAGAAAGTAAAGCTTTTATTTTTGTCTCCCAGAATTTGTAAATGGTGCAAGAAAATTGCATGAAACATATTAATTAATTGCATTGAGAAGAAGATATTTCGTCTAATATCGAGAATAATTTTTAAATACCATCATATTCTATTATATGTATATATTGAGGTTAAAAAAACGGGTACGTTGATTGTACTTTGAAAATTGTTATTACTTTCTCTCGAAAAAGTTTGCCTTTAAAATATTATAGATATTTACGAGTATGTCTATATCTTTTATATACAATTAGCGATTATTTATTATCAAAAACAGTAAAATGTTTTAAAGCTCCAAATAAAGTTTAAGTAACATTTAAAATCTCAAATTCAGTCTCTTAGTTTGTCGCATTTTTATGCCTGTTACTACATAAAATTAAACCTCAAGAAATTTTGTATTTATGAATGCTGATATTCAAATTAAAATTAGAATCTAATTTAAAAAGCTATAAAGCATTGTTTTTTTATAAATAAAGTATATTATTTACAATAAAAAAAGGAAATAATAAAAACTGATTTTTTAAAATTTGATTTAAAATTGCAATAAATATTTCAATATTCAACATTCGTTTTCACATTGATGGTTTTAAAAATATATTTTTTTGGATTTATCGTTTAAGTTTCTTAATTTTTACCTAATATTTAACCAATGCTCATTTGCCTTGTTCCTGATTGGTCAATAATGTGGACCTGATAACCCCACTTTTACTAAACACACATTTACTAAAAAATAGCATTATGATTAAATTACGCAAGAACCTTCAGAATGAAATGCAAAAATGTAGCCGAGATAGATGAACGTGAAATCCAAGATAACTGAATGCGGGTGAAAAATTACGTTTTTAACCCTCGAGCCCTCTCTGTACGATAAATTTATTTTTCCTTAACTATACCAAATTGTTAGCTTTTTGACAATGTCAAACCTTTTACGGAACCAAAAAAATTCATATCGATAACTTTATCTGAGTTGAATTATTGAAGCTACAATAGTAATAACATAACGTCAATGAAGCAATAAAGGGCAATAATATTGTATTTAACTAATCGAAAAAAATTCTTAATGGCCTAATTAAGCATTTGTACCGCCTTATTTTTAATATAACCGATCTAATCAATTCTCACTGATTTTTATTTTATACATGAAGCGAACAAGCATTTGACAGTTTTGCGATGGTGTAGAACTCTCAGCAAGCAATTTTCAATAAATTTTAGCAAAATTTTTGACCTATTAAATATAATTAAACAACGTTTTACACAAAGGCAGCAGAACGACTAACTTATTGTAAAGTAAAGTTACACATTGTTGTACATAGATGGCAGCACTAGTTTCATATTTTTGACATTAACATTACAACACCCCCACTATATCTATGCCTAAACTAAAATTTAAACAATTTGTACACTTAACATATCTAAAAATTTATAATGTTTAACACAACATAAACTTTTGGTGAACAAATCTGCAGGCATTTCAGCCGTTGGTAAATACTTAACATTCACAATATTATTTGCTACACATTCTCTACAAAAATGATATCTAATGTCTATGTGCTTGGTTCTTTTGTGAAAAACTGGATTAACAGTCAACTTTTGTGCACTTTGGTTGTCATTAAAAATATTAATAGTATAATATTTTTGTATAATTTCATATAACAAATTTCTTAAGTAAACTGCTTCTTTGCAAGCTTCTGTAATTGCCATATATTCTGTTTCACTACTAGACAGCGCAACAGGTTTCTGTTTGTTTCCCATGATATTACACAGCCTGATAAAGTAAAACAAATTCCAGTGTATGATCTCCTATCAATTTCGTTCCCTCCCCAATCAGAATCTACAAAACCTTCCAATATTGAGCTTCCTTCAGCTGAATACTTCAGACCGTAACTTCTAGTATATTTTAAATATCTCAATAATTGC
Organism: Druceiella hillmani; assembly: GCA_039881145.1. Taxonomy (NCBI): domain Eukaryota; kingdom Metazoa; phylum Arthropoda; class Insecta; order Lepidoptera; family Hepialidae; genus Druceiella; species Druceiella hillmani. The sequence goes on from JAYKKI010000025.1 coordinate 20,109,311, forward strand.
TTTACATAGGCACAATGCTCTTTGGAAGAACAGTTATTAAATTGACTTAAAAAGGCTACTGCATATACAATATCAGGTCTCGTCAATACAGCCAGATACATTAAACTTCCTATGATTTGCTGATATGGAAAATTATCTATACAATGCTCATTATTAGATAAATTTAACTTAAGCTCCATTGGTGTTCTAACAGGTTTGCATTGACTCATATTAAACTTATGCAACAGCTGATCAATATAATCTCTTTGACTTAAGGTCACTGTTTGCTCAGATTTATCAACATTTACATTTACTCCAAGACACTTATTTATTTCTCCTAAGTCTTTAATTTTAAACTGACTAGCTAACATTTGCTTCAAAATTTTTGTCTCAGAAATATCATTTGAGAAAATAAAGAAATCGTCAACAAATAATGTTACAATAGTTTTCAATTGATCTTGCATTTTTGTATACATCAATGGTTCTATCTTTGATTGAGTATTATTCATATTTAATAAACACTCATCTACTTTCTTATTCCATGCTCTTGAGGACTGTTTTAATCCATAAATGGCCTTTTTTAATTTATGTACCTGACCATTCTAAGGTTTTTCAGAAAAACCTTTTGGTATTTGCATATAAATACTTTCCTCAAGAGTACCATTCAAGAAAGCAGTTGTTACATCTAGATGTGCAGTACTTAAACCTAGTTTTACTGACAATGCAAAAAGTAACCTCAAAGTGGTATGTCTCACTACTGGAGAAAAAGTTTTTGTAAAGTCCACACCTTTGATTTGCGAAAAACCTTTAGCTACTAATCGCGCACGAAAACGAACTTTATTCTCACTATCGTATTTTTTATAAAGCACCCACTTGGAGCTTTACTTAACTCCCACGCATCATTTTCTTTAAAACACTGTAACTCTTCTTGCATTGCCGACTGCCACTGCTCTCAACCACTGATTCAAGGCATCATGTACTGACAAACCAGCCGCATCGTCATATGTTTCACTGTCAACACACAGGTTAGATAACCCAAATCTCTCTGGTGCCTTCCTTGTCCTTGTAGGCCGCGATTGTGGGCTATTCGCTTGAACCTCTTCGAGTGTGCTGTCAGCATCCTCATAGTCGCTTGGAACATATGTCTCATCATCAGACTGTGAACTGTTTAAAAAACTTTCAGAGTCATTTTGACTGGATGTTGACATACTCTTATGTTGCTCAGGCGAACTTTGGCTAGATCATGATTCGGGATCATGAGACTTCTCTCTATTCCCCACTGAATCAACATTCTGAACTTGCACTTCGATGAGATGCTCAGGATTTGATTCCTTCTCGATGATGATCACGTCTCTGCTGGTTGTTACAGTCTTTGTTTCTGAATTGTATACTCTGTATCCTTTTATATTATCTGGATATCCAATGAGAATACATTTGGACGACTTCTTGTCCGACTTCTTCCTCTTTTCTTTTGCAACACGGACCATAACAGTGCTTCCGAAGATTCTTATATTACTTATATCAGGTTTAGAGCCAGTCCACAGCTCATATGGGGTTCTATTGTTTAATGCTGCTGCCACAATTCGATTCTGCAGATACACTGCAGTATTCGTGGCTTCACCCCAGAACTCTTTGCCTAAACCTGCATCAAATAGTAGACATCTGGCTTTTTCTACTATTGTATGATTGAATCGTTCACACAATCCATTTTGTTGAGGAGTATATGGATTGGTCTTCTGATGTTTCATGCCAAAACTATTCAGGTAATCTTCAAATTCTTTACTGCAGAACTTCGGCCCATTATCACTTCTTAATACTTTGATTGTTCTTTTTGTTTCATTTTCCACTTGAGCTTTAAAAATCTTGGAATACTTCAAAGCCTCATTCTTGTGTTTCAGAAAATAAACAAATGTCTTCCGACTATGATCGTCAACAAAACAACAAGAAGTATCTTGAGCCACCTATAGACACATTCTCCATAGGTCCACATATATCCGTATGGACAATATCTAGTAAGTTACTGCTTCTCTGACCAGTGCTCTTGAACGGTAACCTGGATTGTTTACCTTTACAGCATGTCGAACAGGAAGATTTGCTAATGTCAACTTTTTCATCAAGTGACATACCTTGGACGGCGTTCTTCATTTGATTGAAATAATCTTTATTTACGTGTCCTAATCTGCGATGCCATGTTACTCCTGACACAACTGATGCTGCTAAACTAACTTGTTTTAGCAGATTAACTTTATACACACCATTGACTAACGCTGCTGTGGCGACCAAGTCATTCTTTTTGTTGTAAACTGAGCAACCACTTTCGTTAAAAGAGATATTGTTACCATTCATTATCAATTGGCTTACTGATAACAAATTTGTTGTCAGACTTGGTACACATAATACGTTGCGTACTTCAATGTCGTAATCATGATTTTCTGTTGTAGTCGTAATTTTCACATCTCCAGAACACAATATTGACACCTTTTCACTGTTAGCAACAATTATTTCTCTGTTTTGTTCATATTGTGCATTCATAACCCAACTTTCATTGGTGTACACTTGCGCCCGAGTCGATATACCATTCATCTTTGTTGAAGTTTCCACTCAAAAACATTGCGCTAAAAGCATTTGATTGCATTCTCTCCTTATTTTTCTGATTTGACGAGTTATTTTCGTTTTTACACTGACTTTTGTAGTGGCCGATTTGTTTACAGCGATAGCATTTTATCTGTTTTACATTTTACATATCAGTTCTACCAACATTACTTTTTCTGGCCGTAGACAAATTTGTGTTGTTTTTCTTTTTAGACTGAATAGCAAATGCACCGCTAATTTCACTCTCTTCATGACTTGCCAAATCCATATCCAACAGTTTTGTTTTGATGGAATCTGCTGTTATGCTCTATTGCCATGATCATAGGGGAAAAACGATCAGGCAATCCCGCTAATAGCAATGATCCTGTCCATAAATCGTTGATTTCAAAACCTGGTCCGCTGAGTTTCTGTGCTGTATTAATAATCTGCGTCACGTAAGACGTCATCGAACTGCAATTCTCTCGGCAAATCGAAATCAAATTCCTTAGTAGACTTATCCGTTGTGAAAATCCACTGTCATCGAATAATTGTTTCAGCTTCTCCCATAATTCTTTGGATGATGAAACATTTCTCACGTGAACGTATAATGACGGGTCGATCGTCATAATCAATTTCGCTCTGGTTTTTTCGTTATCTGCGGTTTTTATTTCTTGATTTAATTCTGGCTTGACACAATGTTTCATGCCTTCAAGAATTAAAAAATTCTCCGCCGCGAAACACCATTTATTGTAGTTATCGCGCCCCGTAAGCTTCGGCACATTGACAAGATAGTTAGCAGTCATTTTTCGATGCACTTAATCTTGTACCCTGCGATAATACGGCAAAATAACAACAGTCTGTCACTATACAGTTCTATCACGTCCTTTTTAATGGATAATATTGCAAAAAAAACGCGAAATTATGAGCGTAAGGCCCATAACCTATAATTAAACAACGTTTTACACAAAGGCAGTAGAACGACTAACTTATTGTAAAGTAAAGTTACACATTGTTGTACATAGATGGCAGCACTAGTTTCATATTTTTGATATTAACATTACAACATTAAAATTGCTTAATTAAATGATTAGAAAAAATTAATACATAAGTGCATATTCCTTTTCCATAATCAGGTTTTTTAAATTGCATCAATATAATACGAGAGTGAAGTAGTTGTTTTCTGCAGCCTCATGGGAGTGAAATGTTTTATCCTTACAAGAAGTGTTTAATGGGCTTTGTCCTCTGAAGTGATTGGGTTTATTATATTATATATATATATATATATTTTTTTTTTTTTTTCTATCCCTGTAAACTCCCTAGTAATTTCATATAATTTGTTACAGTTCTTGATAAATGTTTTGGTTCAAAATGCTGTTTGGCCTTTAATATAACCATTCTGCCGAGCGTTCGCGATAACAAAGAAAGGCAAGTTTTATGCCGATATGAAACCGTCAAATACCAAGTTCGATTTTCGAAAGACATGAAATTTCACTTTGAGAATTTTGGTTCGTTTTTTTTTGCATTTTAAAATTAAATCATTAGCCACTTAGATGAATGCTTTGTTTAAGGTTATATATTGAAATGTCTTTGAATTTCGTAGGCTAATTCGTGGGTTATTAGAAAATTCCCATTATTTTAATACATGAGTTTCGTCGTAGAAATAATACAGGCTAAACAGCTCCCAGTGTCTAAAAAATATTTGATAAAAATATGTGTAATAGACCAACAGTATTTCGATATGTGTCAACAAATTTTGATCAGGCGATTTTCATTTCATAATAAACTACGTGTGTGACCTGGGAGCAATGCAGATAACATTAAAATAAAAGCTGCAGTGGAAGCAAATAAATCTCAAAACATACGTTAAAAAGCATCAACTTTTAATATTACTTTCCCAAGCAACATATTGGTAGGATTGGAAATCTGGATAAATAAGTTTCACCTGAAACTAGCTTTTCTTTGTTGTCGCGATATATCATAAAGGTGAATAATTTTTCTATCAAATTGTTATATTTGAGGAAACATAGATTATTTTTAAAATTGCAAGCATTCGGCACAATCGATTGATAAAAACAAAGTTCCAAAAAAATTTTTGAAACGGAATATTTACCAAAATATTTTATGGAAACTTTTTGGTCACCCATCGTTAGTATTATCTGTTGTAGCTTCCTAAAATCTAATCGCTCGATTACATCCGATGTAAATTGTAACCAACTTGACAAAATTATGAGCGGGCTTGTGATTAGGCAGCCGAAATTTATGAATAGAGACCGCTCAATTCCTTTACAAGACTATGCTTGATCACATGTCGCACTTACAACATTGCTCAAATTACAGGTGCTGGACCCAAAAAACTCATGCGACAACTGAATACCATCTTTCCCACGTCTTGGATAACTCCTCACAAGGACAAATTATTTGATTTCCCATAGGTTGTAGAATATGAGTATCGCAGTTCTATCACCACTCGCTCTCCAGCTTCATCCCTGCTGATATTAAGAAGCTGTAATTAAGAGCAAAATAATATCAATAGTTCTGGTACATACTTCGATTAATGTTATTGCTTCTTATTTGATATATAATGGACCAAGCTTTCAGTCGGAAATTTCATACTTGATCTGTGCGTAACCTGAAAACATATTTTAGATGTGTCAATTCTTTTATGTCACATGTTACAAAAAAAAAAAATCGACGAACCTTTACAAATAGAAATGTCTCGAGTTTTCGAGGTATATTTGTAGATAAGTGTAAAGTTATTCCGTATATTTTCTTGTTTGTGAATTTTTTTTCATGCATAAGAAACAAATATTTTGCGGTACGCTTTTCATTGATCAACATAGATAGAATGACGTAAACCTCTTCAAGGTAGCTTGAATGGTCGCTTTTTAATGATATTTATATAATATTATATATATATATATATATATATATATATATATAAATATTTATATATACACATATACATAAATGAGGCCATAAACATGTATGAAAGTCAGAACTTATTACATATTTATTATAATTAACTTATATGTCGCTTTTTGCAGTTAAAATATGCAGCGTCATCTAGAACGATTAAAGGAAATTAAATAAAAAATTATTAAATATACAATTATATAATATTAAAGATAATGTAAACCAATGTTTTCTTCTAAATTAGAGAAAAAATGGAATGATTCTCTTGCTTCTTTATATTGTGTATAAAGTAGTGTTTTAAAAAAACACATTTAAACATTACCCCGTTGCGACGTTGCTTCGTTATTTCTTTGGTATATTTTTGAGTTTCTAATGTTCTTAAGTTTAACAATGTTTTTAATGGGATAAATTTTTTGTGCAAAATAGTTTATTATTGCCTGGTTCACTACTTTACCCGTTATACAATGATATAGTATTTGCAATTCAACTTAATAGAATTCACACTTTATTTATAATAAGACAATAAAATATTGGCAAGATAATTGATATATCATTTTGTCCATTATGCTGAAATATAATATTAGCTTTTGCCATTACTCTTATGTGTGTTTGTAAAGAAATTGGTGTGCTCACGCTAAGTTACTCTTAATGATTATCAGTTATGATCGAAATTTTCAGCAGTTGCACTACTAATCTTAATTAAATTTCCACAATGTGCAAAATATATACGTATGTAGGTATAAAATGGAAAAAAAGAAATTTATTATATTTTACTGTGTCAATTGCAAAACTAAAACTAATTTATATTATATATTATATGTATATTATAATTAACTGGAAGAAACTAATGTCAAAAAATTTAAGGGTTAAAGATTATTTGTACATTATTACAATAAAATAGAGTTGAAAATTTGGAAAAAAATGTACTGACAAAATTCACGAAAGGGTTAAACACGAGTAACAAAATGTATGCGTGTGCGTGCATATATACATGCGGGTTATTAATATATATTTTACATATATTTAAAAAAAAATTAACTACGCCAATTTAATTCAATGGATTGATTAGACTATGTAATTGATTTCTTATGATTCCGAAGATGAACGGCTTGAAATTTAAAATTATTTGACTAAAAGTAATACCCCTTACGACAGGAATTTTAACATTACAGTGTACACATTTAATCTTCAAAAATAACAATGTCGAGAAGCAGGTTATTCATATTATTCTAAAGTAAACCATTATTGATTTTATTATAGAATATTGCTCCAAATTATTGAGACACGTTAAAGTTATTTTAAACCAAAAGACCCTTTGACAGTGATTAAGTATTTTAATTTTTTAGTTTATCATTTACAATTATCCTTTTTTTATCTATCCGCAATATTGGTTATATTTTTATCCAAAATATCGTAAATATTTAACCATGAACATATTAAAATATACTTGATAGATACTTCGATTATTTTCTACTAGATTTTTCATTGTATTTAGAAAATTAATATTACGCACAAAAAATAAAAAATATATGTCTGTGTGTGCACGCACGCACGCATACAAACACACAAACACACACACACACACACACACACATATATATATATATATGTGTGTGTGTGTACACGGACACACACACGCAGTAACAGAGGAGTAAGAGTAGTATTACGAGGTTGGAGTTAAGGCCCTGTTTAATTCTTATTACTCACATAATTACGTACTGTAATTTCGTCTCTGAGAAGAAAATCTTGGTTAAAATTCACACTTACCATATGTAAGACACCCATTTTCTTTTCCCAAACTATATAAATCTGCATTATACCTCCGTAGTTTGAACACATAGGATGATAACAAGTGAAGCAAACTGGATGATACAATTTCTTTAGATTTCACCAACAAATAACTACGTAAATTTGCTATAACTGTTATTTCGTTCATAAGAATCCAAAACAGACGAAAAACGCGTATGAATTATTTACCGTGACGCGCGTTCGTTCAGCAACATGTGCCCTCACACATAGATTAAATATGTATGGGAAAGCTGAAACTGAAAATGTGAAACGATCGGCTGTTTTCGGGGTCGTCCTGCTTGAAAAGTATGAAATGAAGAAAAATTACACATTAAATAGATGGTACTAAATGCATTCAATTTATTACGGGTGGGGCTGAATTTAGCGTGATCCCGTGCCGTAGCGGCCCGGTGGCGCAATATTACTTTTTCCTGATCTCGATTTACATATGAAACAAAAAGTATACACTGGAAATTCTTGTTTTTCACTTTATATATATTTTCTCCAGGTAACTTGTATTTTTATTACAACTATTTCATAAGTATCTGTAAATTATTTGAATATATTGAAGTTCCATTTTGCGTGCAAAATGGCGTGTATAGTACTCGACTGCAAACTGTAACTCAGCAAAAAAGGCCAAATCTCATATTTGCTAGACTTGCGATCGGCAAGTACCGTTTGTCGTATTGCTATTTATTGCCAAATAATAATATAAAATGTATTTCCAAATTATTTTAATGTGAAAATTCACACTTTTCTAACCATAAATTTCACGCAATTTTTAGTTCATTTTGTACATCAATGGAGTCTTTAAAAATGAAATGTGAAATAAGACCAATTACAGAGTTTGCGAGATACATTCTATAAGACTTTAGAACTATTTCACTTATCAAGTGAATGCAAAGTCACGTCAAAATTTGCCAGCGTCAACCGAAGATGTGATAATGGCAGCTACAGCTAAATAGCTGTAGCTGCCATTATCACATCTTCGGTTGACGCTGGCAAATTTTGACGTGACAACAAAATAAGTCAATTTATGTTGTATAAAGCAAATTAAATATCTTCTTATTTGAACACATTATATATCTTTTAAATTATTCAAAGTCTAGGTGGGATTGAACTCGTGGTCAAGTACAAATGCAAATCCCATTTCGGCTATGAATCCTAATATTACGATTTAAATTATAACTTTTATATTAAATGCATATAAACTGGTGACGCAATGGATTGTAATTTGACTACCAAAATCAGAGTTATAAAGAAATATCTACACTCTAAGTAAGTAATTGTGTTCAAGTTCTCATCCTAGGGATGCAGAAAAGCACTTTATGTTTCTAACCACTTCACTCATTATAATAATGTATCTTTCACTATACATTCCTGTTTTTCCATTTTAATAACAATTGGTACAACTAACGTGGACTTTTAATAAAATGGAATTGATAATTTAAAATAGATTTCAATATTTCAAATTAAAATAGTATTCACTCACTGATTTGAGATATGTTGTACAAATTATTTTTCCAATCTATTTATTAAACATTACATTAAATATTGAATATATTTGGCGTTAATTTTGTAGAAATTCAATATTTACAATTAAATGAAACTACGTGATGTAGTATTATTTCTACTTTCTTTAATTTTTTTACCATGACTTAGGGTCTTAGAATCTTTGCTAATATCCCACCTGAAGATTTTGTAAAAACCTAGGTCGTGGTAAAGAAATTAAAGAAAGTAGAAATAATACTACATCCACTACCACTTTTTTGTACTACCATTTTATTGTATGGGATGTTTGGAATTTGTCCCATCTATACTAAATCTGCGTCCTCATGGTATGTACCCTATTCGAGTCTGTGCTATTGACATTAACATCATGAAACATCTGATGACATCGGCTAAGTGTGCGTAAGTAAATTTATGCGGTCGCGATGCAGGTATGCAGGGAAAGGTTACGCCTCGCATTGAACCGCGCGCGCTTCATCGCAAGGCTCTCAATGATTTAATTGTTATATATTTAAGTTGTAAAGACTAAAATATTTGCACGTGTGAAACTGAAGTCTTGTAAGTAATATCGTGACATTAGTTTTTATTGTAAATTTGCCTTTACTGTTTATGCAGTGTGATAGTATGACGTATATGCATGTAATTACTTCGATATTTAATAAATACATTGCGTGCTATTGTTTAATATCAATTGTAAAAATAACATATTTAAATTATGAATAAATAAAATTGTTGTAAACGACATTTTGTTTTAATCTAACGTTATTATCAGTAAATTAATAGCAGTGGATTTTGTAAAATTTATATAGAGTAACTTACAATTAGTAAATTTGTGACCCATTTCTCTTAAGTTGATTAATGTAAGTTAACTAAAACTAATTTTCCATTATAATAGTTACTGAATGCCGTTATTGCAACTTTTTTCAAGTATTTAACTTAGGGGTTTACTATCGGATGAAAATATAACAAATTTTTTAAGTATTTTATTTTGTTAATAAATATTTTCTGGTTGGAAATACATATTTCACTTTTAATCATTTGAGCAGGTAGCGTCGTCAAATTCGGTGATAAAGTGAAAGAACAAACGTGGAGATAACGCGACACGTAAAACTGAATGCGCTTTGGCTATTTTGTAATTTAAGAATAAATAAAGTCAGTGAACTCTTTGTGATTAACGTTCATAATTAAAATGGCGGAGCTATCCAAATATATGTAATTAAAGAAGTTTTGAAAATATAGAATTTAGATTCAGAGTGTATTACTTTTGATGACATGATTTTGATCTCGAATATTTTTAAGCATTTCTTAAAATGAAACTTATTAATTATTAATAGAACGCGTACTACGGGATTTTCGTAAACTTGTAAACGCATATAATATTTGTACAAATGACATATATTACAATTGACTACTAAATTGTGTTATTATCTAATGCTCTTTGTTATTAAATATACCTATCAGCAGTTTTAAGTCATTAAAAAAATTAACTCAATAAATAATTAATATAGAAACGAATAATTCGGATCGATATTTATTTCATTTTCTGTATTGATATGAAAATATCGGTTTTAATCTCTAAATTTTAAAAATACATTTTATTCTCATAGCTATTAAAATGGCTCCTTTTTTAATATTAAATTGGTGATATACACCTCCTCAATGCAATTTTTAAAAAAAAGACGGTCTTAATTTTGGTTAATGTTTATAATTTTTAAAATAAACATGAGTTGGAATGTAACAATGCGGGAATAAATAATTAACATTTATCAGTGTGAATGTACGTGCTGCAAAATAGTATATCATTTTGAATTGTTCGAAAAATGTGAAAATAACCCTACACCTATACTTCCTTTTTAACTCTCTCATAATTACCGTATATGACATAGGGACACACTAAGCTTAGCGTCGGTTCCAAAAGAGTCACCCAGATGTGTAAGGATGTAACAATTTGGCACATTTCAAGTTACACTAACAAGACTTTTAATTGTATATTTTAAACTTTTACTTTACTCTTATTGAAAAATAACAATGGCGGCAACTATGGTGGTTTCGAGGTAGGTTGTGGTAGACTTGTCAATAACCCCAAAAAATAAAAAAATTAGGGTTTTTTTTGGCAAAGCTGAAATTCATAAGAGTATTTGCCGTTAATAACACCCCAGCAGAAAATGGAACTTTGACTCTGGCGCGCCCATAAATATGTATGAATATAATATTATGGCACCCACCCTAACATCCATTCATTCTGCATGTAATTTAATTTTGCCTATAACAGCACGTATAATTGTACGGACGTATATTTGTACTGGCGTAACATGGATGATGGGGAGAACGAATCAATTATAAGGAAAGAAAGAGGAAAAGAAAGAAATTTACGTTTTTATTATAGGTGGTGAAGTTTTAATTGAATGAATAAAGATAGTAGTTCTATAAATTGATATTTTCATATACATATCCGTCTTTATTCCTTCGACATCATAATCAGAGTTATCCATAAGTCTGCGAGATCGGGTTTGTTTCCGAATGGATCAGTTTCTGAATAAATTAAATTTAAATATATAAATTGAACCAAGTTTAGGTCTTAACAATAATGGAGAGAATACGGATATAATTAAAATCAAATTACCTAGAAATTTTCCAATCAAATCGCTTCCAGAATTTAGAAAATGTTCTCCATCCAACCACTTAGAAATGTTTGTCGTTCTATCCATCTAACAGCTTCCTCGTTCTATCCACCCATATTCCAGTGGGTTTAATGGAGTGGCTTCTTTTTAGAAAATATTTTTTCAAATACTCGAGACATAATAGCTTCGTAAAAAATATTATTAAGGTTCACTTTTGCAGGGTGGTATAGAGCTGCATCAAAATTGCATATTTATTTATTGAAATATTAATTAACATTTTAGCCTTCTAAGAACTGATGAAAAGCTGGGATCTACCGTCATCTACGTCATTTGATTTTTTCTCAATATATATTTCATAAGTAAATTTTTGAATTACGTGGAAGTCTTTGTCACATATCCTCCACTAAATCAACATCATCAAGAGCTGAAAATATTTGTTAGTATTCAATATTTTTGCAATAAGATGAAGAGTCTTTTTTCCCGTAAATAAAAAGAAGCACTGTAATTGCAACCGCTAAAAGTGTGAAAAGCAATCAACTTTTTACTAAGTGATTCATCAACTCCACCTATATTTTTGTAATGTCAATACGCCGCTCATTATTACCTGTTTCTGTGAGTATCCAGATATGGGAAAAAGTATTCTTTAATTGTATGTTACAATTACGAAGTATTGTTACAATAATATCCGTATCAGAATCTGTTGGCAATATTTGATTGATCAGCAACACTTGCTGCGTGGGAAATAATTTTGGTGTCTCCTTTTTTATGCAACTTACAACATTAATTTTAAATAATATTTCATCCCATTTTTTATGCAACTTACAACATTAATTTTAAATAATACTTGATCCCATTTTTTATGCAACTTGCAACATTAATTTTAAATAATACTTGATCCCATTTTTTATGCAACTTGCAATATTAATTTGAAATATTACTTGATCCCAGTTTTTCATTATTTGTAATATAGGAATAACAATTTCTAAAACAGGAATGAATTAATTTATTGCCGTAATATGCTATTATTTCATCCCTTGCCCAATATATGGCAAAAAAATCAATGAGAGCGTCCTTAAATTTTATATTTTTAAATTCTTTGCAAAATATGCTAGTCTTATTTGATCAGGTCCAGAAGTAATATACTCTCTCTGTGGTGTTTCTCGTCGTAGAAACCATTCGTAAACTTTAATTGAAGTGTAAAAATTGATCAAATATTACGTCTATTTTTCGAGTTTGGATGTTTATTTCCAGCTGTTAGTTTAATTGTAAATATTGTGATTATTTTTTTAAATACGACAACTTTTTGTTTAAGTTATCAATCCTCAGCCCAAAATTAGTACTTTTTTTATTATATATTTTTATATCATCAATTTGTTTACGGATTATACTGAACAATTTCATCCGCAGACCTGCTCGCCAAATAATATTCGACCTAAAAAAATACTAGGTTCTTCTAACCCTATTCTTCACTGTATTTGTTATTGCTAACTTCCTTTCGATATAGATTAGTCAAATATGAATTAAAATTTGTTAACAAAAGTTACCTTCATGCTATTGAAAACAGCATTAAAATTAAACTAGCGGTTCTCAAGTTACCAACGGACAGATTGTATTACTCATGTTCGATGCATCGTTCTAGAATATGTTTGTAAAAAAAGTTTTTAAAAATATTTTTCAATAACATGTGATTTTTAATAGGTACAATATATTGAATATATTTGGCGTTAATTTTGTAGAAATTCATTATTCACAATTAAATGAAACTACGTGATGTAGTATTATTTCTACTATCTTTAATTTCTTTACCACGACCTAGGTTTCGTTGTATTACAACATCTTCAGGTGGGATATTAGCAAAGATTAACTCTTAGGAACAACCAACAGCATTTATATGTTTCAAACACAATAGCGGAAGACTACTTTGTGCGGATTTTTCCATTGTTTATGTTAGTGAGTTTATTGCAGGGGCGCAGACTAGGTTTTATTATATTACAGAGAGTTATACAATATACCAGTATTCTAGTTGGGGTAATAAATTCAATTGTTGTTATTATGTGAAGTTATACAATGCAAACTTTAGGCTGTATGTAATAAAATTAAATGGAAGTTATTGTCGGTAATATATTGCAAAGGCAAGGGTATTTGAAAGTAAGGCCAAGGTAATATACTAATTCTACATATCTTATTATCGGTAATATATTTATACAAAAGCAAGGGTATTTGAAAGTAAGGACAAGGTAATACACTAATTCTACATATCTCCGGTTTTGTGTATTCATATATTTATTTCTTTTAATTTTTTTTGTTTTTATTATATATACTTATATTTATATGTGTATTAATGCTGAAACAATTTCCAGGGTACTGTAGTATCAATATCAATATATTTATATTATATCTAGAAGATATTAAGAATGGGTGATGATATTATATTTAGTTGTTCATTTAATATATTGACCTTGATATCTTTTTTATGTCTGTTTATTTCTAATGTTTCTAGGATATTAAGTTTATTGCCTTTTGTATTTATTTGTAATATATAGGGGGCATTATCAGTATGGGGGTGATGGTTATTTTCAATGAGATCTTTAGCAAAGTGAGATGTGTCTGGTTTATTATTACGCCAGCTGGCGATGTGTTCTTTATATCTTGTATTAAAATCTCTTCCTGTTTGACCTATGTATACACTATTACAATCGTTACATTTAAGTTTATAGATACCACTCTTTTTATGTTTATCTATTTTTTCTTTATTATTAATAAGGGTTTTACCCAAGTTATTTAAGGTCCTATACGTACATGTTATATTATTTATATTTTTATTAGTAGTTAAGAGTTTTCCTAATTTGAGTGATACATTACCTATGTATGGGATAGATTTATAGTAAAAAAAAAATATAATATCATCACCCATTCTTAATATCTTCTAGATATAATATAAATATAAAACATTGATACTACAGTACCCTGGAAATTGTTTCAGCATTAATACACATATAAATATAAGTATATATAATAAAAACAAAAAAAATTAATTATTATACAATAAATTAAATAAATAAATAAATATATGAATACACAAAACCGGAGATATGTAGAATTAGTGTATTACCTTGTCCTTACTTTCAAATACCCTTGCTTTTGTATAAATATATTACCGATAATAAGATTTGTAGAATTAGTATATTACCTTGGCCTTACTTTCAAATACCCTTGCCTTTGCAATATATTACCGACAATAACTTCCATTTAATTTTATTACATACAGCCTAAAGTTTGCATTGTATAACTTCACATAATAACAACAATTGAATTTATTACCCCAACTAGAATACTGGTATATTGTATAACTCTCTGTAATATAATAAAACCTAGTCTGCGCCCCTGCAATAAACTCACTAACACAAACAATGGAAAAATCCGCACAAAGTAGTCTTCCGCTATTGTGTTTGAAACATATAAATGCTGTTGGTTGTTCCTAAGAGTTAATCTTTGCTAATATTCCACCTGAAGATGTTGTAATACAACGAAACCTAGGTCGTGGTAAAGAAATTAAAGATAGTAGAAATAATACTACATCACGTAGTTTCATTTAATTGTGAGGTACAATATAATTAGTATAATATAATTATATTATTTTCTAATGATGTTATCCATTATATGTGAAAATAACAGTTGTTACCACCTCTACTAAAAATAGGCAAAATCTTTCCTACACCAGATGTTTTACTATTAAGAATAATATGACACTCATGAATATACCGGAATAGTAACAGTAGAGAGAACAAAAGACCTTGGATGAGAGTGGGTGCGATATTATTATACATACGTATGGGCGCGCCAGAGGTAACATTCTGTCGATTGCCTGTATATTAAACCACAGAAAAAGTCTGCCGTTCTATATATAGGATTGGATTATTATAATTATTAACATATGTCAATTTCAGTTTTGTTAAAACACTTTAATTTTTTTATTCAGTCCCAAGACTTTGAATAGTGTCTACTTTGGAACCGCCATGGCTGTCAGCCATTGTTCGTTTTCAATAAGACTAATACAACGTTTTGAAGTATCCAAGTGACAGCCTTGTCCTCATCCTCATCCTTAACTTGAAATCGGTGAAATTTTAACACTTTTCACACCTTAGTGACTCTATAGGAACTGTCGTCGAGCTTAGTGAGTCTCAATTTCATTAATGGCTGGTAGGAGGTAGTCAATAAAGGAAATATGGTTTTTGTTCAAATACCTTAATTATGCGCATTGCTGGCTCTTAGACTATTAAGGAAGAGAACATAATTCAAATAAATGGTACGAAAACCTAGTGGAATAGCCAATATTTCAACTCATATTTACTACGTGTTTCCATATTTGGTCATTTCAGACGACACATCGTTTTATTTGTTTACGTCGCTTCTGGGTTCCAATTTTACGTAGACATTTTCCTACTTGAGGTAAATGGAATTTGTTGGGAAATTAATGAAAATTGGACAATTTAAACTGCACTTTTCTATTAGAGGAAGGAATCGTAGCTTAAAAGGAAACCGGGTTAGCGATTTTCTACGTTCAGTATTATTTTACAATTTTGAATTATATCATTGCTTTAATGAATACAAGGATTAATATTCATGAATTTACCTAAATAACGCTATAAAGTTTATAGAGATAGCGCCAAATATTAAAAGAAATCGGCTACTTTTACGAACGGATAGGACACTTGTAGGACACTTTAAAAAAACAAAGACTTAATGAATATTACTATATTGGTATTGCCAATGGAATTTATTAGCATTTTTACTAAATTTTATACACAATGATATATTACGATATGGTATTCTCACGTTATATATTAGAGTTTTTAGTAAAGTTTCTTGTAGAATTCTGGGAAAAAAAATAAAAAACCAAACAACATAAAAACTTTGTAATAACTTTTCTCATAACAGAGTTAGTGCACGATAAATAAAACTGCAAAAGCATTCGATTAATAAAAAAAATTTAAAACAAAATTTTAGTAACAATATGAGGCCTAAGTATATGATATCAAAAACATTTACGTTTATATCCTATGATATTAGAGTATGTAATGACTAGATATTTTAAGGAATGTATTACTAATCAGAATAAATCGTGCTCATGAGGTAAGGAAGAGAATTTTAATAATATTTGGTTTTAGATGTTGATATTTTAAAAACAACCAGGTAGTGCCTAGGCTGAAAATTATTAGTTACGACGAACAGAACGAGAATTTTCTTTACTACACGATGCAAGATTTCCACTCAATAATTGAAAAATAAATTTCGTAAATGAAATAATTAAAATGTCTTATCTAAGTTGCAAAGAATAAAAAGCTAGTATACCTAAAAGAAAATTTTGCAGGAATATATTATTAACATTATTTCCGTTTTATTATACTACATAATGTATTGAAATTGTCTTTTAGAGATTCGTTATCTAAGAATGAACATAATGCTATAATCGGAAGGGAAAAATTTAATTTTATATAATACAATGGTTTAAAATATATACTGTTATTTTATATTTTGGTTCAATTGATATTCTATTTTGGATAACAAGCTAATGAAGAGACGGAGAAATTTCCTAGTAATTTTATTTTTGAAGGTAGACTAAAAAGAAAATTGGTTCGCTAAAAGACTCGGGATCTTATTAGCTTGTTAAATGAAAATAAAACGAGTCTAAAGGTTATATTTACATATTCAACAAAATTCCGCATTGGCTTCGCACGACCTTTACAGTTTTCACCGCTGTATTTATTTTCGACATAATTCTGATCTATTTTTGAGTTTGTCGAAATATTTATTGAATGAAAATTTTAGGTGTAAAGAAAATACGTCACATTCAATATACGATCTTGATGAAATTAAAGGTTTCTGTAACACAATTCATATAAATTTTTACGAATCGTGTTACAAAAATAGAATGTGATTTGTTTTGATACCGCCTAAAATTAAGATCGATGAGCTGTTGTGTTTAATTATATCGAGATCTCGCAAAATTACTTCATCATTAGTCACATTAAGCTTACATGATAATGAGTTCGAGTTCTTCATTAGTCCTTTATCATAACATTAATTTCAATACAGTTTCCTATCGCATGTCAATAAAATTTCCTATCGTATGAACAAGAATTACCATATAGTTCCCAGTTGTATGAACATCAGTCTTGTTCAATTCCAATGCATGTATAGATCCCTAGCTTTTTCTTTATTAGTTCGGTTTGAACCTATTTTGATTTGAAAAAATATCTCTATTTAATATTGTAATTTTCCCTAAATTAACTCTTATATAAAATATACTATACGGCTGTATTGCTAGATACTATGTAATATCTTCAACATGTCATTGCAATTTATTTAAACTTGTTTAATTGTCGAATAATTTAGATAATTATCTATTTAGGAATACATAGGTGAATTTATGAAAAAAGGCGTATTATATATAATTTTAAGACCTTTTATTAGTAATCAATTATATCAAGGATAATTCTAATTTGCTACTAGGTAAAAAAGTCGTCGAAATCCATTAGAAGCTCTCGATGGATTCATTGTAGTAGGGTCACCAGAACTGCACGGAATCTAAAGTTCGATAGCAGGTCAAATATAGTAAATGATACAATACGCGATCCATGAACACTTGACAAATTTAAAAAGCACATCACTTGACTTCGTTCGAGAAGAGTAATTTAAGAAGATCGCAGAGTTTCGTATGACGTCACGCATTATCTGCCCCTATCCATTGTATACGCGCGACAGCGCTCGTTCATCTTAGACTGAATATATTGTTGTACTTTGTCCTTATGTTGCTCATAGTGAAAATTTTGTAGTCTTTACGTGATGACATTGTACACGTGAGCTGAATGCGACATGGCGACATTTTCTAGAAAATTGTACAAGTTACAAGTTGTTTTTCCCAAGTTTGCTAAAGTCTCTCATAGAGCGGCTGTAGCAAACTTGGGAAAAATCTTATCGAAATATAGTTTAATAAAAGTGGCTGAATAACAATGCTAATGTTTAATACTAATGTCATCTTGGTAGTAATTTCTAGTCGTTTCGTGATAATTGTATTGTACTTCCTGACAAGCTGTTCTCGTTTTATATTTTGCCCTTGCATAGAGACGATGAATATTTCCATTTTATTTTTATTTATTCTTGGAATATAACATTACTATTATGTTTATTTCATATTTATATTCTTTAGCCGTTTCAATAAATGTCGATATGAATTAATGCAATTAATATGTTTTCATGTCATTATTGCTTAAGTATTTTATTTGTGATTAAAATATTAGAATTTTCATAAATTAAAGTAAAAATATAAACGCATTGTTTTTTGTCTGTACCATTTTCAAGTGCCATATTTTCCCATCAAACATAGAAACACAATTTTTAAGCACCTATGGAAAAGTGCATAATTAACTAGCATTACATCGGCTTGTAATTTAATAATCACTTATGCTATTTAAACGTAGTTTTCGTTTGCTTATATTTATATTAAATTATATTGCCAATTAACAATTAAATGAAACTACGTGATGTAGTATTATTTATACTATCTTTAATTTCTTTACCACGACCTAGGTTTCGTTGTATTACAACATCTTCAGGTGGGATATTAGCAAAGATATACCTAGGTCGTGGTAAAGAAATTAAAGATAGTAGAAATAATACTACATCACGTAGTTTCATTTAATTGTGAATAATGAATTTATACAAAATTAACGCCAAATATATTCAAAATTATATTGCATTTATTGGTTTAAGGAAAAGCGGTAATGATATTAACATCATGCGATGTACTATTTATATTAGTTGAAAGGTTTTAAAACGAAATACATCTTTTCTTTTAAGTAAACGCATATGGTATGTTTCAAAAACTTATTCAAGTATTCTTTAGAAAGAGTGAATAATTAAAAAATATCGGAAAATAATTATCAAAAGAGTTTATGAAAATAGTATTTTTTTTCTTTATAATAATTATTTTCTAATTTTGAAGCAAACGAGACCGTTAGATTCATTGTGGTTACTGATAGCATATATACATTTACAGAAATCATTCATAACCATGAATTAAATTTATTAAAATTAATTTTAAAAATGCAAGAAACCATCTTTCCTGCCGTTTGAAGTTTTGATCAAGTCATTTCAGTATAAATTTGGAACAATTGACGACTTTTGTATTGAGTGGAAAATTAATTGAATTAAGTCACTTGGTTAAATTCTACTATTGATTATTTAATACATAATGTATTGCTATTCATACACATTGATTATCTTTTTAAATGCTAAAATATTATTTATGTATTTTAATTGCAAATAAAACTTTCAACAAGAGAATAGATATAATCCTTGGAACTTATTCCTTATGTAAATCAGAAACAGTAACTGAATATACTACAAGATTTTATGTCATTGTTGTTAAGCGAAAATGTAATTACAATTAAATTATAGCACTCGTATTTTTGGTAAACTTTATTTCCAGTTACATACATGATGCCACATTATGCCTAATAAAAATTTATAATCTTTTTGCTTGATTTCAAACTACAGCTTTTATTTTTGTTTTTTTTTTAATTTTCATATTCTTTTCAATTTTTCGAAAATAAAAAAATATATTTTTATTTCATTGATATTTTTTCATAGCAATATTTTTTTAAGAAATACTGTTAATTAATAGCATGCGTATACGATATATTTTAAAATAATGTGCGCTGATGTGATATTACAATCTTTTTATATTTATTTTATTGCAAATTAAATAAAAAATAATTGGATGTGAAAATTATTTACACTTACTATTGTCAGCTGCTTCACTGGCAGCGATGAAGGTCTAAATTTGATTATTTCAACTAAATAGAATAACGGAACAATTTATTTATGTATCAAATTTCTTTGTTTCGCAGATTTTTTCTTAAAAATTACAATTGCTAATGAAAAGGGCTGGCATCTTCATTTTCTAAACGTGCTACCTATTAGATTTCAGCACTTCGTTTCTGTTTTTGTTATATTAATTATCTATTATTTTTGCTTCATTTTTAATCTAAATTTTTCATTTTTGATTCAGAATGAAAAGTAATATGATAAGTGATACTTGCACAATTTTTTCCAAATGCTCGATTTTTACTGCTCCGTTTCTTTAATGGTGTAGAAATTTCCACTGATATTTTATATAATACGAATATTAATGACAATAATATACATAGACACAAGTTGGTTATGATAGTTGCAAATTCTCATAACCGTCAGCGAATCGGTGTAAAAAATCGTTTAAATGTATTAGAAATAATTGACCTGCCCAACTGATAACTCGTTTCGATTACATCTTCGTAAATGCGTTTAATATAATACATGGGTAATGAATAAAAAAGAAGTTTTAAATCAAAAGGATAACGATATAAAGGAACTAGTTATTTTGTATCTTTGAGAAGGGATAAATATTTAGTACGGGTATCAAGAAAATATTATGACATTTACATACACTTGTTCTTGTTTCTTGTATCTCTCATAGTAATTGTTTTGTAATAATTAGCATAATTTTGAATAAGGGGCTTATATTTTACTGAATTCTGTACAAGTATTATATCAATTACATGACTTTTATAAGGTATTTTTATTACCATAGATATTGACAGGATATCTTGTTAAAGAATATTCTATTCTTTCTTATTTTAAGGTTTAAAATATAATTATGGCAAGGTAGCCCGAAATAAACAGAAATATTTTTATCTTCTTTTGTATTAAATTTTAAAGAAACAGCAAAATTAAAAGAAGCAAATTGAAATTAATAAATATTAGGTGTTTAAGTAAGAAAAAACTCTATAGGTTTCAACACGCATGACTTTGATATTTCCACTTGAAAGCGTGAGTTTGGAGAGCAAGTGGAAATCTAGTTACTATCATAAGAACACACTGAATATATACATATCCATATGCGTATCCGAATCAAAGTTACCTGGGAAAAATTAATAATACCTAAGAATTTACCTGAGAGTTTTCTCATTATTTGAAGCAAATTAAAAATCAAATTAATTCTTTTAAAAATCACTCATCCTTGTTACTAATGTGACATCATAATAAATAGACAAGAGTCTATTATTTTTAAATATATTACGTGCAGTTTCTGGCCACTGACTATTGATTTTTCTAGTGTTATATACATCTTATTGTAAAACATATGTAACAAATTAATGTGATTAGGGGATCAAAAAAGCAATGTGTAAGCAATATATGCGCATAATTGTAAAAGCGATAATTCTCAATCAAAATAAATGTATAATTTGAAAATCCTTGTGAGAAAGTAATTTTCGCTCCTCATAGTAATTTAGTGTTTCTTTCTTAGTAGAATGCTTTGATACGCATTAACTATATGAATAGGCTGTAATAGGCTTTAGTAAGTTTACATCGGTACAAAATTTTCCAACGCAGCAGTTTGACAATGAGAATGACTGTATAATATTAGGTCACACCAAAACCAGGGGAATTCAACTTTTTTCGAATGCAAAGAATAAAAAACCAAGGAAGACAACGTGAAAACAATGCCATTATATTTCATATAAATATCTCAAATAAATTTTTCATTAAACCATTTCAAATATGAAACTGTTCGTATTTCCAATGTTTCAGATAATACGCAATAACATTATTGTAATATGAACCACATATATTGAAAAAAATAGCGACATAAAAAGATCGCTTGCAATGAGCAAACTAAATCCGATTGTGAGTAAGACTAAAACTCACCACTGATTGACTAATGGATTAACGGTAATGGAGTCACTTCACTCCATTAAAATCTGATTGTGAAAATGGAGCGGTTTAATTATTAACCTCAGTATATTAGCCGTTGCCATGATGTGTTGGGTCGATCACAAGGCATATGCCCTTTAACGATGCGGTACACCCGGGTTCGATTCCAGATTGTTTGTCGAACGGGGCTGGACTAGTATTATGGTTGGCTGTAAAAGATTGCTCTCGTACCAAAAAGTCCGCCATATGTTTCAACTAGATACATTAAAGTAGATAAATATTATTATCATCATGTTAAAGTGACGTGCATCTTAATAAAATCGACGTTTCTCCTTAAATTTATTCCAAAAATGTTAAAAGTAGGTTATGACAAAACTCACAGATTATGATGATTGCATTACACATAAAATAGAGAATAGCAGCAAATGAGTCGATTGAGCTATAATCAGTATATAATTAAAAATTTCAAGGGTCGTCTGATCAGTAATATTAAATAAATTTGTAACAATATTTTTTTTATAAATCGGTAACGATCAAAAGTTTAAATATTATATAGATGCTTGTATAAAAGTAAGAGTATTTGCACATTGATGACCCAGAAATCGACAAGACGAAAATATAATTAAAAAAATTATTACTCGCATTTTTAAATTGATATTCTATCCTGAAAACTGAATTTTTAAATAGAAACCAGCGGTATGGATTTGGCCCACCCAATAACAATGACTGTTTTTTAGCTTAAAGGCATTGTTTCAAATCTACAAAACTACAACTGATCTATACTCATCACCAAGCACAACCATACACTCAAATATAATAAAGATATTTTGTAGATACTGTACTCACAACTCGCAATAATTTTATAGGACACACAATGTAGTTAATAAATAAACAAATACATAAAATTTTCTACGTTACCAAATGGTTTTACTCCCGAATTTTATAAATTTTATCAAGTATGAAATTTCACTATAAAAATCTAAAAAATTAATAACTAAACAGTGGTCTTCAGACGATGTAACAACATAAAAATAAAAATTACATATAATTTATATGTATAATGACAAATCGACCGTCAAACCAAGTTAGTTTCGGAAGCTTCGTTAACTTTATGTTATTTCCATATTCATAATTATATTTTTGTTAACTTGGTAATAAATTATTTCCAATTCATTCCTGATATATCTAGTGTCTAATAGCATATTTCCCACCAAAGAGAAAAATGGGGAATCCTTTTACAAGGCCTATTAATAGGAGTCTACATCTACATGATATTTGCATCTGAGATTTATTAGAATGAAAATAAACAAACTTTTCCAATACCACTCCGCGTGTTTGCAATCTTGTGAACACTATTAAATTGGTAAGCCTCATTTAACGTACTAATATCTTTTATTCGGCGGAGGAATGAGAAGAAAGAGTAATTCAGAGACGGTATAATATATGGTACCTTTTTATCCATAAATATATATCTACAATGTGTCATAAATTATTGTAAACTATTAACATTGAAAATATTATCGGCCACTTTACAGCCCTAGACTAATTTCCTTAAGCACTTTGTGCCTAACAAAAAGTATATTTTCAGATTCAGTAACATTGGATGATCATGAAACTTGAGAAGCCACAGTTTTTAAACTAATATCGTGAGTTCTAAGCAGTGATTCTGTAACCGAACTCCACATTCTACTTTGTCAGCCTCATACTGCAGTGGTACGACTTCTCTTGTGAACTTATATGTACAGTGTAAATCAACCAATTTATGCGATTTTATAATGTACCAAATGAAACCGGTGGCAAGTGAAATGTAACATCAATATGTATGTGTGGGTGTGCATATACATGAGAAAGAAGAGAAACGTCGACTCGGCATCAATTCAAAAAACCTCTAGCAGTTGCATTATTGTGCAAATTTATTACAGTTCGAAAACGACATTGTGCCGCAAAAGTTTCGAATGAGTAGGTACTCTTGTGCTCATTATTTTACACTTTTCAGCGCATTTCTTAAATTTGAAGAAATTTGCAGTTATTTTTATTACGTCAAATTTTTTTTAAAAAAATTCTATTAATATTACTTATTTTATCTCAGGACTAGTCATTTTTGTTTTCATTTTCAGTAAATAATTTATAATTGGACCAAAAAAATATTTTCTACGATTCTTTTTGCTACGAACTCAGCTTATCCAAAATTTATTGATTGGAAAAGATTTGCAATTTTACATCACGCTAATAGCAGGAAGTGCTTCAGGTATAATAGGTGGTATGTCGAGTACAGCCAAACGGTTCCAGGCTCTTCGGGTATACTCGGCGTTAAGCCAAATATGGCAGAACGACAGCATCAAACCGTCGATTTAGTAGGTGTATTTTTTTTACCCAGTGAAGTGTTGGATTTTTTATTTATTTATTTATCTACTTTAATTTATCTAATTGGTACTTATGGCTGACTTATTGCTACAGGAGCAATCTCTTACAGCCAACCATAACACCAGTCCAGCCCCATTTGTCGAACGGTCGGGAATCGAACCCAGGTCCCCGCGGTGCGCCGCATCATCAAAGACCGTATGGCTTGTGTGGATTACGTACAGAACCTGCTTGAAGTCTGGGTTTAAATCTCAATGCTTGTATTTTTTCCTTATTGACTTTATTTTAGGAAGTATTATATTTTTATTGAATTTAAATCATAAATATATTTTCATCACATGTTTGTTATAAATTTAATCAATTTTAATAAGTTATTTTTTTAATTGCATACATAGGTATACAGACATTTCCTCTTACAAAAAAAAAACAGATTGTCGGCCGTCTTTGTTCGAATCCCACTGCTCAAATTCTTTTTTGTTACTTCGTTATAAAAATATAATTTATGAACAAAATTCATATAAAACTCTCTATCGTCCACTCTCGGAGCACACTCAGTAGTTAAATGAAGACGTTTATTTTTCTATTGAAAAATTCTAAAGGTAATTGTGAAACTTTTTTAAATTAATTGACCGTATTTTTAAGTATTAATATATCGTATTTATAAAATTTTTATTTGGTGTCAAAGTGGATAAAACATTACCACCTGATAAAACATTACCACTGTAGAGGTTATACATTTCTACAATTAGTGATAGTTATTTTTGTATTTGAATTTTCGTATTTAAAATTTTCAATGTACCCATTAGAGTGATTACGTTGGTTGATACAATAATTAATTAATTTATTTATTTTATATGTCATTTATCTCAAAATCGTTGTTTTGATAAGCTAATGTTGTTCTAATCTGTGAATTTAAGTTCATTACAGTGTCCACGGTATAATTATAGATGGCTAATGTCGAACGATATTACATCCTAATTTTACCCGCTAATTAAATCGTTTGCAACAGGGCTATCAAGTGTGGATCAATAAATAGTTCAAAATAATAAACGTGTCAGAGACAAATAATAAAACTATAGAATATGATTATTCTCATAGTCGAAATCGAATCATGATTATTAGTAGAAGTTCAGATTTAAAAAGTTATTTAATTAGATGTCTTCGATGAAAATAAAAATGTTTTACATTTTCATTGATAACTCAAGAGACGTAGCTTTGCTAATTTTTTTTATTTTTATGTAGTTTGTCATATGAATTGTTAAAGGAAATAGGATTGATATTACACATGATTTAAACGTTTTTTATTTGAAATATACCTTTCATTACCGTTATTCTACTTATAATTTGTTTCTACATATTTATATTATATTTTGAAATAGGAATAAAAAATGGTGCTGTGAAATTCTTCAATTAATAATATAAATCTTTGAATATCTATTATAAGGGTAGTATTTTATGAAAAAAATTAGTGAGCAAAATAAAAATTAGTGAGTAATAATATTTGTCATTTATTTCAATTAACTTTACAATGAACATATTTGTAAGTTGGTAATATTATAATTAGAAATAAAGGAATTTTATTTTTAGGCAACTAGCCTTAAAAAGAATTAGATTCTTTTGTCATATTTTTTTATTTTTTAAAAATTTTATGGTTGCATTGACAATATAAAATAATATTGAATACTAATTTTGTCAATCGAAGATAAAAACAAAACAGGTATATATATACACCCGCCCACATGTAGATTAGTAAATAATATTAAGTCATTTTGATTTGACCATAGCCAAGTAAAGAAAAATAATTAGGTATAAATTAAGTGAATAAAAAAAAAATTAAAAATTGAGATAGTTAAAAGAAAAGGGTATTAATTAACTTTTACTCAACACGACTTTAATTAATTTTTGTTGTCATTTCTATCACTCATAAAATATTGTTACATTCTTTATATGTGCTTCAAGAGTTTTTCATTATTTAATATAATATATTACGTTGGTAACTAATAAGTTCACCATTTCACTAAATAAAGTAATTTTAATTCCTATGTATAAATAATAAAATAAATCTTCAATTATATATGCACATTTTTATTCATAACATGTTGCTTGTAGAGGTGAAATTCCTCCTTCCATGATACTTTTAGCTTTTACTGAAAAATAAGTTACATTTTACCACAAAGAGCACACATTTTAAAAATAATATTTTCACCCTAAGATCTAAACATAAGGTGATCTGCGTTTTTAGTTTTAAAATTATCTTGAATTCTGTCTGAAAATTTATATTTCAGGTCATTCCCTTATTTTACTTCCAATTTTCTTTTGTCACGTGAATAATTAGACAGCGAGCGAAAGAGATGTTAGTTGGAGAAAGATAATTATTGTCATTTTGCACGCCTCACTTTTAGTTTGTGAAGTGGAACACTATCGTGTAATAAAAATAAACTACAAAAAAAATAACTGAAAATCATGAAACAATAAATTAGTCCTTTTAATAATAGTCATAGCCTGAATTTTCATCTGAATTTAGGGAAATCTGCGTTGTAAAAAGCTATTTAATGAATTCCCTTTCAAAAACATAAGATATTCAATTCAATTCTATATGAGTACGGCGATGACTTAGATATAGCCGTGGTCGCATGCTGCTATGTATGTAAAGACTATGTCTGTGTACATATGTACATGTATAAATAAGGCTAAGTATGTATGTAAGTGAGTAAGTTTGTTTTGCCACTATGTTGTATGTGCCCTTTATGTACTTGTTATTACGGCGGCATGCGACCACGGCTATATCTGAGTTATCATCGTACCCATACAGAATAGAATTTATTTTTAGCGAAAAATTCAGGTTATGACGTTTATTGAGTGGAATATTTTTCTTTGTACTTTATAGTTAGTTAGTTTTATCCGTAGTCGGGTTCTAGTTATTTAACTTTTATTTTGAATTACAACCTTTACTATTACTTAAATCTATTGCGTAATGGATCTTGTGTCCTCATGGAATTAGAGCCTTGATTTTAATGATGATTGTGGCGGACAGTTTTTAAATCAGATTGACTGAGCAAACGATCTAATTTTTTTCAAGATTATTATCATGGGATTACCTAAACAATTTAGAGTTGCCAACTTATTTACAAAGAAGCTTTGTAAAGTTTTAATTCGACTTAATGTGACGTAAACTTGCCCTTTCGTAAAAACTATTTTACCGAGATCTATTACGGCTTTTTCAGGAGTTTATCTTTGAAGTTCGAGTATAGTGACGCTCTACGACAATATTAACGGAAACATGGTTCTAGTGATTTTGACAGCCCTCCTTAGATCATCTTATTCTTAGTTTGGAGTCTCAATTCTACTTAGATCTGATAAAAGATGATTACACATTGTTGAGCCATCAAATTTAATATTGATAACATTGAGTAATTCTCCTCAAGCTGGTCCTGTCTGAGAGGTGACCATTCGATACTTTTAGTAACACCCATTACTTTAGTGACCATTTTATTTCGTACACTCAACTTTTTTTTCGGAGTGTGACTCGTGATTATATAATTAATGATGAATTAGAAATCTACATATGTTTGTAAAGAACTATGACAGTATTTTTCTTTCCCGTAGCTACTTTTTTATTGTGTAATATTCATCTCCTTATTACGTAAAATGGAAAAATTATACCGTTACACCAAATATATAAGGGAATAAACTTCATACATTCGTGCTAACTTCATTCCAAAATTAAATCTTTCTAGAAAGTGCTCAAGTAGTTAAACGAATAAAACATTCATAAAACGCCATCAACCAACTCGTTCATATCATTTTAATTTTCCTAATGTATAATAAATATTCGGCTAATGCACACTTATCTCATTTCCAGCCTTCTATCCAACCAGTACCTGATTATTTCAAAGCTGTCATTAGAAAAGAGCCACCTAAGCACGATGAAGGCAAAATTCAAAACATATTTAGACTGAGATGGATGAAAGCTGCAGTACATGATCAATGGAGGCAAGTGACACGTGATATTTCACAATATTCACAGGACATCCCTGCGAAGGATTTATTTATGATTAAGGGCACACAAATCACAAGCCCCTAGGAGGATTTAAGGAGATACGCTCCATATCATCTACTTTACTCGACTTAGTTATTGAAGCTATACTAGCATTAATATTATTTTAATGAGGTGTAAATGGTCATCTTTGAAGTTCAAAACGGATTTGAACAATTTTATTGGAGGGTTTAATAAATACTTTAAGAGAATTACTTTAGAAATACTTAAAGTCTGAATGGTAAATTCTTATTAAAATTGTAAATTTAAAAATATAAAATTAACGCAAATAAAAAATATCCGATATATTTTGTAAAATGATTGTAAAAATTCAGAGTATTAATTAGGAAATTTTTTAAATTTAATATTGGAAAAAAAAATTAAATTGGAATTGAAGTCGTGTTTAATATTAACTAATAAATCCATAAATTTTCAGAGATTTTTGGAATTTAATAAAAAACTTCACAAACTGTGTGGGTATTAAAGAGCATAGCGTTCGAGCTTCTCTTTACTTAATAAGTTTCGGCGAGGCAATTAAATTTCGGGATATATTTTCGTGATTCGTGAATTCTGTTTGACACAAAAATGAGCAACAAGTATTGTCTGTATCAGCACCGATTCAGTACAAGAAGGAACTTTTGTGTCTTATTATTTTGAACCATAGTGACCTCCTTTTTAGATAAATTATATAAAATATAAACGAAATAAATTCTAGCTTAATTTCGCCTTATTTTCACTTTAATTACCAGACTTGATAAAACTCCACCTCTTCTATTAGGGTCTCGAGGAATGTATTTAGGCTTAGGGGCTTGGTTATATGTTTTTTGCTCAATAGAAATATCAACAACTTTTATATTGTAATTTTTTTATGTTTTGCCAATAATTTAGTTAATTTATTTCATTATCGCAATCTTTGATATTTCTAAGAATGGAAACAATGTGAACGACTTCAGAGCAATGAATTTCTTGTAACCTTATATACCATAGGACGCTCTCTGAATCATTATGTTATTTCCCATAGGATGCTCTCTGGATCAGGACGAATCTAAGGACACCCATTTGTGGAAGTCAATTTAGAAGTTTAGTACGTACGAGCAAACTAACTTACTAAAATGCGTACATACATAGCCTGTGAAATTTATAACCCTTCCTCTGTCGTACTCGGTTAAGAAACACTTTTATTTAATGTGTAGGAAATTTATTGGCAACTTTTTTCATTTTCAAGAATTATAAACTTGCTTTTCTACTGGCTTACGAGGTCATGAGAGTGGTTCTGTTAGATAAGGCGAACTTAAGCTAGAATTGATTTGGTTTTTATTTTATTTAATTTATCTAAAAAGGCGGTCACTATGGTTCAAAATATTACGACACAAAAGTTCCTTCTTGTAGCGTGTTTCTGGATCGGTACTGGTACAGACAATACTTGTTGCTCATTTTTGTGTTAAACAGAATTCACGAATTACGAAAACATATCTCGAAATTTAATTGCCTCGCCGAAACTTACTTATTAATTAAAGAGAAGATCGAATGCCGCGCTCTTTAAATCCACACAATTTGTGAAGTTTTTTATTAATTTCCGAAAACCTCTGGAAATTTATGGGTTTATTAGTTAATATTAAACATAATTTCAATTCCAATTTAATTTTTTTTCTAAAACTAAAATAAAAAATTCTTAATTGATACTCTAATTGAATTTTAAAAATCATTTTATATAATATATCGGATATTTTTTTAATTGCCTTAATTTTATATTTTTAAATATACAATTTTAAAAAGGATATAACATTCAGCTTTTTAAGTATTTCTAAAGTAATTCTCTTAAAGTATTTGCTAAACCCTCCAATGAAATTGTTCAAATCCCTTGTATCATTCGTACCTCATTAGATTGATATTGCTGTGAGTATAGCTTCAATAACTTAAGTCGAGTAAAGTAGATGATATGGAGCGTATCTCGTTAAAGGGTCTAGAGGCTCGTGATTTGGTGCCATTAAGCATAAATAAATCCCTCGCAGGGATGTCCCGTGAACATTGTGAAATATCACGTGTCACCTGCCTCCATTCATCATGTACCGCAGCGTTCATCCATCTCAGTCTAAATATGTTTTGAATTTTGCCTTCATCGTGCTTAGGTGGCTCCTTCCTAATAACAGCTTTGAAATAGTCGGGTACTGGTTGGATAGAAGGCTGGAAATTAGTTAAGTGGACATTTTCCTAATATTTGACAGAAATTAGGAAAATTAAAATGTTATGAACAAGTTGTTATATATGAACATAGCGTTTCGTGAAAGTTTTATGCGTTTAACTGTTAAAATCCTTTCTAGAAAGATTTAATTTTGGAATAAGTTATCAGAAATTTATAAAGTGTATTCATTTATATATCTAGAGTATCGGTATAATTCCTGCACTTTCCATAATGAGATGAATGTTTCACTATATAAAAAAATAGCTATGGGAAAAAAAATATTGTCATTGTTTTTCACAAATGCTCATTTTTAAATCACCAATAAATATAAAATCAATTAGACCGTTAATTTAAATAGCCATTAATTATATTATCGTTTAAAAAGGAAGTTAAGTATAAAAATATTTTTATGGAATATATGATCATTATATATTTTTTCCTTATATTGTTTATTGCTAAAAATTCCAATTATTAACAAATGTTGACGTACCAAATCTAATTGATAAGTAATATGCTTTGAGAGCCACAGATTTCAAATAAAATAAAAAAAAATGTTGAATATAATTTTTTTATAGTTAATTAAATTGACCATTGTTTTATTAAATAGCCGAACGAATGAAGTGAAGTTCTCATTAATAATGAGTATAGCGCTTATCGTATAAGAATATATCGAAATATTACTGTCAAATGTCTCTGGCAAAATTATTTTTTATTATGGCACTTAAGAAAGTTAATAATTTAATACATAAGGGATTTTCGATAAATGAGGTGAAAATTTAAGTTATTTTTGGGAATATCATTATGAAATTAAATATAAATTAAATTTGATTCATATTTTATTAAACAATTAAATATTTAATTGTTATAAAAACAATTTTACCTTAATTTCTCTTTCCTATTTTTAGTTTTGTACCTTTAAGTTTTAATACCCAATTTATTAATAAATAAAATAACTAGACAATTAGTATAATAGCTAAAGCTGCTTTAGAGTAAATTCTACTGAAAGATTGGCGATTAAACTTATTTACATGAAAACTCCAAATAAGGTTTTGATCGACCAGCAAGCACATGTTTTTGATGATTTGCGAGTTTGCTAATATAAAGCTTTAAAAAAAAATTTAATATTGATAATGTGTACTTTAAACTTCAACGAATGAGCATTAGGACCATTTCACATATTCCTGTAGTGAACTAAAAAAGATTCACATTAAACAATGCGTAATTGAAGTGAATGGAAAATATAGAATAATATCAGGAATCATAAAAGACGACGTCTAACTAATAATTTAGGAAGTGTAACCTTGTATGTATATGCGGAAATTAGTTGCTTTGTGTACTTATCTCGTTTTTACGGCACTATTCAAGTAACGCCCATGAAATGTTATATTCAGTTATTGATTTCTGTGGAAATCTTCATAGGAAACTTTTTAATCCCGAAGAGAATTGCATACTTTTTACTTAAAAATTCACCTCATTACGAGCAGGAGCATGAATTAAGGTGAAAGCTTGAACTTAATTAAGTATGTAGTAACATTTGATGGCAACATATCAGCTTACACTAGAAGTTATCCACTGTCGATTCCTTACCCATTTTCAACGCTGAATGGCAACTTTTTCGCAAGGATATTGTTTCTAAATTATACCATCAGTTTCTATTTTTCCACGCAAACTGAGTCACAGTTCAAAGTCAGTCAATAAATATTTTAAAAAGTAGTGGTAAATGAACAACAGCTTCCAAGATCACGAAATATGTCTTTCTTTACTATGTTTTACTCATTTTGATAGACTGAATACATTTAATATGATACGTTAATAAAAAAAAGGAATTTTGAACTAATATGGACCGAAATAAGATCGAAATGACCAAATTAAACTTATATTAAATTTTTTAAATTAACAATCATGCATGGAAAGACATGCTATAATGAGTGAATTTATGTCTAGCAAGTACATTAAATAACTTTTTGGTCTAAACTTAATAAATTTTATATCTATAACATTTCCATTAAATAAAGGAATTTACTTTAACTTATGGTATATTTACTAAATATTCGTCAAAAATTCGTACATTGTTTTTGATACCAATTTTTTACTCATATGATGCATAAGTTTTCCTTCAATCAAAGTGAATTAAATACAATCCATTGGTAAAATTAGGAATGGAAAACTCAGCAAGTCATTTGTGCTTATTTGAACTGCGGATAAATACTTTGAAGTCATTAACATATGTCATTCAACACAGGTAACTGTATCATATATAGCAAAATGGAATGATTCAGGTTTTTTAAGTGATTGTTTATAATATTTTGTTTAGTTAGTGATAGTTATAATATCATCTATGCAATGTAAATATATATATATATATATATATATATATATATATATATATATATATATATATATATATATATATATATATATATATATATATATATATATATATATATATATATATATATATGTATATAAATATATATATGTATATATAAAGTCGAAAAGTGATAACTGAAAATAAGCATAATTATAAATATAAAAAATGTTAAGTTTCCGTTAGAAGTAAAACTCATTTTAGCGCAATCGGAAAATTAAACTTAAAAAACATAAATTCTAATAAAATAAAGCTAAAAACTCTTGCTATCGATATTAATTACTTTCCAATCAAACTCAATCTCTTAATTGACGGTAACTCTTGAATATTTAATTATAAACGGGTATTAATTCGTCGAATGTCTTTTATCAAATAAAATATTTATCTACATAAATGCTTTAATAAAAAGAGGGATAAATTCGAGTTAATTACCGTTGTTATGTAAATTTATTTTTCGGTAAGAAAATTTCTGAGGGTGATAAATTCTTATTTGCCACTTTTCATGATGATATCACGGGATTGGAACAATATTATAAAATCACGTTTAGCATTTTGTAGTTTATATCGGAATGTTATGTACACCGTTTACTTATTTAAAGCTACACAATTTGCTTTGTAACAAAATCCATTGAAAATCATTCCTAACGACACACTTAGGCCATGTGAGATGTAATAAAGCAGTTATTTACTAATAAAGTAAATCGATATGTTGGATACCAATACAGTTTGGAAAGAGATTCTTCTGCGAGGGTTCCGTTTACAGAGCTTTGCTATTTAACGATGTGAAAAATTAAACTTATGGTAATTAATGATTATTTAAAAAGTCAATTTCATCTATTTAGTACTTTTTAATTTTGTAGTCGTTAAAATGGCATGGAAGAGAAAAGTAAAGAAAATGAACGAGAATACGTTTTCTTCAAATTGCGCTATAATGAAAATATTTTAAATACAATTCGAAAAAAGATTATGTAATTTTTTTTAGGAGAAAGGTATGAGTAAAAAGTTCTTTTGTCGTAACCAAAAACTGATTAAAGTTTTAGGGTTTGCGTTATAGTTAAAATTCCTTTCAGACATGATCACTTTTACTTAAGGTACTTCTTTCAAGATGGTCTATCACACTGTACATAGGCAAAACTAAATCTCAGGAAATAGCAAATTTTTTGATTTAATTGTTCTCAAATTTCCATACATTATTTTACTAAATAAGAAATTAATAAATTAAAAATAATTACGGGTAATACTATTTTAATTTTTGTTACATTCTCTAAATAACTAAATAATTATCTTAAATATCAATCATTGATTTCACAAATTAATACAATTGTTGGAATTGAATTTTTCAATATTAAGGATCTTAGGGAGAGGCGAATTTTTATTTCCTGTTGGAAAATTTAAGCGATATCTGAAGTACTTAAATAAGGAAGAAATTATTTTCAGTAATGGAGATATTTCAGATTTGAATTAAAAATTATTGGATCAAATATATTTCACGACTAAATTTTAAAAGTTTCAGAATTAAATTTTATAAAATCTATAATTTCAGACCGGATATATTTTTCGTAATTTAGAACGTCATACTCATATACTGGAAGTAATTGTAAGGTAAAAAATTGCTTTACGCGTTAGTCCACAAATTGTTCATTTTTTTCTTCGAACTAGTACTGCATCAAAGTACATAATTTTTATCCAATTACCTAATAGATAGAAATAAATTTGGTTTGTTACGACAGACCTCGCAGATAATATCTTTTTTAAAATTAAAAATAAAATAATTTAAGTAAATAAGTTATCTTCATCAAATGTATTTAAATATAATTATTACTAATTCGCTATAAGTAAATAAATACAGTAAATATTTTTAAATAAAATGTATTGTACAATTATGTATTTAAAAATATCCTCTTTTATTGAATAACCGATAATCAAACATTTAGGTTGATATTTTGTATTAACTTGGAAGTAGTAGCTGTATGGTAGAATGTTTTGCTCCTCTGAATAATGTGCTGTTTGATAATAATTTTGGAAAATGGAGCAGTTTCATTTAAGTATTTACTGATTAGATGGGACTTTTATCCAAATTATAATGTGGAGTAATTCTAATTATTGTATGTGTAAAAAAGAAAAAAAAAACTAGAAAATGGTAAAATAATAATTTTGTAATGAAAATATTCAAAAGTTGGTTAGTACTCGTATATTCCATACGTTGGTTACAAAGTACACATTTAATACCATATTATAGAATTTTTAATTACTCTTAATGATTTAGAAAACTTTCATTAAATATTCACAGTTTAACGTTGATTTCATTAGCCCACGTTTTATTATTTACAAAAAAGCTTTCTAATTTAAAAATTGACAAAGTACTTCGGTGAAATAAAATTGATTTTATCGGTATGGACATAAGTGTTAGCAACATATATTCAAACAAACTTAACATAAAATAGATAAATATATAAGTGATAACAGAAGTTTAAATGATAACATCGTTATTCCAAAAAAATAGATAACAGTAGTAATGAAAGCTAATATTATATTTTATCTATTACAGAACTTTTAATGCCACAATGTTGTGATATAGATAAATTCCTGGATTGATAAGTGAATTTAAATATCTGTCTCATAAAATGTTTTCTAATCCTTCTCAATATTGCTATCACCGACTGACCATATACAGCTCTTCGTGCATATCTGTGTTCTAGGTCACGCTTCATGATTATTAGTTTTATCCTCGTTACCTGAAAACATACATTGATATTTTACAATATTAAACCTTTCTGAAGAAATACACCCTTCGTCTGTGAAAATTATAACAAAACATACCTAGCAAAACTCAAGCATGTGTGTATATATACATATATATATATATATATATATATATATATATAAATATATATATATATATATATATATAATAAGGATTTTTCAAAACGTGAAACACATACATTTCTCTACAGCTACATTATTTTTTGACTTATTAAAAACATACCGCGAAACATTTACTCCACTTATATGCGAAATATAGAACTAAAAATAACAATGAAATAAGGAAAAGATCTAATTGCTTTACGTGCGACAATGCGTTATATACTCGACACTTTTGTTTATTTATACAAAGCGAATACACAAAGTGGAAAATTCAGCAAAAGCGTACTCAGTTGAACTGTACACAAGTAATTTTAGTTTATTTGTGTAAATGTTATTATAATAATTAAGTTATTATAATTATATAAATATGTGAATATTCTCGAAAACTCGCGATTGATATTCTTATTTCTTTTCTGAAAAATTCCTAAAACACACTTGAAATATATTTTCCATTCTACTTAAAATTATATTTCACCTCTATTGGTATTTTGAGAACTTCGTCTTTGTTTTACAATTTTGTTTTTAAACGTGTATTATAATGTTTATTATTATCTATTTATAATTATGTTTTATACGTACTCGAAGATTAAAGATACTTAAATTATATTGTTTAAGTTTAATTTTGTACGTACCTTGTGGATAACATTACAGCACGAGCTTAACGCATGTATCTCTAGTTTGGTAATTTTTTATTGCTTCGCCTGCAAGGAGACGGCGGCCGTAGTATAGTCAATATCTCAAAGTGATAAAAAATAATATTAATATTTGTATACAGTTACGTCTATAAAAATGTGTACGGAACATTCATAGTGCAAATTTTAACCTTATTTAACAAGTTTTATTCATATTCTTATGGATAAGGAATTTTAAATTGTTTGTACATTATCGCACCAGTATCAAATATTTTTCCGCTTTATTTATGAGGTCAATAGTCACATTCAATTATTCTATCAGTAATATTAAGTAACATTTCATTACGAAAACTTTACCAAGCTCTACAACAAAATTATTCAATGCCTTTATAAACTATCACTCGGCCCATTCATGTTTCACTGACGGTGGGCTTTTGGGACTGCAGCTTCAATAATTCAACCAGAATAAAGTTGACGATATAAATTTGATCCCATAAAACAGTTGACACTGTTAAAATGCCGGACATTTGATATCGTTAAGAAGCGCTTGAGGATTATAAGACTCTCGCCCGCTCTCATTCACCATGTGAGGTCACATTTGTCTATCTCAATCATATCATTGCATGTAGTGCTTTTCATCTGACTTCATTTCAGCTTTATGCTGATGTTATTATAAACATGTAGTATTCAGTCAAATGAAATGACTTCTCATTTGGTATTAAGTAAGATTAGATTTAATTAACACGCAAAACTGGTTAAGACCTCGATAGGAAACTTTGATTTCATATAGAGGTCAGAACCATTTTTGTGTGTATATTTTTAACTTTCATATAATAATTTTGAGTTAGTTTCAATTAAAGAAAATATCGAAATTATTTTTATGTCTATGGAAATGTTTCATAGTTTTAATTAAAGACGAAACAGTTTTTTAATTTTGTTTTACATTTTAGATGTCGGAAATTGCCGGGTTAAAATTTTGCGAGTAGTAAGTTTTTAAGTTTATTCATATTAATATAATAAAATTAGACATATTATACTTAATTGTGATTATATGTGTATAAATGAACTAGACACGGAAATATACAAGAGAGTTCAAAATATATAATTAACATTAAAATAACATTTTAATGTTATTTGGTGTGTGAATTCGAAATAAATAACGTATAATACACGAAAATAATTTAATTCCAAAGAAGCGACGGAAGGAAATTACCCGGTTAACTAAGGAGGTAGATAACAAAGTACTTTAACTGAGGAAGGAGGAGTCTATAGCCCAGTGTCGTAACCACTAGAGAAATAAATTAAATTCCAAGCGATTAAATTGTCTTTAAATTTATAATTATAACAAATGCTCAAAATTTGAGCTCTGATATTACTCTTCCAATGTATAATTGTAACAAAAAAATACTCAAAACAGGAACATCTGTCATTATAACTTTGTTTGTCACGGCGGAGATTAATATTATATTAGTACTTATTATGAAAACAGCTTGTGCCTAACATAATTTAATTATAGATAATTGGAAACTAATTACAATATTAAATCATATTCTGATAATACAACTTCATTTCGTGTATTTAATATATTTGGCGTTAATTTTGTAGAAATTCATTATTCACAATTAAATGAAACTACGTGATGTAGTATTATTTCTACTTTCTTTAAGTTCTTTACCACGACCTAGGTTTCATATTACAACATCTTCAGGTGGGCTATTAGCAAAGATCACTGTATGTACTTAAATTCTTCAAAGGATCAAAGTCATGTGAATTTCTGAGCTTGTTCAGAGAGAAACTCGTTCAGAACTTATGTGTATGAATAAATATACACATAAGTTCTGAACAAGTTTCTGACTTGTTAACTCTAGTGAAAGATAAACAAGCACGCGATTGCTAAAATAAGTTATGAAAAATTCACGGTTAACTGGATTTTGAATGAAAATTAACTTTAAAATAAAAAATATTTAATTGTTATGTTAAAAACCAAAGTAAGTCTCTTGGGCTATTTCATTGTTATATACAATTTTTGCATTCGAATGTACTAATCATCGAAGGATACAGCTCACGTTACAAATAAATTGTTTTCTTTAATTCCCTTTAATGAACAAGAGATGGCGTTGAGGCAACGTGACCAACTAGTTTTATTTTCGTTTCGTAACGTCAATTGAGCTTCTCGAATTTTTTACTGTAAAACAATACAAAAATATTTGGTGATAAACAAGAAAATAATTACCAAAAAACATTGCCCCAATGTTATAAACAGAACAATGCCAAAACATTTATACGTTTATGGACAAAAAAATGAAGTTATTTCCAAAACTCGTTTACACAATACATCTTTATCTATGATATATTTATCACTCGTAAACATTATTTTTTAATTCTTTCACTTGTATATTTCGCCGTCGTCCATTTTTCTACTGCAATACATATCTCCTGTAAACTTCTTTTCGCTTAGCAATAAAATGTATGCACCTTATTTCATGTAAAATTACGTATAAGCGATAAGTAAGCCTTGGTGACATTTTTTGGCTACAAAAGGGTAATCAGTTTTCGAAGGATCTAATTTTGTTGACATCTCTATTCAGGGTCAAATTCCTAAAATATGGTAGAAATTACTGCCAGGTTCGGCGCCGAAAGGTTTATATTATAAACCGTGCGCAGAACAGTTGTTTCTTTTGTTATGTTGTAAAACCCAATATGGTAAGGAATTATTTACAAATAGAAGATATTGCATACTCGACTCGAGCAATGTATAATAATTCCGAACGAGGAAAAAATTAGGATTTATAAAAAAACAATATTATGCGTTACTGGAGTTTACTCCTTAATTACGATTGTCTTGGAATGTATAAAATTGCGTTTAAGAAACGCATTCGGTCGTCTGTTTTTTCGTTGATTTACTTTGCTAAATTGTTTCAATGAAATATTTTTTAACGGGATGATATACAACTTATGGTTATCCTGAAGGTCCTTTCTAAATACTGGTGAATGAATTATAGAAATCCGATGAGTAGTTTTGGAGATTATCACCTACATCCAAACTTACAAAATTTTACTTTAATAATGTATGATTTTTTTTAACGGAATAATATATAATCTTTGTCCATCCTGAAGGTCCTTTCTAATTATTGGTGAAACAATTTTTTAAATCGGATGAGTAGTTTCGGAGATTATCTCCTACATATAAATTTACAAACTGTTACACTTTTTTTAACGCTCTGGACTTCGAATTTCATTCCTCATAAAGTTTCATACAGGGTGCTATGTATGAAAACCGATTCTCAAGGAGTAAGCTCTTTTTTATTGCAAATTACAATCTACCCTTTCTTTCCGTTTGATATAGTGCAACATTATCCACTTAACTTTTATTTTATTATTACAGTAATTTTAGATTCGTTAAGACAAATTTAATAAAATTTTCTATCACTATTCGCGTCACATTTTCTTTCAATCTTGCTACTGACAAATTAGAATCGAACAAACTTTATGACTCCGATAATCTAAGGTATTCAAAATTCATGAAATTTTATAGAAAGCTCACTTACCTGCAATTAAAATTGGCGCCAAAAGCTCCATAAAAAGAAATAATATATCTGTGCATCGAGATCGATATAAATGAGACCACGCGATGGCGAATGGTGACTAAAAGCCGCGCGATACGTGTCGTCTTGCGATACTCTCACAATACTCGTGTGAGATATTTGATCGTTTTGAATAGTATTAAATTACATGTTTTCAAATATTGTCATCTATGTC
Organism: Druceiella hillmani; assembly: GCA_039881145.1. NCBI lineage: Eukaryota > Metazoa > Arthropoda > Insecta > Lepidoptera > Hepialidae > Druceiella > Druceiella hillmani. Next base: position 20,149,650 of record JAYKKI010000025.1, read on the forward strand.
ATATATTTCACAATGAAAATTGTTAAATGGTAAATTTTTTACTTTATTTTTTTTAAGAAGCCTCTTTTGTGGTAATAAATTCATGCGCTCAAATATTCGTGATCTTATTTTGATACGATCATAATTATATTAGACGTGAATGGTATTGTAATTTTTTATTCTTCCATATTATTAAAGTACGCAGCCATCTGAATGTATTTGAATGTGAATACGATCTGTGTTTGGTGAAAGAAAATAAATATCTTCAAAGATCTCCTTTTCATAAAATGTGGTGTTATAAAATTGATATATAATTTACATTTACATAAATTAATATACCGTCTTAACTTAATATCATAAATTAATTTTGTTGAGTTTTTCAAAGCACATAGGATATAGGCTTGGACGTAGGTTTTTACCAAGGTACTCCATCATGCACGATCTTGCCGCTTTTCACCGGGTTTCAGATCATCGATCCATTTGCTAAGAAGGTGCCCCACACTATGTTTTGATGTGACTTTGCTTCGAGGTGCGTGCTTGAGAACTCAAAAAACTTGAGAATTGTCTGTCGGATGTACGGCAAACATGACATACCCTTAATCACTTCAGTTTGTTGATGTTCAGCGCTATGCCGATTACTCAATGGGCATGGGTATTTTCATTGCAAACTGAGCCACTCTAAATTTATAGGTCAGACCAACTGTGAGCATTCACGTTTCAATGTCGTAGGCCATTTCGAGTAATATGTACTTATCACAGACTTCAACTTTAGTGACTGCGGAATCGGTAACATGAAGATCTGACGCAATTTCTCAAATACTTCCCAGCCTAATCGAATTGTTCCGTTAGCTTTTTTATCAAAGTTGTACCTATCCAACTTAAATATTTTTCCTAGATCGCCATATTCCTGAGCAACTTCGATTTTAACATTACCAACCATCAATTGTATTCGTACGATCTGTGAGCTGAATTCGATTTATGGTCTATCCTATTTGGTATTTGGGCTAACTCCTTCGGTGTATTTACCAGAATAACTATGTCATCAGTAAGCCGCAAATATGAGACGTACTAAGGATTTCTATTGATTGTCCTTCCCAATTCAAGGCCTTGAAAATATTATCCAAAGCGCTTTTGAATAGATTGTAGCTATATATCAATAAATAAATATAATCTCGTAAACATAAACTCTACCCTTATATCAATTACGTTATTTTGTGATGTATATATTTCTATAGCGTGCTTTTTGAAACTAATATATATATATATATATATATATATATATATATATATATATATATATATATATATATATATATATATCTATCTATATATATATTTATATATATGTGTATAGATATTTGTATATACGTATATATCTAAATCAATAATAAAAATATCGATCTTTTATTTACGTATAAATATTCAACATTTCATGATGTTTTCATTAAATTATTTACAAATTTTGATTCATTCAAATATAACTTTTTAAAAAATTATAAAGAATATTCTATTAATAAGAAAATTTTGTTTTAGTCAATCACACAATAAATTTGGCATAGTAATAACCGCATGCTTCAATATAGTTAACACACTAAAATATTTCTATTATAATAATAAATGCAGGTAATTAAGCATTCGTAAACAATTTTAAATTCTTCACAGTGTGAGGTACCGTTTCAAAGGTTTGAAATGTTATTATTGTTTTTTTTAATTATCCAGCAGTTGATTTATTATTTATAAGTTTCTTTTATTGTTACTTACAAATTGTGGAATGGAGTTCGATGCAGTATTAATACTAAATATGGCATTTTAAGGAGTGTTTAAAATTAGAGATATTTAGAATAATTTATAGACTATATAAAAAGTCAAGCTGGCAATGTATAATACTATTTTTATAAATTTTAATGTAAATTAATTTATTTCTTAAGAAATAATTTTACATCATATCATATACTGATAGAAAAATTTATTTCTTAAAGTTACTGCATTATGTGCAAGTGGATTCATCGTAAATTCTCAAACAAATTCAAAATTTCGAAGTTCCTCATGCAACTATATACTTCACACAATATTTTTTCCTATTCAGATTGTATAAAAAATAAAGATTTTTGTTATTAAATTTATGATAAGTCCAAAACCACGCTCGATTTCTTTGAGATTTTTGTACCTTTGCCGGCTTTACGCGATAAACGGATGCAAGCGAAAGCTCAGTGAAAGCTTGTGTACTTTGCTGAACGGTAAACAAGTATTTTGGGTACATTAACATAAATGTTTTCGCAATTTAACGTCTGGTGAAGAATTCATAACTACATCAGTTTTTCCCTCTTTACCATATATTGTCGTACGATGGAGTCGTCACGTATCTTCATTGAGTGAATGTGCAGAAGTTTTTGCTACGTTTGAGGAAAGTGTAATTGAATAAGGAAAAAAAACTTGTGAACTAATAAAACATTTAAAAAACAGAGTAGAAAATTGTATATATATCTGTATACATGTATGCTTACAAGACGTACAGAAAAACTCATTTTGTAAATTTATAGTACGTGCCCAAAATGTCAATTATTTACTTATCTCTATTCTATACGGAACAATACAGTTCTGAATAACAAGTCATTTAAATTAGCAATGTAAATCGAAAGATAATAGTCATTCTGATTGATAACGCAGTTATGTTATCCGATGAAAGTTTTTATATTTTAATTCCATATTTCGATTTATATAATTACCGAAATAAATTCTTTATAAATCGAATTAAACACAATTAATTTAAACACACAACAGAAATCAATTTAAACAGAAATTGTGATCAATGATTTGTTATATTCTTTCCTTTATTAATTTATAGATTTTTGTTCGAATCTACTGATTTTATAGTATTACTCGTCAAACGGTTGATAATACGAATAGGCCGCTATGTGACTTTTACAAATGAGGATTCAGTTCTTTTGTGTAAGAGCTGGAGAAATCAAAATGGGGTTAAATATCACTTGTGAGGTCAGTGCAAGTCTAAAATTTTAAGAAACAGAACTCAAATAAATGGTCCTGTCGCGTTCTTAAGTCGCAATCAGCAAAAGCTGCTTTATTTAAAGTTTTGAAAAAGAAAACCTTTTGGAAACATCCTAACTATCTCTTTTATTTAATACTACATATGGCGTATGAAATTAAAAAAAAGCGAGGTGTCGTGGGACTCCGACAGAAGACTGAATTTTCTTGTATATCGCAAATACAATTAAATTTTTAATTATGAATATAAAATAATATAATATCGATATAATAATAAAGAATATACATTTTTATACATAATTTTTTACCCTTCACAAAAAGAAAATACACAAACAGGTTTAGTATATCTGTATATATATATATATATATATATATATATATATATATATATATATATATATATATATATATATATTTATATATATATATATTTCAAGAGAACGAAAGTAGGAGAGAGGTAGCGCTACACGCTGCCTATTGCATTTTGCCGCTCTTTAACTCCATCTCGCTCATTCATATGCGCAAAAATACGTACTGCCCAGACAATGATGAGCCGTTTTAATTTTTCTCTAAGTTAGCTTCCCATCGTAAAAATTCTGTAAGATTTTTTTGACACAGAGATTATCATAACCTCTAGCTAGAATGATATATAAAGTACGAGAGGTATGTAAATTGTAAAGTTTATGTGATAAGCAAACTTTTAAGTGGATTTTCAAAACGCTTCGCTACTCACTTTTGTCATAATGAAGCTTATTACCTAAGTTTATCAATTGTGTAAATTAAACAATTTTCACTTTTCTTTCTGTTTCAACTTTATAACATATTGTAAGAAACTTGCTAATATTCGTGGCAAAAATTACGTAGCTACATTTGTTATTCGCAGTGATTCACTCAATATACGTGGTATATAATATTAATAAAATTCAAGTGGAATAAATTGCATGATATAATGCTTGTTGTATTAAATGATATTGAAAAAAATCGTCATTAAACATTGCCAGAAATATCAAATTTCTCGCACAGATAACGCGCGAATATCATGACGCGCCATGTGTCACTCGTTCCTGTTCATCACGCGCCACCGCGTTTGAACATTTTAGTCCGGATACATTGTTCTATTAAAAATGCGTCGTCCACGCGTCGTGTATTTAAAATGCCTGTAGGTTATCAGCATTTATATACTATAAAGTTAATTCCATATCTATGATTAGTGATGAATACTACTTTTGATGATAAATAGTTTCAATACGAATTTCGGCAGCTTGCTTAAGCAGTTGCCATTTGGCCCATTTTGATGACATTCAACGTAGCTGCGTTTTTAATAATTACATATCGTGGAGAATTTCAAACCTTCATAATGGCAGTCATTATGTCAAAACTTTGTCCTGTGAGTGCATATTCGGAATGTCTGTACGCCAGACTAAATTTGATAATTTACTACAAGAATATAATTAAAAATTGTTTTGGAGAACCGGACGAAAAAAAAAACAAATTAAAATAAAAACATTGTTTACTGCAGCAAACAATACTTCCTTTAAAATTGTAAATTATTTAAGTGATTTTAAATAACTAACTGTCATTGAAATAAACTACATTAATAAATAAATAGCATATTCAGGCAATATCGTGCTCATATTTATTTCAAATGTAAACATATAATCACATATTAATGAAAATTATTATTTAAAAAATATTGTTAAATTACCTACGAGTAGTTCGGCATACTCTGTAGTCACACAAGATGGAACAATCTTTTCCATCAATAGAATATGTTTTACGTATTGCTCTTATATTTGTTAATGTAACTTTTGTTTAACGTGCATAAAAGTTTACTAAATTTGCTAAAATAAACTCTAAAATGGAGGTTATAATTCATAATTGTAATCTAAAATATTTAAACCTGCCTTTTTGCTTTTGTAAATTTACGATCTCTTCCTTCGCATTATTTTTATTGACTGTATACTGTTTAACATCTATATAAATAAATTAAACTATGGACAAAAGGGTGTTGATATAAAATGTAGGAAAATGAAATTATGTCCCTGTGAACTATTTCTAAACACTGAGCTTACTTTGTCGAATTAATTGGTAGTTAATTATCTATGAAACTTAGTTATATATTCAATATTTTAATTGTTTTGTAGAGTTTTAGTGGTAATTTATCTGGAATTTTTATTTAAATGTGAATATCGGAGAGGATGCAATTAAATTTTGTAATATATTAAATTCCATAAATTCCCTGACACCACAAATTAAACATTATTGTTGCCTTCTTCGAATACGTAATATTAGCTAAGTGCAATGAATATCTATTCATTGGTTATAGAGACAATTTCCTTGCCTGGAATGTAAGACAATTTTGTACCTATCGTACAAAGTATTTACAGACAAAACTGATATAATACCTGGACTTTAATAATAATCGTTTCTGGAATGAAACAGGGCCGCGGATCTTGTACTATTGATTCGTGAATCTTCGACTTTGTCTAGTTAAAGTTGAAAATTTTGTTTAACTGCCTATTTTAATGGGGGACTTCAAGACGTTCCTTCATATCGTTCGTCTAGGGGCCCACACACACTTAAGTCGAGAGCCGTATTCGACGGACGACTTTCGGTGGATGAACGCGGTTGATTACAATCTTTATTTACATTAGTAGTTAGCCGAAGTAGGCTAGATATGTTACTCAATTACTAGCAATACATTTAATAAATGTATCTCATATATCTTCTTCTTTATTTTAGAGTTTCTTTTCATAAATTGTGCAATTTCTGAAAAGTAAACATAATGACATCATTTTCGGAGTTTTTTTAATCCTGGTTTAGATTTTTGACGTTTCACATCATGAGAAGTAATGTTTTTCATTCAGCCATCCTGCACAACTAATCTACGAAAACAGCGAGGAAACCTGTTGAATCTGAGTGTAAATGGATGATAAAGTGAATAATAAATGCTGTTTACCCTTATGGAAATTATTAATCTACTTTTGCATTACACATTATTCAGTTTCCTCCGTAATTTTCATCACAAATAAACATTAAATAAATAAAAAATAATAGCAATTTATTTTTATTTTTATTTTTTATTTGTTTTCTGTTTATTTATTTCCTATATTACTTTAAAAATGAATATTGTTTTCTAGAAAATACATGTGGATAAGCATAACACATCGAACTATATAGGTATGTATGCATGTTTTACCTGTGTAAGTACGCATATGATGTGAAAGGAATATCCGGTTGGCTACGAGCTTTCTTTGATGGATGCAGTAACGATGAGCTTCTGAACTTAGGAATAAATTTCGCCCGATTTAAGTAATGCGATCAAAAAATTTAAATGTATGCCCTATAGAGTTTGAGAAAATATATATGGTAAATTGTAAGCTATTCCACACAAATTGCGGGCTAGTGTTATTGATCTGTAAATTGTTTTTAGTTATACTCGGAAAAGTTCGGAAGTAAAAGTCTAAAACTGAATTATTTTCATTCACAAGAAATTTACTAATACGCAGCACAGGCAATAGAAAAGTTGACTGCCACTTTAAGATTGTTGCTTTGAATGCGTTGTTTGTCAGTTCAACTTGCAGAGATAATTCATTTAAAACTTCGATAAATCTGCTACTCCTTACGCAGAATTGTCTAACCATGTTTGTGACGTCATTCAGCGCTTACCAACTTAATATTTAATTGTCAATGTGTTTATCACTGTCTCTTAATAGTGAAATTATGCATTGCATCACCATAATGAAAGTTTTATCTGGCTTTACTCTAGATAGCCTGTTTGAAATGTGAGAGGTACATTAATGTACATGTACGAAAATTAGGAGCGAAATGTGTTTTTCTTCAATCAAATCAATCGCATTGAGTGGGGTACTATTTCAAAGGTTTTTCTGAAGTAATATAAAGATTCTATTTAAAATTTTTCACTTTCAAGCTTTGATTGAAAAATATTAAGCTGCGAAATGATATGCTATATATCTCCCCCTCTAATTTCTTAACAAGGTGTAAAAAAAATCTGTAAACATTAAAATACGAGAATTGGACTCAAAATTTTGAATGAAATTTATATGAAGTACTGCGTTTTCCAAGTTCAACACGATTATACACCTCTACTTTCTATATACTCGGACGCGTACTTGGTTTCTATTTTCTTGACGTTACATTAATTTAACTGCTCGCGCTCCACGCACCAGAATTTAATAAAGTGGAAATACTGTATTTTACTTTTAATAAAAGGGGAGCCTATTTATTCATTTATGATACTTATTTATATCAATAAGAAAAAAAATTATAATTTAAGAACCATACTACTTTTTATAACTCCAATTAGTAAAAACTAGCTGACCCGTGCGAAGACTTCGCACTATATCGCCATCTAGCGTGTTCCAAGTATACAATTTGGCTAAGATATTTGATGTGTCGCCCACAGATGGAGCTCATGCCAATTGTTATAAAAATTAATTTTTTTATTAACAAAAAGATGTTTTTCGAATTTTTTTATATTTTTCGCCCAAAGTAGAAAACATAAGCTTTAAGTGGGTATTTTCTTTATTTTTTTTGGTGCAGTAGTTAAAGAGATCGAGCCGCTCGACCAAAAACACCTTTTAGAAATAATATATTTAGATTGTCATTTGTTTTTATGTACTTAATTTATATATTAATTTCAAGATCATATTTTGCTAATCAGAGTTGAGATTCTTCGAATTGGTTTATTATTTTGATGTCTGCTCATTTGTAAAACGTTGGAAAAATTACTTCTTTACATTTCCGTACCTCAAAATGAAAAAGGAAAATTTACAGGATAGCTCTCTTTTCCGTCTGTCTGTTTGTCAAGACAATTTTCTTCAGGAAGCGTGGAGGTATCAAATTAAAATTAATATCAAATTCTTTGGTCTACGTTTCTTTGGAGCTGTAATAAGTTTCTAAGTCGAAAAAAATCAAGAAGATCCCTAAAATACAGATATTTTTACCTCATATTTTGACACTAGCAAATAAATAAACTTATCCCGTTTACTTAAAATCGTGCAATTTGACAAGAAGTAAGTTCTCATAACACAAATAAAAGAAAAAGTAAGAAAATCTTTAATTAGTCGTTATATTAATAGAACATATTTTTTTAAATATGCGCCTCTGAGATATATAGTTAACAATATATTTTCGTTCTAAAAAGTTGAAATTTTGTAAATAGTTTAATAAGAATATTATATACCATTATTATAATGCGTACGGAACCTATGTGATGCCAGCTTCACTCGTGCTTGACAGGTTTTTTATCTTCTAATAGATTCAGAAGCTGACCTCAATTAGAGTTGATGTTTACTATGGATTTGTTTGTTATTTCTATATAACTACATATACTTTTGATCCTATAGTTCGTTAACATAATTTGTTCGCTAATAATATTATTTTATACTCCAAATATTTTTTTAGCAACTAGTCTAGTAGTAGTAACTGAAATCATCATGTGTACATTTAGAGATACAAATATTGGTCACGTAGGTCAGATCGGTACATTTTTCTTTGTCGTTGTAATGATTTTTCGTCGTCTATTAAAAACAATTGCCTTAAAATTAAATCTAAAAATATTATATTATTAATACCCATTTTCTCGATATACAGGGATTTTAAAATGGTATAAACTCATATTAACTATTCATGCTTATCAGTATCAAACGTAAACATTAATATTTTATATAATCAAGCTAATAATAATGTCCCAAAGAATTATTAAAATCAATATTAATATAGACATTCTTAAGCGGATAATGCCACGTGATGGGGCCCTTTAGGTCGATGACCTTGTGATTGATCTCTAAACACTGAGTGATTTATGTAATATCAATGTTGTTTCACAGAATTAATACAAACTACTAGATACATATAAAATCGTTAAATTTTACCGTGTCGGCTATCTGGATAAAACCTACATTTGTAAAAAAAATGTTTATAATGTAGAGAGAATTAGATAACGAGGCAGCACTAGATAGCCAATAAATGCTGAAAAGGACCTTGAGACCATGGGAATTAATTGTTAGGAGACCCAGCTTCATCAAATATAGTCCAGTGAAAGAAATTGCATAAGAGGGTTTTGGTTTCTTCTCCTCTCTAAAGTCGATATCAGAAGAAGAAGGATTTATACACATCATACATTTGTCAAAGTGCAATTAAAATGTACTTTTATACGTCCAGCTCTTTGAATATCATTTATTTCCATAAAATTTACTGTTTTATCTTTTTATGTCATATGAAGTATTATTTATACTCATTGACATTATAATAACTGTTACTTGATTGTTACATAATAATTCTTCAACTAAGTAACGAATTGTTGCCTCCATTTATGAGGAGTATTGATACCATGAAATGTACGTTTGGATATTTATTACACCAACGCCTAAGCGGTTTTATAATTTTTATGAAACTTTGTGCAGATATAGTTTATGATAAGAAAGTTAATTTTAAGAAATACTTTATGGGCTACTTTTATAAACCGATTAATAACATAATTTATATTGAATGATATTGATGTGTTTAACTTAATGCAATGAAAATATTGTTGTGTAAAATGTCAAGAGATGGCGTAAATTGCATTTTAAGTTTATTACTCTCGTGTCAAAATTTTTATATAAGGCCCCATTTGAATTACTGCGGCGGCTGTAATCATTTACAGTGGAGCCAGACTAGTATAAAATCAGTTTCCGGTAGTAGCTAGGGCATGCTAACCGTTAACCGATAATCGGTTATTTGTCGGTTTTCGGTGTATTTAGAAAACGATAAATATCGAAAAATAAATTCAGAAATATCGATATTCAATAAAAAAACTTATAAAAATTTTGCACAACGAAGACTAACACGTATCTGAATATTCAGAATCTGGACGAACTAAGTGTTCGCTTCGGATACATACCGCGCTGTGCTGAGCACGGGAGCGCGGCGCTTCACTTTCCGCCGCTATCATTTTGTCATTGTGTGTGTGCGTGCACTGTGCACGAATCGCTGTCTGTATAAGTATTTGATTGCATTTCATAACGTATTATGAAATTTATATTACTTCTTCAATCATTAGAGCTGTTTCTGAGATACCATAATATTTAAACATTGTATACAGGAAGTGCTAATGGAAACAAGATTCTGACCTTAAAACTTGAAAAAAGTGTATAGTTTGAAGTACGATATTATTATCGATGAAATTATTATTTTCGTCGATTTCTTATAGTATACATAAAACATAACATTTCTCTATAAATCTGAGTTTTACATATTTTTAGGTTAGAATCTTGTTTATTACTTAAATAAAGTAAAATACAATACGGTGGGCCCACTTAACCTATTTATTTCAATAAATTGTTTTTATCTTAAATATAATATAAAATAAATACTTAAAATAAAATATACATTTTGACATTTTATATTTCCATAATATTCAAAATTTGTACCCTTTATCAGTTTTATTGATTCAATATATATCGATGTTACGTAATTTAAAAAAACTATTGTATTTAAAAAGATATTTCATCGTAAGTTGTATATTTTTGTGTCCTAGCCATATTAGGAAAGTGTAGATATTATTAATATACTTTTGTCTTAGGTACTTACTACGTAATTCACTTACTCATTAAATAAAGTATATGAAACATGACCAATAAAAACTACGTCAACTGTACACCTTTGTACAAAAACAGTTTGGACCCAACGTCAGTATGGCAGCATTATTAAAAAGTAGAAACAGGTGACACTGCGAAATGTAAGATCTGTGTAAAAGTTATTAAGTGTGCGGGTGGTACAACAACGGGACTTGGCAGCCATTTAAGATCTTCATGCGCGATAACCTTCGACAGGGCAAAGTTTACCCCAGGAAAATATAAAGAGACTGCTGGGCCTGAAAAAAAGACGATGATACATCTTCATTATCATCCTTGGCGTCGATAGAAGCTCCGGTATCAGCGAAAAAATGTAAAATGTCTGACTATTTTACCGTATAAAGCGAATCTTTGCATATTATGATATTGAAAATAACAGCATTCGATGGAGTGTCTTTTGGAGCTGAGTTTGAGGATCTTAGGTATATCTTTAACAAAACTTCCTGTAAATTACATATAAGGGCAAATTATATAAAAGATATATCTGTGAAAGTTTACGCTAAAACTAAGAAAAAGTTTATAAAAGAAATACAGAAGCTAAGAAGTAAAGGACACAACTTTTGCATATATTTAGAGGGGTGGACATCGTCTAGAAATAGGCCGTATGTGAATGTAAACCACCTGTGTATATTTTTCTAATGTGAGAATACTACAAGACACCTTGGTTAATATAGAATATATGGCTCTGTAAACGCTGATAAATGTAAAAATACGTTTGCGAGAGGTTAAATAAATTTGGTGCAAACTTCGACACTAACATCATTTGTATTATATCTGATGGAACTTCAGTCATGATAAAACTTGGACGAAATCTAAACTGCTTTCATCAGCTTTGCTTGCTTTATGGCCTGCAGTTGGCCATGGTTGATACATTTTGTGCCAAATCTCAAGAAGTGGCTAGCTATAACGAAGCTCAAGATGAGGAGGAAAATGTTCACGCATTTGTCATTATTGATGATACTAATGATGCTGGTGGATTACAAATAGAACGAGCGCTTTCACATGTTGAAACAAATGTTCAGTTCAGACCTGTTATAGAGAAAATTAAAAATGTTGTGTGTTTAGAATATCATATTTTGTAGGTGACATACCTACATAATCTATTTTCTTCAAAAATATGTTAAAGTGGAACTTAGCAAGGAAAACGCATTGTTGTTAGACAGCATGAAGCACACTATGGTATGTAGATTCATTAAAGTGAAAGCAGTAATTTTTAAATCTTTTATGGACGACCAATGCGCAATTCAAACTACAGGAGTTGTTAGTTCTTGAAGATCTTGACATTATTAAGATAACAGTTAAGGCTGTTTGTCGAGAAGATGCGACTCTAGTCAGTGCGAATGCTGCTACGAATTTTGTACTAAATAAAATTGAATTTCGTAATACGCAACTTAGTCGGGACGTTTTTTTTTTAAAATTTAAACAAATACGACTTCCAATTGCTAGTCTTATGCATAACTTACATGATTCCAACGGTTATTCTAATGGCAATGAATATGATGCAGATACATATCCTAGCTTGAACATCGATCATTCATAGGTGATGATGTTAAACCTTTTATTAAAGTGCGATTCTGCTGCAGTGACTAGTTTGGAAGAGACTTAAAATAATGACCACAATCGAACTTCTTTAAATAACTAAGACACTGACAATTATGCCTAATTTACCAATAGATAATTGATTAATCAACAATTAAACCAAATTAATTGTGACGCAAGAGGATCAGGCATTTCAATTTCAAGTCAGGAGATCAATACACTTTTTAAAATTGAAATGTTGCTTCTTGAAAATGATGATGATCGCGGTCAACTGATATCTAAAATCTATCGATAGCTTCGCTCAATATAGCCTACAAGTGTCGAAAGCGAACGTATCTTTTCTGCAGCTGGAATACTGTGCAATAAGCTGTGGACAAGCCTAAATGATAAAACTGTAGATTGCTTGTTATTTATGCGTACAAATTCTCAACAGCAAAAAAATAGTAAAAATTACAATTAAAGAACCTTAAAAACCTTTTTAAAATGTGATTATTTAAAATCTTGATCTCTTTTGATTTCATTATGGAAGTATTTTAGGTTAATTTATTTAAAATAAAGGTTCAGTATATTACGTTACGACTGACTAGCTAATTAGTTACAAAAAGCCCAATAATTAAGTAAACAAGAAGTTTTTAAATCTATTGTTTATAAGAACTCATAAAAATATAATTTAGAGAAGATATTATTTACTTTAAAGCTAATATAAAAATATTACAGTGGTTAATTTAGTCATACATGTATGGTTAAGTCAAAAACTAATTATTATAATAATATGAATTTGATTATTTTTTAAATTTGAATTGATTAAGAAAAATATTTGTTGATTTAATAAAAGACTTCATCTTTTAAATATTTCCTCTTCAATATATACGTGGTTTATTTTAATTAATTGTATCCATTTACCTTTATAAAACAAGGTCTTTTAAAATATTATCAAAACGGTAAATTATCAGTTTTTACTAGAAAAAAATTGTTATTTTTTTATATATATATTTCGATATTTCGACAATTGAATACCCTAATAGTAGCCCGTGCCGGGCCACATATAAGCTTGCTATAACAGTGTAAATGCGTCCGATAAGTTGCAACAAAGCTGTACGTCGAATTATGCAGCCACCGAGTTTACTGAAATAGGTCACCGGATGCAATCATAAATTAGTGTAAACAATTAAATTGTCGAACCTAAACATTCAATTGTTTAAACTAATGTAAACAAATTTGTAGGTTCGATTTGTTAATACCACACGCTGCTACAAGGTTAGAGTAAATGGTTCATAAATTCGGCTATGTTATTTGAAAATTCACGCAAGCAATGCTGTATAATATAAAGGCAAAATTAATATTTTAAAACTACATGTTCATACAGTCAGGTAGTTGCATTAAATAGATCAAAACTTATCTACGGGCTGTTTTCCTTTACCTAGATTATGCATACATTATTTACAGAAATATTTTACTGATTGCATATTTCGTTTTTTTTCTGTTATTAGAATAAAACTCCTTGGAAGTCGTTAGTACCACACTTATAATTTAATTATTGTTTTAAATATATCGTACTAGTATTTATCAAGGTAATAGTATTATATTTTCCTATTAATATAATCAAAGTTTATTTTTTTTGATTTTTATTTCTCACAATAAGTTACAGTTGTGGCTGAATATAGTATTTAAAAACAAAATCTATTATTGTCGCTTTTAAAATTGTTCTTAATAATAATTGTTTTAATATTATTATTTTATCAACTTAATAATTTAAAACATATAATTCACATATTATAAGTGTTTAATAAAGGGTTACAGTATTATATAAATTACATTTTAAACCTGTATTAAGTAATCGAAGGAAATACTTGGCGTCAAAGGATTCGAGCGATAACAATTTCACCCCTCAGGAAAGCTCATTAACACACTGTTTCGGAAAGTTTCTATATCAACATCGCGTCTTGACCCTTGTCGTAACAATGTCCACATTCAGGCATTTACTGTCCGGGGCAAATGTTAATTATAATCACCGGACCGCATTCGAGGGTAGGAACATATACACATAATTTACCTGCTGATCGCTAGTACGGAACTAACATTAATGTGCTCATATACTCGTGTAATTAATGTAACACTGGAAGAAGGTTGGAAATGTTAATTTCGTGAAGGTGATTAAACTTTATTAAAGGAGAATTTGATAATATATATTCACCATTTACCTGTAGATATGTTTAATTAGACAAGCCATCTAAAATTTATTCCCAAAAAAATTTGTGAATCATGATGAGATAATAGCACAATGAGTATATAAAGAATTAAAAGGTATAGGATAATTTCTATAGTTTTTATTCAGGTTTTGCATAAATTTCCATTAAATCATATTGTGTTATACATTTAGGTTAAGTACTTTTGGAAATAAGAGGCGATGAACCAATTTTTTGCACATTTTCCAGTATATAGTCATGAAAAATACATTGTAAGTCGCTTAATACTGGCTGCTTCAAACGGTATCATTCCATGTATGGAAAAAAATAGATATAAATATATATATATATATGTATATATATATATATATGTATATATATACATGTACTAAAAATAATAAAACCCAAAATATACGCTTTTTGGGTTTTTCTAAAAAACATACACTTTCCTGTTAAATTAAATTCGCAATTGAAATATTCACGATCACGAAGTTTAAATATCTTGTTCATTTTAATGAATATAATTGTTTACATAAGTGTTTATATAAATTATTTCATGATTATATAAATCATTTAACATATGTATGAGCATGAGGTTATTAGATAAGATCGTTAAATTACAGAGGTCAACTAAAACCAGAGTTATTTAATTTCTAAATAAAAAAATATTAGCTTCGTCAGCGTCTGGCAGATCAAATGATCATAAATCTCACTGGGATAATGAAAATCTGGATGTTGAATATGCAAATCGAACAGTTCGCCGTAGTTGCGGATAAACCAAGCACGTATTAGGAACGTCACTAGCATATGCATTGCATTAGCTTCGTATTCAGAAACCTCCATACATCGTCATTTAATACTATCCGTTAATAATTAAAATAGATACTCATTCACCTTCGCCTTCTAAGTTATGTGCAGTGCTTACTTTTAACTCCGTAACAATCTACGAAAGAGCAAAGTATCAGACTACCCAATTTTTGGCAAATATTTATGTGTGTACGATTTAATATGTTTTATTAGTAAGCTAAATTTCAAGTTTTATGTTAAGCGGTTTAAAAAAAAACGACAGTGAACGGCTCCGTCTTTTATTTTGAGGTACCATAAAAAAAGATGGATAACAGGCCATTCGTTGATATAGCAATCTGTATAAGCTTTGACTGCTATCTTCTTTCTAAGCGATATATTTTATCTGCATGAATAGGGAACATCCAATGCTTATTAAAACGAGGCCAAACTTGTTGAGAAACACCATGCATAGTTATTTCTCGATATCAACTCTCTTTGGAAATAGGAAAATAAAATAATATTATACAATGCTTTAACTCCAACTAACAAACATATATATCAAAATATTTGTAGGAAATCTATACAACACGAAACACATGCGTATCGGAAAATACTAGAAATAAAATTGAACATATCTAAATTTGTTCTGTGTAACTTGTACACAGTAGTAGACAGAAACAAAATGTGTTTTGAATAACATACATTCATGAGTTCTTTTGAAATTTTAAAATAAAGTTTGTCTAGTATATTATACTTAAAAATAAAACAAAAAAATTAAATTTGCAAGGCTGCAATAATTTATTATTTTATGGTAGTTGTGGCGTGACAGTAAGATCCAAAATTTACTTTAAAATTAAAAACTAAAATTTTTTTCAAAATGTTGGTATAACATAATTTTACCTTGAATTAGTTTTTTAAATATATAGTTGGACCCAGTATTCAAATAAAGTATAATGAAGTGAAGTTATTACTTTTTCTGTAATGTTTATCGCACAATTTTTGAGAATGATTTTTTCTAAAACTAAACGGTCAATTTTTTTAAAACATCATTTTACATTACCTTAGTTTTTAGGAAAAATTGCGCGACACGTTTTTTTTTAAATATAATTAAGTGTAATGAAATCTTTACTTTTCCTGAAATATTAATTGTACAATTTTAGAGAATCATTTTTATCAAAACTAGACGTTAAATAATTATTTTTTCATAATTTTAATATAACATTATTTTACATCGATATTTTTTAGACAAATATATGGATGCGTATTTTAATTAAAACTAAAAGAGTAGTGACATTATTGTAATACAATTTGTGAATAAAAATGCAACGAATTTCATCGACAATGCGTTTTACACGACAACTACCTCATTGGTGTATTTCTTACGGAATCGGCCTAATATAGGCCGAGTTCCTAACATGTAAACCGACGAGACCATAAACGCGACAAAGATATTCCGCCTTCGTCAATAGCTGTATCTATTGGTTCGTCGATTTTTATGATTAACTGTTTAGAGTGATAATAAACTTATTAATTTCAAATCACTGAGTCACATATTATTACAACTCGAAGAAAGGCAATGGGGTGCCGTTTGGAAGCCAGAGATTTTTACAAGAATAAAAATGATTGTATGAATACCTATAACAATATTTTTTATGTAATATAAGCATTTTTAAGAATCAGGCGATTACGTTTATTTAGATCTGTTATAAATGAATAATTTATTTCATTGGTTTTATTGATACATCAAATTAAGGCCCTTTTTTAATTAAGTGCTAAACGAGCGTCTCTTCCGTTAATTCTGGATGATTTCAACCCTTGTATCTATAAAATTTCAGATTCTAGAATAAGTAGACGATGAAAGTTTTCCCACAAACTATGAAGAATAAATTGCATTTAACTAAAGAAATACCTTTTTCTTTGCATGTAAAATTGAAATACCTTTTGACAGTGCCAGAATAGAACTTGCATTACGAGGGTTCCGCACACATTTCAGTACTTATAAATATTCAAACTCACATAGTATTTCTATAAAAATATATAGAATTACGCTACAGTTTTTTTGTAGCCTTCTAGTCAGATTTTATCATTCCGTTTTTTTATGATTTTTGACTCAGTACTCATACTAAAATTTTGTATATTTTTAAATATCTAATTTAAAATTACAAAAAAAATTGTATTCCTCATAGCAAGCCTTTTCATATAATAAATAAAATATTTCTGTGGAACTTTATTTACTTCACTTTTAATTGTTATAATAAATTGTAATAATATTCTGTAAAATTTGATGATGTAAAATATGATCAAGTTCCTACATTGCATGCTTTCTGAAAATATCGGCTTTGAAAACCAAAAAATTTAAATGTTTTGTTTATTATATATATCATATATGTAAAAACAGGGGGAATATTTACATAATTATGATAACTACCATAGCTATAGTTTTTTCACAACCTTTTCGCAGGCGTCTAAAAACTCGTATTTTTCATTATTTTCACTCGAGTTTGAAAAATAAGGGATGGTCGAACTATTTTTTGCATATTTTACAGTATATTTCAGAATATAGAATAGTTATAATAATGAAAAATAATTTTTGAGACCCTTATAACTTGCCTCTTGGCTCAAACGATACTCCGCCCTATTCTTGGAATCATAAAAAAAAGTTTCGGGTACTTAATTTTTCCTCCCACACAAATATTTTAAGGTTTATTTATTGCAATATATCTAAATCAATATGTTTAATTATCATGCCAAAATTCAAGTTTTTGCTAAGCGGTTTCTAAGTAAAATGCTCGTACCGCTCGTAACGTTGTCTGTCAGACATGTGATTGATTTTACAAGGGTTCCCTTTTCCTCTTAAGATACAGAACCCTAAAAATCAAATTAATATATGCAAAATAGTAATTTGGAAGCAAAGTAAATGGATCAAATTTGGTGCATCACTCTGAATACAAACATTCTTTGGATTGAGAGTTTTACATGTCCACCGGCACACATACGACCGGTGGTGAACAATTGTTTAGACAACATTTGTATAAATGTTTTCGTAATATGACGTATGGCGGAAAACAATATAAACAATAAAGTTCCATTTTCTTTCTCTTTTTACTTTGCTGCACAATCGTATTACATTTCCCCGGGTTGTTTTTATTGGAAATTCCATGTAGGGAAGTAACTTATTATAAATATCTTATTATAAAGTTCTTATTATAGGGTAGTTCTTATTATAAATATCAAAACTTGGTGTAATTACGACTTATACTTATCTTATATTTTGAAGTAATATAATTGAAACATCTAGAAGGTCTACAGAGTATTAGGATTTTTCATAAGACGTTCTCACTATTTTCATGACACCGGATGTATCGTGACTTTCTTCAACTCTGTCCGTAGCATTCTTGAGACTTTCTTTCGTGTAAATCCTTAAAATGCATACATTTTAAAAAAATCAATAAGATTTTTTACTGCAAAATTGATGGGCATTACCTTTATTTGTTCCCTTCAGATTTTATAACAGGCATGGTCAGATATAATTTCCTTCAAATCTGATGTGAATTGTTTCTGATCGTGCATTTTTTAAAATGATTATATCATTATTTATTAACCCCTATATATTGAATTTAATAGTGCTTCATGGTCCTTGCTGTTACATAAGATGACGATGTAATAGATTATTTAAAGTACACATAGTGGGCATGAAGACTTTATACCGTTGACATGTCTTTCGTGCATTTACATTGTTCAACATAGCATTACGCTGTGCGCCCAGTCTTAATATTTTTCCGCTATTTCTGTGTGTATTTCTGTCTTATCTGTTATTATTTTTAGTACTTATTTTAACCACGTTTTAAAATCTTTCTATATATATAAATATTTGTACATAAAATTTTAAAGACATTGAGGTAAGTTGGACATGAGGTTTTCAAGAAATAATAAAAAAAAAGAACTTCTTTTCTGAAAAGATAATTGATTCTTCACTGCACTCAAAATTGTATTATAAACCACGAAAAAATTAGATAGTCTTGTTAATACCATAATCAATAAGTTTATTTAGTCGCTATGCGTATTTAAGCAGTTAAACTACAGTATATTGTATTTTTTGAAAAGAAATACTGTACTGCGTATATAAATTACAATGGTCAGCGCTGAAGCTGAAACAAGTGCTTCAATATGACGGAAAATAAAAAAAATGTCTGTGCATTTCATTCCTTTAGAGGTGAAATTTTATGGAATTTTCACATAGTGTTTAACGCTTGTTATGCTAATGGAAATAAATGACATTGGTAAAATTTCAAAATATTTAATACAAATAAATAAAACCAATATACTATTTACAATTTAATATACAAATAAATAAAACCAATATACTATTTACAACTTATTATGCTAATGGAAATAAATGGCAATGGTAAAATTTCAAAATATTTAATACAAATAAATAAAACCAATATACTATTTACAACTTGTTATACTAATGGAAATAAATAGCAATGGTAAAATTTCAAAATATTTAATACAAATAAATAAAACCAATATACCATTTACAACTTAATATATCCATTTATGCATTATTTCTCACTATATTTTGCTTTTATTTTGTATTACGGTCACTCATTCCGCTTAGTTAAGGCATGTAGATTCTACGGATGCATAAAAATAAAATTTCACATTACAGCGGTGAACTCGTGTTGTTTAATATTTTTATATTTGCAAAGATCTTGAAAAATATTGGAAATTATCTTGAAAAATATGAAAAAATAAACGCGAATAAAGTGACAACGTTAGGGAAATCTGGAGACATCGTTTAAAAATGCAAATATTCGGACGAGAAGGTAATTTTTTTTTTTGAATATCGTATAATTATTGAAAGGCGCTAAAGGTTATCAAAAACACAGAAGAGCAAAGCCATAGTAGTAGCTGCGAGTGGTTAGCTGTTAGCCGTCGAAAAGTTCCATTATCTATATCCAAAATTAAATATCAGACGTTGTAAAATAACAACTAATAGCAAATATCTTGGTCACATTTGAGTTACTACCATTTGTTAGGGAGTTTCATTCCCCAGAACTCATCGTTAAACACTGACCTGGTGTAGGAAAAAATTATGATGACGTATACTCTTAATATAATCTAAAGCCTTAACAACTTAAACTAATCTAATATAAAGGTCGACCCATAAAACTGAAGAAAATTTGATTCACGTATAAAAAAAACTAGTCATTAATGTTTAAGTTAAATATTTAGTTCAGATATTGTGTTAGTAAATATTTTAGTAAAACACATATCATCCAATAATCATTATGAACTGTCGGACGTGTCCGTTGGAAATTAAAAAAAAATCTTTGTAGTGTTATGAACTGAATAGTTAAATGCTTTTTGCATATCTTTTGCTTTGTATTATTATATACTTTCTTCTTATCGTCATTTATCATTGCTGATCCGCAGACATACCTTTTTAAAATCAAAATAAATCAGTTCTATTAGCTATCTTCAGTACATTCAACTCACTAGTGAGTTTAGTGATGGTGGAATATCGCTGTGTAGAATGGTTTCGAATATTTTACAAACTTAGGTAATATTAGAACAAATTAGTCAAAATAGAGACTGTGAGTTTATATTACATCTGGAGCCGGATTAAATAACAATAGATATTAGAGAAATATTTAAAATGGAAAGATTTTAAATAGAAGAAAAAATGGAAGTGAAAGTGTAGAATTTAAAGGATTCCCTTGTTAATTACGAAACGATAAAAGGACGTACTACAAATCAGTTGAGTGAAAGTAACTCGGATGCTAAGCATAAATTTACTCCTATAGTTAGTCTTCTTTCGCAAGCTTATGTAGTTTGTTAGATCTTTTCTCTCATTTTTGATTTACCTATTCTTTTTCTAATTCATAGAAATCCTATGATTATTTTTAGGACGGTATCTAAATGAAAATTAGACGAGCCCAATAAATACAATTCCTTTGCAAATTGCATTTTGTGACACAAAAAATTCGGTTATTCTGTAACACTGGGACAGATTGGAATTGGTTACTTTCGAAACAATTTCCGCGGAATTTGAAGATAGTCAAGTTAAGTTTAAATCAAGTTGAATACCTTTTACGGTTCTATTCGCGTTTTTATATATATATATATATATATATATATATATATATATATATATATATATATATATACATATATATGTATATATATATATATATATATATATATATATATATATATTTATATATATATATATAGGTAAAATTGCCGTGTTTAATTTAATTGTCGGTTTTATGCTATACAAATATTTGTGTTATTACTACGAACACCCATTCTTTCATTGAGTTTTTTATAAAAATTCATAAGATTTTTTTAAGAAAAAGAATAAAAATTTTTAAAAAAATTAATCATTGTATTGTCAGTTTAAGTAAAATTGGTTATTTACCATTAATTAAATAATAATAATATGTTTGTAATATGTTGTGTATTTAATACGCTATATTTTTTAAATTTCTGGGCGTCTTATCAATAAAATAATAAAAACCGTGGTAACTTTCGTTTCGGAGAACAATTGTTTATTATTTGTTTGGTAAGAGACAAAAATAGCTTAATAAGTATGAAGATATCTCATACACCTGGTACGTAGTTTTGCACATACTTACCCATATATTAATATATTTAAATGAGTATCACTGTTAAATTATTCACAAATTGTATTTATTGACTTTCAATTACAGAAATTTAATAAAAGTTCAAATCTAGAATAGATACAACGTTATACATTATTTAGAACATTGAATTATGATTACGAGTCAATTTGCACATGGAAATACACCACTGACCATAATTCTTAGCGGATTCGATTAATTACTTCTTTTGTTTTCTTCATCAGTCAACTTACTCAAAAAAAGGTGGAAAATATAAATAAAAATTAGATTAATAAAATCGGTGTTACTTTATTTGTATGACGAAATAAAAATACTAAACATAGTCTTTTTTACATCAATATTATTTTACTATAAATAAATTCAAGATTATACATACATTTTGAAGTGGGTTTATTTTTTAAAAATAAGATGATTGTACACAAAGTGTGGAATTTCAGTTATATTTTTTCTATTGTTAATTTTTTTACGAAAGAGTTATGAGTTGTTCGTTTTCAAGGTACAAAACAAGTCATGTGCATAGAAAAGAACGTAATATCTAACCCTTAATAAAATATATAACTCACATTAATCATACATAATGCCCTGCTATTTATTTCAATTCTTTATCAGAGAGCATGTCATAATGGATAAATAAATGTCCTTATATTAGATTCTATACCGTTTCAAGTTTATGTTAAATGTAACTAACTTAGTTTCTAGTTTACGATTGCATATCGCAGCTCAAACTTCATCTAAAAATGGTATTTGAATTGACACAGTTTATCTCAAGTAATAAATAACCAGTGATACCAATTTCCAACACGC
Organism: Druceiella hillmani; assembly: GCA_039881145.1. Classification (NCBI taxonomy): domain Eukaryota; kingdom Metazoa; phylum Arthropoda; class Insecta; order Lepidoptera; family Hepialidae; genus Druceiella; species Druceiella hillmani. The sequence goes on from JAYKKI010000025.1 coordinate 20,172,234, forward strand.
GGTTTGCCAAAGCCTTCGGTGCAATCAATATTCTTCTACAAGGACGAAACTTACCCTTATTTAATATTGGTATGAATTATTGGATACATGTTCTATGTTCATAACTTTAGTGAGTTTGGAGATATTTGCTTCCAAAATTATATCTACTTTATCCTTTTCAATAAAGAGACTAACGAAATTTAGGGCAATCGAAATATTTCCTATATACAAATTCATAAAAATATATTCACTCTTACACAGTATGATCGGAATTTAAGGACTCTTGACATGCAACACATTTTTAAGTTTGGAACTATACATGGGCGGAAAGATGAATATATATATATATATATATATATATATATATATATATATATATATATATATATATATATATGGTATAAATGGCCGATTGTCCCAACTTTAGTGTTAAGGTGTCCTAAGTGTCTTAGATTGCTTCGGTCACTTCATTATTTTATAATATTTATTTAACTTTGCACGATCTATTATAATATCTGTTTAAGATAAATTTTACAAGGAATACATGAACCCTTTCTCGATTCTAAATTTGATTAAGCTAACATTTTTGCGTAAATTAATAGTTCTACTGATAATACTATACTCTCGGGCTGACCTGAAGGTGGTCGTAATACTTTGACAACAACAAGATCAATCGTGTTTGAACATGATTCGTTCATGTCGGTAAAACCTTTGATCTCAAATGAGGTCCATGATCTAATGATGGTGCTGAAAGGTGGGATGGTAACTTCATAATAACGAGTAGCAAACCCATTGTGTGACGACAAGGCTCATGCACGTTTTATTTGTCCAGACATGAGTTCAGGTTACATATTATGTCCATAGTCTGATAATGGTTCCATTAGGTGGTAGTAGACGGGTCGTGCCTGGATATGTTTAATTTGACTTGAAATTTTTTTTCATCTAATATAAAGATGATTGTGTCAAAGGTAGTCTTAATAACTTCATAACGTCAAGTAGCCAAGTCATCATCCTTATGTGTGCTTGATTTATGTACGCTAGAATTTTAATTTTACTTGATGTTCAAAGTGAGCTGATGGTAAGGAAAGCAGGTCGTAGCAATTTAAGAAGGTGAACACTATACGATGTTTGCGCACATTTGGAAGATCAATAATAATGCAAAAGTCTACAGGTTATAGGAACTTTATTCCGGCAGTCAATTTATCGTGTTTGAGTATATTACACTTCTTTCGTGAGACTTTTAGCTTTGTGTGAAGCCCGGATACTGGAGCCAGTATACTGGAGACGGAACAATGTTGAGGTACTCCATAACGGTTAATGAAAAACATCGCGTTTTGGCTCAAAATATTCCCCAAATAGTTCTGATGACAGTATGCCCGTGTAATGTGGTTGACTTGATGGTGCAACCAAAATAGTATGATGTAAAATAGAATGGTAGACATGCTGTGTTTGGCTTGTTTTATCGGGAAAAGAATTCTAATGGAATTATGCTTACCTAATGTTACAGCGAGGACTGTTAGATAACAGAGGAATCCCCCAATGGTTGATGGTATTTGGTATACAATTTAAAAAAAAATCTGATACTGTACAGAATAAAAATTGATTACCTGGTTGGACATATTAATTTCATACACAAATATGACCATACACTTTATGTGCGACATTTGTTTTAGTAACTATCAAGAGTTATATTCGAAACCTATCAAATTAAGATACATAAATTTATTTTAACTAAAGAAAATTTAGGCAAAATTTAAATATTATTGAATTTCACTATATCTCCCTGAAATCGCACAAAAGCTGAATAAATATATCAATGCCGTACTACGTTCGAGGATGCTTTATCTTTCATTAATATTCCAATTTTGAAAAATAATAAAAACGTATTGAGAGGAAAAAAACAATTAGAATATGCGAAACGCACGGTTTATGTGGGTAGCATTCGCGTAGCGACAACAAATGAATCCACGAATTTATAAGATAAAATACAATTGTAATGTATTGTTATGTTTGCGTTCGTTTAAAGTAGAAATTAACCACAGCTATTGAGCGAAAGAAATTAGCAGATTTAGCAATATATCTGCTAAAATTTTGTAGAGTTATTTTTCTACAAGTATTTTTTACAGCCCTAGTTATTTGGCGTAACTACGCAAAATTTGTTATCACGTAGTGCAAAAATTACATTTTCGCCTTAGACACGCTCAATAATTTATTACATATCTATTTTATGTTGTTTTATATGTTGATCCGTTGGATTTTCATGTTATTAGGTCTGTTCCACCTGTTAATAACTTTGAATCATGACCTTAAAAAGTGACATTAGAACATAATATTCTTAAGGATACGTAAATCACGCTACGTCATGGAAACTACTATTGACAATATATAAGCTATTTTAACCGGTTAGGTTTCTTTGACACGCATTTGTATTCATTAATTAAATTTAAGTCTTGCAAAACAAATAATCAGATGCTGGCAATAAAATTACATATTTTAGGCAACATATTACGCAACATATTTTTAGGCCTCTAAAAATATAGCGGGAGATATTAATATTTGTTAATTAAGACTTTGGGAAAAGTAATATTAGTTAATAGTTTAATAAATATACTATGTATCCTTAAAAGTAAATAAGATTTTCGCAATATGCGTAATATTTTAAAGCCTCATACAAAATGTAGAAAACAAATGAAAAAATTACTATCAAACTAGATATTAGTATAATTTAAATTAAATTAACGTCATTAAACTTCTAAAGCTCTATAATACTGCAATATAATTTACTTTACGTAATGAACTTGTATTGCCACTTTTAAGATTTTTATACCTCAAAAGGAAAAAAGAACCCTTTTAGTATCACTTTATTTTCGGTCTGTCAGCCGGTCGAGACCCTTTTTCTCTGCAAATCGTGGGGTTATCAAGTTGAAATAAATATCAAATATTTATGTCTATGGTCGCTTGGAGCTCTAAAAGAATCAAGATTCAAATTCAACGTAATCAAGAAGAACCCTAATAGTACGGATATTTCTACCGCATATTTTGACACTCACAAATAATCGAATATCATGAAATTTGGAACAGGTAAGGTCTTACAGTAAAGTCTTGCAAAAAGTAAAGAAAACGAAACAATGTTAATTTACATTAAATCTATTCAGCCGCAATATTCAGCAATCATTTAAGGGATTTTACAATTGTGTCGAAAAATATATTAAATATAATTTAAATTTGATCTTTGTGTGAGTAATAAAAAAAATTACTCAGGAATCTGATAGATTAAAAATAACAAATGCAATGGTTGATTAAGTAGACTAGACAAAAATTGTATTTTGTGACGCTTAATTTGCATAATTATGATATATTTTATAGATATTTAAAATATAATCGCTCATTAAAAGTAAAATGTTAACCAAATATCGTAACTTTAATTTTAATTTTTGAAATGACATGCTCCTTTCATGAAGAAAGAAATTCATGCCATCTTCTAAATTAAAAGTAGTTTAAATTAATTATTACGGAACTCTTTTGCGGACGGTAAAACTAACAGACGAAAAAACTGTTTTGCATGTAACGCTTCCCATAAATATTACTAATTATTTATTCAACAACAAGCAATATGAAATATTAAAAACCCGTTTTCGTTATTTTAACGTAACTTCTCAGCATCCATTTTAATATTTTTTATCTTTTAATTTTCTATTCAGGTAACGTAATAAAATCAATTATATCCCTGTGATTACTATTCATCTCTGATCACCGTTTAAGTATATTAAGAAGGTCCACTTCTGCGCTTTACTAACCATTTACACATGAACAATGTTATCGATATTAATTATTTTTTACTGCAGGTGAATATAGAAAATAACTTAATTTAAATTGATATACCTATAAGTCTCCTTATAACGAGACATTTATTCAGAAAGAGATTTGGGGAGATTTGATATTAGTAATATGTCATGATAATGATGACGAGATAAGTTTGAACAATCTTTCATACGAAAAAGATTCTGGACGACGAAACAAATTTACTGTGATATTTTCAGTGTAAATTTGTTTGGTAGTTTTGTGGCTTTAAGAAAATTTAAATATATATATATTTAAATATATATATATATATATATATATATATTTATATATATATATATATATATATATATATATATATATATATATATATATATCTATAGCCGCTGATCTGCTATTGGCTCTCAATGAAAGTTTTATTTGTTGAAAAATGTAGAATCATATTATTTAACCACAATGCTTGATCCGTGTTGTAAACGATGAACATTCTATTTACATTCTACCATTTCTATGGCAAAAAAGAGGCTTGTAAAATTAATTAATGTATCTCGGCATTTGAAAACTATTTTAGAAACGGCGACTCCTCAACCTACAAGTTCTAAACTGTCTAGATGGTGTGAAATATGAAGCGTTTGTGAGAATATTATTGAGGAGTCGGAGGAAGACGAGTCCTTGTTTTCTTTGAGAACCAATTCTGGCAAAGATGAAGTTGAAAGATAACTGAAATATCCTAATATCGCAAGTGACGTATATACTCTAATTTTTTGGAGCAATGAAGTTTCATATTCAACTTTAGTTTAGTTTTCAAATGAGTTCTGTCGCATCAAAGAGACTATTTTCAATAGGATAATAGGAAAAATTATCGGGCGAATAATAATTTTAACCCATTTAATTGTTTTTTTCTAATAATTGTAAAGACCTAATCCAAAATTTAAACCCACCGTTGACCTTCGGAACATAACCCTAACCTTCAGATTTCTCCCCTATATATTTTACTTCAGTCTATACTTCCGACTGTAAGAGAAAAATACACATAATACTTTTAAACCTATCTACATTTTTCCTAAATATATTTTTTAATAATTCTAAAGACCTAACACAAAATTTAAACCTACTCTCGACCTTTGGAACACACTCCCCCTAACCTTTAGAACCCACCCCTAAATATTTTACTTCAGACTATACTCCCGACTGCAAGAGAGAAATAATCTTAATACTTTTAAACCTATCTGAATTTTTCCTTAATATATTTTTTATTAATTCTAAAGACCTAACACAAAGTTTGAACCTACACTCGACCTTCGGAATACACCCCTAACATTCAGAAACCACCCCCAATTTTTTTAATTGTCTTTAGTTTCGACTGCCAGAGAGAAATAGTAGTAATACTTTTAAACCCATCTAAATTTTTCTTAAATATTTTTTTCAATAATTCGTAAGACCTAACACAAAATTTAAACCTACTCTTGACTTTCGGAACATACCCCTAACATTCAAAACCCACCCCTAAATATTTTACCTCTGTCTATACTTCCGACTACAAGAGAAATCTGGGGAGAAATTGTAATGGTAATTTTTGTTAAACATTTTTTAATAATGCTTTCCAATACAAATAATGAAATAAGTATTAAGCATGTTCCTGAATTCAAATCCTAAGGGGGTAAAAAGGGGTGGCTAAATTTATATGGGAAAAAAATTTAAATTAAATATAAAAACATTAGTAAAATATATTACGAAAATGATAAAAAAGTGATTATTATATTCAGAGTAACAACATATTTTTTTTCTTGACTTGACGTTGGCTTCAAATATATATTTTTGGAGATAATTTTGTCTATTTCTCAACATTTTGCAAAGCAACTTAATTGTATAACTTCATTTTCACTAAGTCCTTTAAATTTCATTATTGAAACATTCGTTTCATTTTTATTGCTTTTGTTGCATTTTCAGATCATTAATTGATAAACATTGCTACATAACTAGAAATAATACTTCTCTAATAATAATAATAATAGCTCTCTTCTTTAACTCGTAGCTTAGTTAAAAGATTATGAAATTATAAAATAAGAACAAAAAAGCTTTAATAATCTTTTAACTTTTACATCTGAAACATTAGATCTTGTTAATGAAAAAAACCTTTTCCTTTTTGATCTAAGAAATCCTTTATAATTTGATCTATAAAACTCTTTGAATTAATTTTCCTTCAAATGAAATTCTTCAATAAATGGCGGTGTACTATAAAAATAAAATATTTAAAAAAAATACAGTTTGAAACAAGTGGAGTTTTGAATATTCAAGGGATATATTCACACATCACCGTAGGCACAAACGCTACCAACGGATGTGATATAAAGCTCAACGAAGGCTTCCATATCCAGTTGAATTGTAAACAAAAATGTTGAGCATATTTACATAAACGTTTCCGTAATACAATCTACGGTGAAAAACGTCGTTTGTCTTGAACTTTGAGAAACGGAATCACAATTGTAAATTGAAAAATGGGTGTTTTGTAAACAGACGCAATTTCAATACTAAGCAAGGTAAATTTATTTTATTTCATAATAAGAATGCTGTTTTGTGTGAAATTTTATTATTTTCCACTATTAAAATTTAATATTTCAAATATAGGAAATACACGAATTTATTCCAATTTTGCGTTTAATTAAATTGAAATGAATCTCCTAGTAGTCAAACAGCAGTAAAATAGTTTAGATTATATAAAAATTAATTATTTCTAAACTAATTTTTATTAAAGAAATTTTAACCTCAAAATAATGAAAACGTATTACATTTAGAATAACCTTTTTTTTTAAATAATTCGAACGAAATATTTTATCCTGAAAGTTTTAATTTTCATTAGTTTAACTAAAAATTTACATTTTAACTAAAAGGATATCGAAATATTTTATAGCAACTCTCACTGTTTCCTGGGGTCATAATTTTTGCTTTTTAAAAAATAGTCCAAATTTCGTATAACAAGAGATAATCAGACCCAAAAATCGTCAAGTATAACCATTAGTAGTAACTTTTCAGCTATCATTTTAATCTCATCTTTTGTAATAGGTGTCTTCATGTATGAGGAGGGAATGGCAGCTGATTAAATTTTCGAAACTTTAAGAATAAAAAAATACCGCCACCCTCACAACAAATCACCTTAAAGTACAATTAATAATAATTATGTAATAACCAGAATATTCTTTATTTTGTGAACTTGACAAAACAGCTTAACATAACCTTGACACTGATATTTAACCCACCTTCAATTTTAAGTTGAGAGGAAATGAGTCCATTTTTATGTTAAGAGGAATCTACTTCTAAAACTTTCTAGTCATTATTATAAACTTAGTCTCTGGATAATCCCAGAACTCATTCTTGAGATAGAAATTTTCAGAACCGAAGCCATTGTCTCAATAATGAACCATGCCTTCATTTGGGTAACGTCGACATTGCGTAAATTATTTAAATTAAAAAAAGCGTCGTTTTAATACAATTAAAAATATAATAATAGGCCAATTTTTTTCTCCACTTTCTTGACACTTTCCAGGAATATTAAATAAACTTAGTTTGGGCCTGGATCGAATTTAAATAAAAGTAACCAGTTGCAGTTTGCATCTTGGAACATTCCTCAACTTTGTAATTAATTTGCATATTACTTTCCATGTTTTGAAATTCTAGGCTGTAACTATAAGTAATTTGTGGTAATGATTTCTATTGTTTTCTTTCGTCATGGTCTAATAAAAGTTGAATATAATCCAAATAACTATGAGGGATTTTCCAGTCGACTAAATTGATCTCAGAAAATTTTCAAAATTATTTTTCGTTTTGGCAATCATAACAAAATTAAAATCTACAGTGTCATGATAAGTGTAAGATGATATGTAATTTACCTGCGGTTTCACAATTAAGGTTTCACAACTGTTATATTTTAACTTTAAGAAACCTAATAAATATGAATAGAAATTGCAAAGTTGTCTCGTATATGTTAAAGATTTAAAGGTACGTAATACTTGCGTAAAACTAAGAAGAAATATTGTACATACCTTTCAGTGGTCCAATCATAATGTCTAGTACATCTTTTAGAGATTTTAGAGACAAAAATTATGAAGTTTAGAGTAATTGCTATAGCCTTTAGGTAAAGTTTAGGTAAACTCCTAGAAATATTTTATTATTCTTGTGTTTATAATTTGTAATTAATAAAAAACTTTTTATTTTTTGTCTTTATGATTTGTAAATGGATGAACATTTTTAAAAATATTTTCAGGGTTATTTTTAGAACTATTTCAATGCAATTCAAAGGAAAATATTTATCTAATTGATACAGATGTTTTTCTAATTCTTTTCACAAAATCTCTGGAACTATTACATAAAATTCTGTAAAAGTATCCCTAATTTTTATTAACAAGTTAATGAAACTACGTGAGGTACTATTATATTTCTTTTATTTAAATTCTTAACCACGACCAAAGTTTCGTTGCATGAGATCTTTAGGTGGGCAATTTGAAGAGTTTCAAAATGGAGAGTTAAGTGATAGTGAATTTCTTCAAAGTTAATACCAAATATATTCGACATTTAAAAGCATCCTTATAAAGTACCACTCCAAATGAAACCCCACACGGAATGAGAAATAAAAAAATGGAATATTTTATTCGCCATTTATAGACATATGAACATTTTTGAGTGGTAATTATTAAAATACATCGGTATATTTATGTAAAATTTATAAATAAATTGTATCCGAGTAACACGATAGGAATAAAGAGACCGATTAATACTTTCATTGCATTACTTCTTTATTTTTTATTTTACATTACTTATTAAATTAGAAGACTTTGTAGAAAACTTAAAAAACCTAATCAAGTTAATTTTACACAGTCTTCAAACAAATCGCGCAAAAAATGAACTCAATAACTCAGGTACATAATATGAAATACGTTCTATGGAGCAGTTAAATATTTTCAAAGACATGCAATTTAATATCTTTAATATCAATTGCTCTCTCATGCGAATATCTTGAGACTTTACTTTCATCAAGTTCATTCATCTTAGTGTGAATACTTGGTTAAACTTTGTCCTTTTGTCTCTTTAGGCACATTTTTCCTAACACCCGAGTACTACCCAGTCGGAGACGAAAAGAGTTTTGGGTATTCAATGATAGAAATGGCTTTAGACACACACTTTTAACAAATATTTATTTACTTTGGCAATTGGGATTGCAGAAGTAACAAAGAATAGGACTGATTAGTTAGAAAGAGTTACGTCCTATTTGGTTTTTAAAATAGTTGCGATGGAACATATATAAAAAAAAAGTAAATGTAATGTCCATGTAGGCCACTTGGGCTTTCATGCTTACTTTTATAGCTCCTTGAATTTTGTATTTATATTGTAACTTAAACATTCTCTTAATATGGACAAAAGATGGTCTAGAACAAATAGGGTTGCATACTATTACATAAAAAATATACACGTCCAATTACATGTGAAGTTGATATACTGTAGTCAATAGCGCGTGGTGCGGATATAAACTTACGGGTCTACGGCGTTCATATAAACCGTAATATATAAGTGTAGTTATAACTTGATAAGTAATGAAAATGTGCAATAATCTATCGAGTATTATTAGAACTCGCAAAATAGGTATTCCGCATGAACTTGCATAAATATGAAAATTTAAATATTTATAGGTAAAGTGTTTCTACTAAAGTGTTTGGAAACATTAGCGTTGTTTTTTTAATTTTCACAATAAACATATTGTATGTTTCTTAGTATATTCTTTATTGATGTCAAAATACTGTGAATCTCCCAAAAATATCGTTATTTATTAAGTAACAACTTTTAAAATTTTTTTTACATTTAGTACTCTATTTTTTATTCAAATACGACAGAAGTAAATATATAAGCTTAATTGCTGCTTTTTATGTAGTAGAGGGAACGTTGTCTTTTACGATCCCCCCATTATATTGGGATGAAATGCACATAAAGAACAAATTTGACGGTGTATTTAATTTCCATAAGTCCATACGGAAATTTTTTCTTTGAAATTTCTCAATATGCAACTAAAATAGTTATTTAAAATACAACTTTTGGTTTTTGGCAAAGGAACTACATTTTTTACAAGTATGCAAATTAAAATTTCCATCATATTTCGTTTAGATGTGAGAAGCATCTCGCAGCAGAGAGAAGACGGAAGGACGCTCAGACGACGTTGCTATAACAACAGGGTACCCATACAGGATTCTAAAAATGATTACAACGAAATTAATTTCCACAATTAAATGAAACTACGGGATGTAGTACTATTTCTACTTTCTTTAAGTTCTTTGCCACGATCTAGGTTTCGTTGTACTACAATATCTTCAGGTGGGCTATTAACAAAGATTATAAATTATATATCTAAGCACGTTTAAATCCACTTAATAGCCAATTTGACCGGTTATCTAAAAGAAATATTGATAATATTTCACAATTAAGTCCACTCTGCTATAAATTCGTGGACTTAATTATTTACTAAGATTAATTCTTTAAATAATCATATCGCTCTGTATTTATATATATATATATATACATATGTGTATATATATATATATATATATATATATATATATATATATATATATGTAATATATAATATATACTAATATAATTCTACCACATATCCCTATAGTTTATAATAAACTTTCCAAAAATAGGCGTTTTTTTTCAAAGATGTAAATACGCACTTAATTTTTTTTTTTTTCATCAAAATATTAACTTACAAATTCGGTTGGAGTCTCATGCAAAATCATTCACCCTTAAACTTGTTTTTTGTTGACTATTGTGTTGTTACAAAAAATCTACACTATTTACGTATTTATATTAGTTGTTTATATAACTGTTATATCAGAAACAAAGAGTCTTGCAAATATCTTCAAAGTTCTTTTTTCTTTTATCTCATTGTTTCCATTTAGAGGATATACAAATATATGTTTACGTTCGAGGGTATTTATACTACAACTTTTATACGAATATCACGTGAGTATTTTGAAACTTACGAGTAAGTTATATAAATACCTAGACCTCCTACTAATTACACTGCTATTTTTGAACAACTGAAAAGTAATCACAATAGTAGAATGTATAATGAAATTAAAAGGAAAATTATCACAGCTGAATAAGTTATATTAGGTTACGAGTAATAGTAATCTTACGACACGTAGTTGAGTGTGTAAAAAATTCAATTAATTTTTTAAAATGTATATTTATAATGTATATGAAAGGTATATTAAAAGTATATTTGAATAATATGAACAAAAATAATATTTATATTCATAAACTATTTTTTGTTTAATTATTTTCTATTTATGTCAGCTATGAGACAAAGAGTATATAACGTGTCTCCAACCTACGGTCTTGTTACAGGTGGCACAATGACACGTGTATCGTATTACGTTGTTGGCATTAGATAAATAATGTATGCGACATTATTAGAATTTGTTATTTATATTCGGTGAATTATTAATTTTAACCTCTTAATAGTATAATGATTGTTGCGAGTACTCGGCATTTATACTATTTTCGTTCTTCGCTATTTAAGAAATATGAAATATGGCGTGAGGTGTTTGACACGTTTTGTTTGTGTTTCAACCAATTTTCGCAATGAATTTTATACCATCTTACGTTATTTCATGTTAGCAATTATAGCATCAGCAAATTCTAGATTAAATTGAAACTATTACTTATATATGAAAATCCAGTGATTTTTACAAAATGTCTTTAATACTGGCAATAAATTTTGTTGTTCATTTAGTACAGCAACGTTAACCATTATCTATAATAAAACGTTTATTTAGTGTGTTCCTTCAGATGTTATTTGAGTGTGATTATAAACTTATGGTAAATTTTGGTAATTTGAGTGTTTAGTGTTTCATACAATTTACCACATCATCACAATTAGAATTAGATATTAATAGTTTAGTGTTTCATACATCACAATTAGTTTAGTGTTTCATACAATTTACCATATATTATTATTTGCAGGTATATGACATTTGTTACGTTTCTGACAATTTATATTATTTTTATAGATTGATAAACCAAACATAGATTAGCTTATTACTCAAATGATTTAAAATTTTTTGGAAACTTCAACAAAGACTTGGTTATAATTTTTTCATTCGTTGTGCCTATATGGGCTCTTATATGCAAACCTAACAGCCGTATAACTGTTGAAAAGTTTACATAATGGTTATGTTGTTACAACTGTTGAAAAGTTTACATAATGGTACATTCTCGTATCTGGAAAATATTTCGTGTAATAAATCTTATTTATACTTCTATCATACATGACCTGATTTCCAGGCAAATATTAATACCGATGTGAATTTCCCAAAACACAAAACATATTTTTCTCTGTAAATCCTCCGATAATTATCAAATATCCTTTGGACTTTGCATCTGTCTCAATGTAAATTGATAAACTGTTTGAATGCATTTATCATTTAGCAGCAATAAGTCGAGATTTCCTTTCAACTTGAATATTTTTTCAATCTTAACATTTAAATTACAGCTCGTTTGCTTGTATAAACTACTGTCGCTACCTTTGATAAGGTTCGTTATTTTTTTTTTACTAGAAGGTATATTCTACAATCTAATAATAATTTTCCATTCAAAGTCCGTGTATAAAGTTTTTGCTCAGATGTTTAAAATTTAATATTCTAAAATAACTCCTAGACGATAGAAAAACCGGAAAATTTCACATTTTCTATAAAAAAAACTATAATTAGACTATATTACTGTTAATCGTCAATAAAGTGAAGTTTTTTTATTGAACAAATAAGCCAACAACGATGGCGCTTTGGAATAAAAATTCTACGCTAAATATATATTTCAAAGCAAAGATAAAACGGTGAAATCTTAACTCAAGTAATGGTAGAATTATATTAGACGATGTGAGAATTATATAAAGTTAACCAATGGGTTTTTTTAGTTCGACGTTGGTGTTCATTCTTGATAATATATTCTATATAAATAAGAGTATACGGCTAGAAAAATGAGGAAAATAATACAAAAGTAATAACTTGGAAGTTTACTTCATATGTTGATAACAAAAAGAAGCTATCTAAAATGTATATACAGCTAACGGACATAAGTTCACAAGTAATGCAGAAAGACTTTTTTGATCACACTGAATAATAAAACAATCTAATATGAGATAACATAAAAATTCAGTTATAAATTATCTGAAGAGTTACAAATAAATTACAATTAATAAATAAAATTTCAAGATGAGTCACAAATAGTTTGTCCTAAATCAATTGTAATGAAATCGTGAATCAATAATTAATAAGATAGTTTAGATAATAATCTATATTAACAAAACTAAAACAAAGCAAGAACTGAATTTAAAAATTATGTAACAAAATCAAGAACTTCATTTAAAAATGTTGTTCTACTAAAAATAGAAAAATTTTAGCATTATTGCTTCTCATAACAAAGAAATGTAAAGATGTATTAAAAACTTAAATACTTCATGTCAAAATAAAAAAAAATACCTACAATGTTACACATTCACTTTAAAAGACAGTCGTATCGTATAGAATGTATTTTAAGTTCATATATGTTAGTTTTGCAAACGGATTTAACTTATATAGCATTTTATGTGTTATGGAAATGACTGGGAATTATTTTAGATTGATGGACCTATCCATTAAAGATATTTTTTTCCGCTAAACCTTTGTCGTTTATACGTTTCCAAATAATCTTGGCTCTAAATATTCCTGAGACGTATGAAGGACGTATTTCATACCCGTTTAGAAAAAAAAATTACCTGGCCGAATTTAATTCAGCAAAGATGTAACATATACAGGATTCTTTATTATAAATATGTAGAATGTGATACTGACAAATATCCATGTATAAAACCCACGACTTACGTTAAAAATCATTGGTCACACACGTATCGAACTTTGTAAAACCTAAACGCGGTCTAAATTATTAAATTTAGTCCATTATTTAGTCCATAAGGCATCTCCATTATTTGAGGCTTGAGGCATTTTTATGAAAAAATAACAAATATAATAGCAATATAACAATATAATAGGGAACAATTATTATACCTATATTAATTTTATTAATGTGATGTAATAAATGATTAATAACGTGGCGTCTATGAGAAAGGTAAATATTTTGTAACACAATTAAATGAAACTACGTGATGTAGTATTATTTCTATTTTCTTTAATTTCTTTACCACGACCTAGGTTTCGTTGTATTACAACATCTTCAGGTGGGATATTAGCAAAGATATTCATTTCTTCAGGTGGGATATTAGCAAAGATCTTTGCTAATATCCCACCTGAAGATGTTGTAATACAACGAAACCTAGGTCGTGGTGGTAGTTAAAGAAAGTAGAAATAATACTACATCACGTAGTTTCATTTAATTGTGAATAATGAATTTCTACAAAATTAATGCCAAATATATTCAATATTTTGTGACAATAAAATACATTCTACGTATAACGAGAGTTCGAAATAATTATAAATAATCAGTAGTCGTAGTCAATTAGAAGACACAGTTTGACTCAAATGTAATATATATCAAAAGTAATTAATGTTATTTCAAATGAGTTGTGAACTGACTTCGTTTATTATTTAATTTTTTACATGTGTATTGGATTACATACTAGACGAATGGATTAACGTCATTCCACTTCTGATGGTAAGAAAATTTACTCTATTTTAATATAATCTTTACATATATATATATATATATATATATATATATATATATATATATATATATATATATATTCAAATTAAAAACATGTCAAGCACGAGAGGAATTTGCACTACGATGGTTCCATAAATATTTAAACAGTTTTAACAATATATTAATCATAATATCACTATTAAACTATTTTTAAAATTTTAAGTTTTAGGACGAAAATATATTGGCTGCTATATCTAAAAAAAAAAAACCACACATAAAAAAATTTTTTTTATGTGATATAATTATGATTATCGGGTTTTTATTTACTTGTGCCATGAAATCTTGCTTTTTGCCATATTTCCTAATTCTAGGTCAACGAGAAATGCCCTATAGGTTTTGATTTATTCACAATTTTTGATTGCGTTAACTTAGAAGCTTGATTTTTTACCTCTCCCAGGGATCGTAGACCTAAGTATTTGATATTAAATTCAACTTGATAAACCCACGTCTTCCTGAGAAAAAGGTTCCTTAGAGACAGACGGACAACGAAGTATTCCTATAATGGTTCTTTTTCTTCCTTTTGAAATAGGGAACTCTAAAAATAACAAAATGGAAAATATTTCTCACAATAACATTATTTTCCATTTTCCGTAGTTGGAGACCTATTCACAGGTAATGCACGACAGCCAGGCCTTTGAATATTAAAAAAAATGATCCTATTGTCAGAAATATCTTTCAACTTTTTTTACGATCATTTTTGAACTCATTTTATCAGGAAATTCTAAATACATTCAGAGAAGCTAATCAATTAACTTACGGTCGCCGGTTTGCGTGTCTCCGGACTTTGAGTGGAAAAGTTTCATTTTCTTTTTCTTCGAGTAATAACGGGTCTTGAATAAATATATATCTATGGTTATTATGGCATCTAGAGAGGTAGATATTTTGATCTCAAAACGATTTTGAATTAACTCAGCTTCATTTAATTTTTCTTTGTGCACATAAATTATTTTTATACCGATCTAGTTATATTACTCAAGATAGCAATCTTGAGTTAAATATTTAATTTTTTTTTATTAATTATTTCTTTAATTTTTATAGAAACACGTACACGTATTTTTCTATTTTAAACGTAATAACTAATTTTCTAACGCTGATAATGGATTAAAAATCATGAAATTTGTGATGCCATTATTATGCCATTATTAGCAATCGTTCCGTTTGTGTTCTTTCAGGGAAGTTAAATAACGAAGAATGCATTCAAAACAATTTTTTGGGTCAACAAAGTATAGAATCATGTGAATTTGATCCTTTTAAAAAGAAACACAAACAGATGTTATGTCACCAGAATATGACTCGTAGTTGCAATTAGTATCGAATGATCTTCAGCTAATTTGCATTTAGGTACGAGATGTTATGTCATCTGAATATGACTTGTTGTTGCAATTAGTATCGAATGATCTAAAACTGACTTGTATTTAGGCACAAACAAAGATAGTATATCATCTGAATATGACTTGTTTTTGCAATTAGTATCAAATGATCTAAAACTAACTTGTATTTAGGGACATACAAATATGTTATATTATCTGAACATGACTTATTGTTACAATTAGTATCGAATGATTTAAAGCTAGCTTGTATTTCAGCACAAAGAAAAATGTTGTCTCATTAGAATATGACTTGTTGTGGCAATTAGTATCTAATGATCTAGATCTAACATGTATTTAGGCACAAACCTGAATATAACTTGTAGTTGCAATTATTGAGTTGCAATTATTGAATGATCTAAACTAAGTTGTATTTAAGCACAAACAAAGATGTTACGTCATCTGAATATGACTTGTTGTCACAATTAGTATCGAATGATCTAAAAGTAACTTATATAAATATAAGTTACAAAAAAGATATTATGTTATCTGAATATTACTTTTTGGTGCTATTTGTGTCTAATGATCTAAAACTAACTTGTATTTAGGCATAAACAAAGACGTTGTGACATATAAATAAGACTTGTTGTTGCAATTGGTATCTAATGATTTGAAATAATTTGTATTTAGGCACAGACAAAGATGCTATGTCATCTGAATATGACTTGTTGCAATTAATATCGAATGTTCTAAAACTAACTTGTCTTTAGGTACAGACAAAGATGTTATATCATCTGAATATGATTTGTTGTTACAATTAGTATGGAATGAAACTTTTGTTTAGGTAAAAATTATAAATGGGGAATTAAGTTTATGCTAAATAATAGCAAGTCCATAATATTAATACGCCGGGACGATAAATGTTATATTGATAGATAGGTTCATATTATTGGTGGAATATATAATTTTTTTATATGCCCACTTCATCACGCGTAATGTCACTGGACGAGGGATGCGCTATTCCTCAATTAAATTACTTGGTCGATATACCTCCTTTGTCAATCGCGTAGTTCTTTTCTATTGGCACTTGGGTATTAAATAATATTTTTAAACCACAAGTTATTCATTTTAAATTCATTGTCACCAAATATATCCTTTTAATATTTGTTAACCATTTTAAGTTCTCTTTTGACTTTTCCTATGTTATTTTTCGTGTAGATATTATTATAAAAAATCTAATTTTGGGAGTATTAAAAATTTTTCACCTGCATAAGTGCAATTATTCGGATTTCGAAATAAAAACTCAAACCAATATTAACGAACAGAACTTTATGTCAAATAAAAAAAATGTATGTTTCTTTAATGTACAAAAATAATTTCGACCGTCACATTAATTTAATTCAATTCGTTATTCAATATTAAGTTTTATATTGAGGACCTTACTAATCTTTAAGAGTATCGGTTAACCTACACTTATCTCATATAATATTAGATAAACACTCATTTCATCTAGCTGTTTACTACAAACCTAGTATCAAGATGAAGCAACGTAAGACGACAAGCACAGAATGTAATAAAATGATTGAAATGGACAAATGTGATGTCATGTGGTGACTGAGAGCGGGCGAGCGTCTTATAATCCTCGAGTGCTATCTGCGTGAGAGATTTACTTCTTCTTAACGATATCAAATGACCGGCTTTTTAACATTGTCAACTGTTTTATGGGACCAAATTTATACCTTTAAATTTATTTTGGTTAAATGATTGAAGCTGTAGTCCCAGTAGCGCAAAGTTAGTGACGCGTGATTGCGAGGAGAATTTGTTCAAAAGGGATTAAAAAAAAAATTGTTCGAGTTCTTGGTGGATCTTTTATGCTGGAATTATCTTTAATATAACCGATGCTATATATGATCGTTAATACTAGTTTTGGAGAGAAAGCTGTGAAATATTTATTAATTTTTAGACGATGTAGAATTCTAATCAAACCTTAAAATAAAAATTATGATATTTTAGCAATTAAAATATATTACACGAGTATGCATAAAATTGGTAAACCCAGAGTAAAACTTGCGCTGCAAAGGTGCGTACGTACTTAAGCTTTAGTTTACCGGTAAACCTTGTATCAACTTTGAAACATCCATGTTCCTCCGTCCCCCCACGTTCATGTAACAATTTGTATAAATATCCCGTTTAAAGCAAAAGCAAAGAATGAGTAATAGAGTTTTTTGAACTACCCTGGACAGTAATTATACAATTTATTTATCTGAATAAATTTTTCTCAGATTGTGCACTTTTATAATTTTATGATCCCTCAAATAGTTTGCTGTAATATTGCTTATTATATCTTAATAGTATATTTTTCACAAGCAAAAGTTAAAAAAAAATCAAATAATATAATTTAAAATTAATGATTTTTTGATTATATGATAGGTCATGAATTATTTGCGAGTGTCAAAATATGCAGCATAAATTCCGGGAACAAAAACTTATTGCCTACCATATCTTTCGCAGGCGCGCTACAAAAAAATATTTCTTTATGTTGTATGACAACATAATAACGATTTTCGAACTTTTTCTTTTATTTGTACGGGAAGTAACTTATAGGTTTTGATTTACTTGAGAGTTCTAAGTAAAAATCGTGCGCAAAATATTTATAATGAATAAACCTACATATAAACAAGTTAGCCATAAATCTTATTAAGCCGTTAGTAATTTGAAATTGTTTTCTTTAGGAGAATTTAAAAGGTAATCTTAAGAATAATACATTTCTTCACATTACGACAATAGTTTATTTTTTACTTTTAATTTCTTCGCAAATCCGAAATTAATTAATGGTCTTAATGGATTAGTTGTTGATGAGATTATGCTCGAGAATAATCTGCCTTAAGCTTTATTCAAAATTTTGCTATATACAGTTAATAAATTAAGTTAAGAGATTTGATAATACAATTTAATTTAACGAAAATATTGCTTCACGAAAATTTAAGACAGTTTTGTTTCATTACGTAATTTAAAAATAACCTAAATCCCTTAAAATCAATAGTCAAGCTTATTCTAAATTGCGATCCGGTTGCAGCTCCATTAATTATAGCTTCAATGATTACAAAACTCTTATTTATTTACGCCGCCATTTTTGGGGAATTATTATTATAGTAAAATTTCGAATAAACCTTAAGACAGTTCATTAAGATCATTGGTTAATTTGGAAAGTAAAGAGTAAAAAATAAACTATCGTCGTATTGTCCAGAAATGTATTATTCTTAAGAGAACCTTTTTAAAGCTTCCTTAAGAAAACTGTTTCAAAATACCAACTGATTAAAAAGATTTATGGCTAATTTGTTTGTATAAAAATTTCTTCATAATAAATATTTTCCTCATAATTTTACTTAGCACTCTCAAGTAATTCAAAATCTATAGGGTATTTCTCGTTGACCAAGAATCCTGAAATTTGGCCAGAAGCAAAATCTCCCAGTACAGGTAAAGAAAAAAATCCGAAAATCATTATATTCTCCTAAAATATAGAGAAATATTTTTTAGACCTGCGCCTGTTAAAGATATGAGAAAAATTTATTCAGTTAAATAAATTATATAATTACTGTCCGGGGTTTTTCTAAAGACTCCATTTCTCAATCTTTGCTTTTTCTTTAAACGTTGAATTTATATTAGTTATATTAAATACATGTATTAACATTTCGATGTGTTCAACTATTTTCGATTGAAATCGGTGCTGCGAACAATAAGACTTGATTGCGGCTAGAGTAAATAACAGCCTATAGTTTTGTTATCGATGACAAAAGACACGTGTTTCATTTTATGTCTTTGTAGTTGTTGACGTCAGATAGGTAATGAACTTTATCTTATTAGATTTTGCTATTTATATTCTAGGAAATATAAAATAATTGTAAGATCTTTTATGTCCTTGCGAATACTTGGCTTTTATACCATCTTCATTGCTCATTAATTAAGCGAAATGACGTTTGTTATGCCTTGGTAAATAATAATTTCTTTTCATTAATTTTTATCAAGAGTTTCTTCGTTTCATCATAAAAAAATATATATATATGTATATATATATATATATATATATATATTTATATATATATATATATATATATATATATATATTTATATATATATATATATATATATATATATATATATATATATATATGTATATATATATATATATATATATATATAAATAAAATTTGACATTTATTTTGTTTCGAGCTTAATATTTTTACGATAACCATCAGTACCTCTGATACAGTTCGTGATTTATCATTTTTAATATTTAGTATTAACTACTAAATATTAAATAAACTGGCGAATTTTCGATTTGGCATCAAGAAAAATTACATAGTTAGACGATATATGTATAAATTACAAATAATTAAGAAAGAAAATTTTTTTACCAAGTAAATTGAACAACAATGATAGCTTTTAGTAAAAATAAAAATGTTTAATTTTACAACGTTGGGATCATATCTTACACCGCGATTGAACTTAGTAAAACAAAGGGTTTTGGAAGTACCATATTACCGTTTATTCTTCTTTATATATCCTATATAAATAAGAACGTATGGGTAGGAAAATATGCAAGATAGTGATAAAGAAAAACTTATTTAAAATTTGTATGGAAGTATTAAGTGGTAATAAGAGTGTAAATGAATCTAGAAAAACAATTTTCTCATATTTTGTTGCAAACAATGCTTGAAGGACTATAAAGAAATTAGGATGATATAAAAAGTTACAAGAAGGAAAGACGGCACGATGATCTATTTGTAAAATAGATAATCATAAATCAACTGTAATCGAATCATTATTCAAAAATCATAAATAATATGAAAATTGTGTTACATTCACCACTAATAAAACAAGAACTTCAAGCATACGTCTTGAAGTTTTTGTTTTATTAGAGTTCAATTTAAAAAAAAGAAAACAGTTTCAAAAGATCAAGATTTAAAAACCCTAATATTACACGTCAAACCGGAAAAAATGTTTGTAAAATTTAACCCAGAAAACATTTCAAATAGCATATTAAATGGGACAGAATAGAATTCGGTCATCCAAATAGACTTATCATAATGTTGTAATAAATGCTAAGAATTGTTTTAGATTGAAGGCCCTACATATTAATTATATTATTTTATCCATTCTAGCCTTAACGTTTATATTATGATATAATTTTTTTTACCTAAAGAAAAATTGCATGGCCAAAAATTAATTCAAATATATAGACAAAGATAGTTTCTTTTGACATACAAGATTCTTTCTTTCAAGTATGTAAAGATAATATTAACCAATATTTATGCATAAAGCCCAAGTCACGATTTACGTATATCGTGTTCATTAGTCGTAAACTTGTCTTACTTTGTAAAGACTGTCTTTAATAAAGTTAAAAGATATTTTTAGTTAAAAGTCAGTTAATTAATTTAAAGTAATTCATATTGGGGAAATGAGTTTTAATTTGACATCACTAGGCATTTGCATTATTAATATATTTGGTGTTGAATATATTTGGCATTAATTTTGTAGATATTCATTATTCAGAATTAAATGAAAATACGTGATGTAGTATTATTTCTACTTTGTTTAACTTCTTTACCACGACCTAGGATTCGTTGTATTACAACATCTTCAAGTGGGATATTAACAAAGATCTTTGCTTTGATCTATCTTTGCTAAAATTTTTGCTAATATCCCACCTGAAAATGTTGTAATACAACGAAACCTAGGTCGTGGTAAAGAAATTAAAGAAAGTAGAAATAATACTACATCACGTAGTTTCATTTAATTATGTATATTTGGTGTTATTATTCGTTGTATCTAAACGGTCGATCTAAGGTAAATTTTATTTTTGACGGTTCGATAAATTATATTCTTGTATTTTTTTAAATTTTATACAACAGTTTATTCTCGTTTAGTATAAACAGCCACTGTATGCTTGTGTATTACGCATTTTTTTGTATAAACAGCCACTATATACTTGTCTGTTACGCGATTTATGTATATCGCGAGCTAACTAAGAAATCTGGTTCACTGCCAAACCCGATCTTAGTTCCTTAATTTACTATCTCTTCTCTAGCTGTGGCTCGATGGTTCGATGGCAAATCCTGGCGCCCACGTTGCGTCGTTCAGTTGCTGACTCGATTCATTGATGGCTCCTATAAAAAGTAGTTGTCTCTTTTATAAATAATTTTACAGTTAGTAATTCAGAAATATCCCTTTTGGACTATGGAAAAAAAATTGTCATTTATATTTCCTAAAATTTGTGTGAAATACTGAAATGTGTTTGTGGGTTTTGATCTGTTAAAAAAATTACACATATGTTTCAACTTATATACTAGAATATGAGCTGAAACAAATGTAGTACATGGTTGTCTATTAACAAATTTTAGCAAAGATAGCCAGTTGTTCAGATAATACGTTAATTAATATCGGGGATGACTCAAGTGCAAACCGAAATAAAATATGAAACAAAACATGCTTTGATTCCATCAACTATTTGAAGTACAATCACCGCGGTAGAACTAACG
Organism: Druceiella hillmani; assembly: GCA_039881145.1. NCBI lineage: Eukaryota > Metazoa > Arthropoda > Insecta > Lepidoptera > Hepialidae > Druceiella > Druceiella hillmani. Next base: position 20,194,606 of record JAYKKI010000025.1, read on the forward strand.
AAATAGAAGAGTGATCTAAAACTAGGAGCGATGAAATAAATTTAGCACATTTAGCAGTTAACTAAAATGCCCTAGACTATCATTTAGCAAAATCGAATACTATTCCATTTTTATGTTAATGGCGGTCCTTAAAATGTAAGGTAATGTATGCTGAACTTTACAAATAAATTATTTAAATGACGAGAACAAAGTTCTGACTTAAACCATCCATATCACGTCATACCAATAGATTAAATTTAGGTCGCTTTTGAAAACTTTTAATATTCCATATATGTAAAACTGGTATTAATATTATTTATTGATCTTTTGTCGAACATTCTTTTTCATGTTTTGCATTCAATGCACATAAAAAATGGGGTATGGCTGTGTCATGGACACGGTCTGTGTTGTACGTGATTACGTCTATGTAACGGGTTATATTTTTTAAATAAAATATTTTTGATAATATTTATTTATTCTAACACCTTATTATATTCACTGTCACTACTTTAAACTAATATTTTATATACAATGAATAGATAATAACGAATAGAAATTAATAGAAATTAATAGAAATGAATAGAAATTAACGACAGCTGACGATTAAAACTTAAACAAACATCGTAGCTTTTCCGAATCAAAAGTTATACTAATTGCAAATTTCGATACGCAGCTATATAACCTTAAAATGGCGGCGCTTCTCCCTCCACAGTGCGCGATGCGTCACTATTCTTATCGTATTGAATTCTCTGATCCTTTAGCTATCCAGTGGTATAATTTAATTCTTGATATAGAGGATAGATTCGAAACTGAAACGCCAAACTGTATCCCCCGATTTTGTTATCATTAGGTCTTTTGGATTGCCCCCGTATGGTAACAAATTTAAAGACGTATTCACGTCAAAAGTACCTAATTATGTTTTAAATATATTATATTAGATGGACATTTTTAATTTTTTTTGGTTTTGAAAAGACCTTGTTTTCTGGGGTTTTTCTTCAAAAACTTCATGAAATAGCATGGAAATCATGTTTTTAGAAGCTACAACTTCCTGGAATTGGTCAATATGATTTTCATTACGAATGTATTGTTTTTATATACATAAATATATATATATATATATATATATATAGCGTGCAAGTAAGTTCAACAAAAAATAATGACAATAATCATTAAAGTATTTTACTATTTGGTAACCAAAATCAATCTATTCACATAATTCTATAAATAGTTGTAATTATTCATTTTGATTTTGAAAGCTTGCATTGCCTTAAATTAATTGATCCTCATTATCCAATGGAGTTCTCATTATCCCATTTCTCGTTATTAATAATTATCATTAACCTTCTAAAAGCTAAGTTTATGCTCTATTTATGCAGAATAATATTCAATGTGTATAAGTTAACATTTTAAGAAATTAGCTGACAATTTGATACTGGCAAAAAGTGGTTTGAGGTTTGATAGTACTACATATAATATAAATAAAAATATTTTTACGAACGAATCGAAGAAAAATTTTCTGAGTTCCTTTTATCAGTAATTTCCTTAGCCTCCGGTCCAAATGGGAATAATACCCAGTACGTTCAAAGAAACTTATCAATTTAATTACGATCATCGGCTTGAAAGCCTTGTGGATTTGAAATCGAAACATTTCATTTATTTTGTTCTTCTTCAGATAACGAAATAAATTGATAAGTTAGAATTGATATTATTATTATTGATAAATGTATGGTAACAGTAGTCAATCTTTACAGTATTAATTAGGGAGGTATATATTTTATTAGATAAAAGATATTCAATGATTCCGTCTGCTATATATTGTTGCTAAACACATTTGAATATTAAAAATGTCTACTATTTCACTGAATCAGATGTTCTGTCACCATCTGTTTAGGCGTTCTGTCACCATTGTTATATCCTTGTAAATATTTAATAAAAGAAAGACTTTTCGAAAAATTATTTGCCCCATTTATCCCCCTAGCTTATAAATATTGTCGAGTTATTTTGGTTGCTTCAATGTAGTAGAATAAAGAAAAGCTCTCAGAACATCGATAAAGGTGAGAAATAATTCAGAAAAACATGTATTTGAACAGAGTAGTAAGGAGGTCGTTAAAAAGTCTTAGTAAAGTGAAGTAAACACAAATCCAGTAATTTTCGCTAAATGAAATGAGTGTATCGATCGTAAGTATTCAATGTACGTTAAGTCGTGATAACATTTACGAGTATGTAAATAAATCAAGAGTACCTGTGTACACTTCAACCGATTACGTTTTCGCCGAACTTTCCATCATATCCATTCGCCATGTATAGGCGAAGGTCAAAATAATATAAGATCATATTGGTACAAACGAAGGTCAAAAGTTTTCAAGGCTTATTTGTACATAAAGCAACAAGACATTTTGCATATTTTCTTGGTACCTTTGGTAATACTTTTTGATGTTTACCTGTTAAAATAGATGGTGTAATATATTTGTGGTAAAATTAGAAGTTAAATTTATATATAACCCAACGTCTATCTATTCACTCATAACTTGAGTTCTACTAAATGGATTATAATATGGTTTTTACTTTTATAGAGAGTATTTATACAGTAATAGCTTCCATATAAAATATTAGTGTAGATTCTATATATAAAATTTTCTCAGAGGTATCTTATAACGAGAAAAGACACTAAGTGCTGTGAACGATGAAACAACGGCAGCGACTTTGAGAAGAGGAAGAAGTCATTTTCTTAGATAAATTTTCAAATTCAAGTATCAAACGTGGAAATGATAAACATCACAAATACTATGCCAGCAGAGCCATAGGAAGTAACTGATAATAGATAAGATGTGATAATAGATTCTTGTTTTTATTTATTATTGTTTCCTAATGGATGTATAAATTAAGGAAATGTTGTATATTTAACATTTATTCTTTTAACGTTCGTACAGTTGAATTTAGTTTCATCTCAATGAGGTACTTTGTAAATTTTTAATATTTTTTTTTTAAACAGTGAAATGTAAACCGAAAAAATTAGTATTACCATGTAAACCTTCAATGAACCTTTTTATTGCACAATAAAGGTAATTAAATATTAATTTTTTTCTTAAACATGTGCTGTTTAAATAACATATTGAAAATACTGAATTAAGATTTTTTGTGACAAATTTTTTAATGTAATTAGCTTAATTTTAGTTTTCTTGCTTATTTATATGAATAAATTAACAGCATTAAATTGCATCCAGCATTAAATTTTGAATTAAATTTATATCTTATATATAAATAATTAACTTGCACTATTTCATTAACACAATCTGTTATCAAACAGTATGTTAATCAGAGGATAAAAGCATTTCAGAAAATGTTTTAATTAACATAACAACTTCTTAATTGCTAGAAATTGAAACAAACTTTTCGCCTCTACAGAGAAACTGTTGGGCTCGGTTTGCGTATAAATTTTTTGTTCCTATGGGTTTCTATTTGAATTTGTAACTACAGTGAATAAATTAATTTATTTTTAAATACACAAGTGATTATTTTAACATTTTTTACCAGTTCTAAAATATTTCCATTTTCTGTGTCAGTATTTAAATAAAGATGGAATAAATAGAAATATACTTAAAAATATTTGCAGACAACTCGTATACAAAAAGGGTTTTATTTTAATTTAGAAATACTTTCTGCACTTGGCTTCTACCGCAAAAGGCTAAATTTATGAAGTTCTATTGAGTAACAGAATAGAAAATGTTTATTCACGTTTTACTTAGCTTGAAGAAGAAAAAATTTTGTTTTGTAGATCTTTTTCCTTTCTCTGATCTGAATTTTTCCTTAGTCAAACCTTTAACCTAGTACATAATTATAGAAGCCTAATTGAAATAAAATATATATTCTTCTAAATTATATTTTATAAAATTTTGTTTTAAAAAAGACTCCATAACTTTTAAAATTTAGTCGTGAAAAATGTAAATAATTTGAATTGATGTCCTAAGAAATGTTTCGGAAAAGAGTATTGAGGAGTCTTTTTAATTAAAAAATTCCAGCGAAGCGAATTTTGCTTTTAAAAGATATTTAAGATTATTATTATGTTATTTAAAGAATAAAACAAACATGAAAATCTCAATACGTGTAGTTTTTTTATTAAATGTATATTTTATTGAATGAAAATATATTCAGAAATTCAAAAAATGTAAACTGATTACATGTAAAAAATGTAAACTGATTATATGTAAAAAAATGTGACTGTATTGTTACTTATATTCAGTTCGACTTGAGAGTAAATCTTTAAATAATAGCTTTTTGATAGTTATCATACCGGAACAGAGATTTTTTATTGCACAAAACTTATAAATTTTTTCATCGTAAGCAAAATTATGATGAAAAAGTTTAATGATTACTTAATAACCCTTCAAAAACTAAAGACTATTTTCTGCAAAGATTTTTTATTATTTTACATCACTCATCAATTTGGCGAAAAACCGAATAGTTACTAATTTTTTTGCTCAAATCAGAGAATTAAGAAATGGTAAGTTATAAAATTGTTAAACTCAAAATAAATTGAATTTGCTTATGGGGTTTTGTTTCACTGGTCTATGAACGGTAATGCTCCATAAACGGATGACGCATATAGAAAAAGTCTTCCAACAACATAAGTAAATCAGCATTATGCGTCATCCAGCTGTCTCATTATGAAATAATTACTTTATTACATTGAATATATTTATCAATGAGCTTTCGCACATAGCAAGTTGAATAAATTAACAGTGTATGTTAAATTCTAATTAAAACTACAAGATGTTAATTGTAAACTGTTAATATTATTTTAATCCCGGAATATCACAATGTGAAATGGTTAATAAAAATTTATAATCTTCTAAAAAATATATTTTATGCACAAGACAGTTAACGCAAATTTAGCTCGATTGTTATTGAGGCATCTAGATATTTAAATGTTTTGTTGTATAAAACGCAATCAACGAATCAATGCCGGTTCAAAGTTAATTATTCAGGAGTTTCCGTTAATTGGAAAATTGAGTTTGGTAACAATTTCATTTTATTGGAAAGGAATTAATATCGATTAAATGGGTCTTCCATTAACTTTACTTGTTAATTATTTTATTATTTTTTTCATTAAAATTTAATTTCATATTGCGAATGCTCCAAAGTATGATTATTTAAGACATCCCCCTTTTTATAATACTCATGGATTGTATCGAAATATCTTTAAAAATAGCTCAGCTAACCCAAATTATCATTCCATTTTATTACATGAATAGTGACCCATATTTAATATGAAGTTATACGTTAATTATTTCAAAGTATTTGTTTGTTTGTTATCAAATTTTCTGTGCAATTATTCATTTCAAATTTCATCAATGGATTGTATTTTTATTTTCTTTCACTGGTGGAGAGTTTATAAATCCTACAAATGGAAAACTGGCGTTGATATGAAGTACTAAACTTTTGCCGGATACTGAATAAGTATTCTTTAAGTCAAAGCAATATAGTTAATTAAAGTGTTTTCTATGTTGAATTTTCATTTTTTTCATTATGTTGTGTTTTCTATGTTCACTAATAATAATACACATTGCAGGACATGACCATTTTTTAAAGTATATTTACACTACTGAAATTTAGCAACTTTCAGTTGTATTGACTTCGATTTTATTGTTAACCTATTAGAAGTTATTTATTATTTCGAATTTCCTTTATATTTTATTGTATAGTACTGGCTAAATTCACTCTACTAAACTTATTAAAATATGGTCGAGATGAACTACTAGTCGCACAGAGTAGGGATTGTCGCCAAAGAATTTTAAAATATCGATTGAATATCTTCAGAATAATCTTCAAATTTAAAATTTTATGAATTGCGGTCGAACTTTGACTACAGAATGATTAAAATTAGTCCAATTATTTAGTAATTTGAAGACCAGTAAAGCAAAGACCAGTTAATAGAAGTTTATTTCAAATTTATTTTATCAATACTGATTTATTGAATTTTTGAATATGGATCAAATTCAGCTATTTAATTTATTTTATCACCATTTAAATCACCAAATAAGTCAATTTAATTAAGTATTCAATTTCCCTTATCGGGATTTAGAGGTTTCATTCTAGAATTAAGCAACACATTTTATATATACTACATTGGTTCTTAATACTGAATCCACTAGTTTTAACAAATCACTAGTTATTAGTTATAGAAATTATAGTGATTTAATGCAAAGGCTTGAAAATATAAGCAATCATCAACGAGGTGGTGCATGATGTAGGTGGCACATAATGTCACCTGATGCTCACGCAACATCCCTACGAAGGATTTATTTAGCCTTGAGGGTATCAAAACACAAGCTTCTCGAAACTTTAACGTGACGCGCTTCATATAATCTGCTACGTTAAGTGTAATATTTTTGTTGATAGGTTGAATTTTGGCTGTTGGTAGGTGATATTTACTTACGTTTATTAAACAAATTTAACTTTAATAAATTAGTGATATCTGCAGTAAAGTAAAATGATCTTTGTCAATAGAATCAGTATCTATTCTCTTAACGAAATGAACATATAATATTGATGGTGCGTCCTTTCAAAGTTTATTTTTTTATGAAATATTTGAACAGCTTACAAATACTACTCACTATATTGAAAAAGTAAAAAAAAATACAAAAAAATTACTAAGATAATAGAAAACAATATTCTATAAAGAAAGCCGTATAGCGAACCGGTTATAAACGAAAGCATGACCATTGTACATACGTGTATTGGATCCAAATTTGAATGGAAATACATCTGTGCGACGTTATTTTAACAAACACGTTAAAATTATTATTATGAAGTAAAATATAAAGAATATTGTTATAACGTAAAATGAAGTAAAATAAGAGAAACTTTTCATTGGTCTCGAATCTTTTATAATAATTTATTTAATTGAAAATTTTGAATTTACTTGATTGAACCATGTGCTATATTAAAACAGGGAAACGAAAACAAATATCAAAGTCTTCTTAAATTAATGTAATTAAATTTTTATAAGAATTCACACTAGAAATATTATTTTTTATTTACATATATTTTACGTAAGACATAAAATACGTAAGAAAATTATTCTGCGACATATTAATCCAGTATATACTTATTATTCTTCTGAACTCTCATTTTGCCTACTTCGTTATTATATTACTTTCATTAATATATAACAAAGATTAATCATATGTTGTTTATTGTAAATTCATGCTTAAATCAACGAATTTTTTTTTACATTTTTGGAAACTTATTTCTGGGTTATTTTCTCTGGTAAAAAGTCAAAGACATAAAATGTGTAAGAAAATTATTTTGCGATATATCAATCCAGTATATACTTGTTACTCCGCTGAACTATTTATTTCTCATTTTGCCTACTTCGTTAAGCGCAGAATTTTATTACATTGACTCTTTGCTATTATAGTACTTTCATTAATATAATAACAAAGATTCATCACATGTTTATTTTATACTCATGCTTAAATCCGCTAATTTTTTTTTACATTTTTGGTAACTTATTTCTGGGTTATTTTCTCTAGTAAAAAGTCAAAGACATAAAATGTGTAAGAAAATTATTTTGCGATATATCAATCCAGTATATACTTGTTACTCCGCTGAACTAATTATTTTCTCATTTTGCCTACTTCGTTAACCGCAGAATTTTTTTACATTGACTCTTTGCTATTATAGTACTTTCATTAATATAATAACAAAGATTTATCACATGTTGTTTATTTTATACTCATGCTTAAATCCGCTAATTTTTATTTACATTTTTGGTAACTTATTTCTGGGTTATTTTCTCTAGTAAAAAGTCAAAGACCTAAAATGTGTAAGAAAATTATTTTGCGATATATCAATCCAGTATATACTTGTTACTCCGCTGAACTAATTACTTTCTCATTCTCCCTACTTCGTTAACCGCAGAATTTTATTACATTGACTCTTTGCTATTATAGTACTTTCATTAATATAATAACAAAGATTCATCACATGTTGTTTATTTTATACTCATGCTTAAATCCGCTAATTTTTTTTACATTTTCGGTAACTTATTTCTGGGTTATTCTCTCGTAAAATGTCAATAGAATTTTCTGTTATAAGGGCTTCTTTACATGTATAGATTTCATTATATATAAGTATATTAATTTATTGGTAAGACATCATATCCTAAAATGTAGGGTCATCCCTTGAATTTTAATAATCAATAAATCTTTTAGTTCCCGGTCAAAGCCAAATAATTAAATAAAAAGTGAGTTCGCTTTCCAGTTGAATGGCAGTCACGTTATCGCAAACCTGCGGATTTGGAGTGGAAAAAATTATTTTCCTTCGAATAAATCCCTGATGAAATTATAAGAGGTATGGAGACTTCAATTAAGGGCCGTTGAATTGAGATTCACTATTATTATTTTGACCTCTTGGGAGGTAAATACATTATTAGGTGGTGAACCCAAGTTGAAGCTCATTAACAATTTTATACCGTTATTGAATATTAACGTAATTTAAAGCTGACGGATGTTCTGAAAGGACTTGGGTTAAATATTAATTTATCTTTAAACGAATAAATTAATTTTGTCGTCTGGAAATAACTGTTTGCCTATATAATTAATTCCTTTTTATGTGCAGTTTGTTAAAGTGTTAACGGTATGTTACGCTACCGTAATGCCATCTGTTGTTGAATAGGAGGGAAACATTATTTATAGGTGTATGTAAATAATTTAAGCATTAATGCATTCGTATTTAAAAGATATAATTCTGGAAATGATAAAGTTCAATAGCAAAAGCGACAAAACTTTTGAAGAGTAAAATGTAGTCATTTTATTTTTGAGCACTTATTTGATAACTTTTTGAAAAAAAAACAAGTTGTTAAAGTAATATTCTTGTCCTGGCTATAGTGATAAAACATAAAAGTAAACAAATAATAGCAACTCTGTGGATATTATGTTATCATCACAGTTTAATAACGCAATACTTTGATGGGGAGGATCACAGCATATAACCCTTTAGGCAATTTTTGTGAGGTTATTTTAACTGAATATAATTTTAAGCTGCACTATTTTAACTGAATATATTTTTTTAACCGAATATAATTTTAAGCTATAAACATATATATATATATATATATATATATATATATATATATATATATATATATATAATTATAACCATAAACATATTTGAATATAATTTTAAGCTGTAGCAGATAATTTATAATTTACTAATTTCCCTGTACAAAGGTTGAAGTTTGAGGAGAATTTGTAATAAGTTCGAAATATGATAGTGACATCTTGACATTATCAAAGTAACAGATTATTTAATAAACTGTTTGAAGCTTAAGCAACTTTCAAGTCATCACATTTATTAATCCAGTCCCATTACCCAAATTTGCCAGATAAGATAAATGCCAGACATGGACATCCAGTAAATTGAATATCCATTGCGTCATATCACTTAATAAATTAATTTATGAATTGTTTATAATTATAGGAAAGCATACAGAATTTACTTACAAAATTAGTTTTTATCAGGGTTGGCGTCTTACGAAAGACAATAAACAAAAATTTACAAATACCAAACTAGTAAAGATGGTATAGACAGTGAACATGACGATTAAACAGACGAGGCGTAAATTAAGAAGATTACAAGAGCATAAAAAGTACGGTAAGTCGAAAAATTTAAAAATTAGTGCAGTAGAATATAATCAAATCAACAAAATAATTGAATTTTCCGCATAAACACCAAGCTTAACTCTAAATTTACATTAAGGCGATCTGTACAAAACGGTGTTAAAATACCAAATATTCAGCAACAAAGTGTACAAAACGGTGTTAAAATATCAAATATTCAGAAAGTTTTAATGTAGTAGCGAAGTTAGTTATTAATGTAAAATGTTCTATTTCAAAGTTATTAGTTATTACTGATAAAGCACATTAATATTAAAAAGAAACTCCCTCAACTGTATAATTTATATCAATTTTAATTAAACATGGTGAGATGGATTCAAAAGTTTCGAAAGAGTATGACCCATTTGTTTGAAAATGTTCTTTAAAAATATTTTTAGGAAAATTGGTGAGCATAAATTTTAATAATTGTATTCTTCTAATTGATAAAATAAATTACGTAATAATTTGAAAAGTGCAAAAACTTGAGTTGATATACATACACACACACACACACATATATATATATATATATATATATATATATATAAATAAATATATACATATATATATATATATATATATAAATATATATATATATATACATATATATATATATATATATATATATATATATAAATATATTTATTTATTTATTCTGTCTATCTTTGTTTCTGAATTTATTTTAGTTTCCGCTATAAATGTTACACGTCTACGATATTTAATTTTTTTCGTTTCATTTAAAACGTTGTTATCATAATGGCGTATATACTAATATCCAACATTCCAAGCTTATTCTTTCAGATAGTAGTGCCTCTGAATAGCGTTAAAGTTTTGAAGCCACTTAATAACCCAGATATATTGTTGAAATGATTATATTTTAGGCATATACAAAAATTGCGATGCTTCAGATGTAAATATGTTTTGTGAATTGATATTTAATAATATAAACGAAAAATTAAAGAAATTAAAATTATTTTTTTATTGAGGTATTTGTTAATACAAAATACTTCATACAAATTTTTTAATATTCCGTACAAAATTCCAAACACTTCTTTTCTGCGGTGCATTGAACTCATCAAATCTCTTTTGTACTTTATCTATTGAACAGACCAAACAGCATCTTTTACGTTCTTTGGCCTGTTCAGTGGATGTTGTACTCCTACGATGTGTTTTCACAAATAAAAATAAATTTACACAAATCTTTATTTATAATTTAATTATAATTAAACAAAATATTAACAATTCCAGTAAATTTGGCATCAATTAGAAAATAATTTTGATGCCTTTTAGATGTTTTAAAAGAAATAATATAGAACTTTTACACAATTATTGGCGGTATTTGAATAAAGTGTATCGCCTTCTCGTTTTAATGTTCAAACAAAGTTATCGTGTTCAAACAAAGTTATAATGTAATTTTTAATAGTATGCTACAGGAAACCAATAGACCTACTCTAAAGTTTTGGAACGTTAGCAATCATTTTCTTGGCAGTAATCATATAAAGACGCGTGGTAATGTGCATTATGTGGGTTATAGAGTGACCTTATTTCAACCTTGTGTTATAACTAGAGGTGGATACACCATTGGTCACGTCTAATGCTCCTGTTATTTTTAAAAAAGTTTAAAAAATGTCAAGAATATTTCACAGTAGTTTTAATAGAAATTTTAATTTTTGATATTTTTAAAAAATAATATAAATAATCTATTTCTCAGTATTCCTTTTCTAAGATCAGATGTGTTTGTCTTGGCTTTAAATTTCTATCGAAATTGGGTATAATTTTAATTAATAAATTTAAACGTCAATCTCTCTGTCTTTCGTAACCATTATAAAAAATTATATAGTTTAATCTCCAACTGAATTAAATTGTCATATTTTATAGTGCATATCACACACATGCGTATGCAAACAAATGCATATATTTATTTTCCTGTGTTTAGTCCTTACTGGCAAATTTAGTTGATGTATTTTTTTTGCAAAATTTCATCTCCATTTTATTGTACTCATCTGAGTTATATTATACATGAAATTAACAATAGCTAAGTAAACGAAAGTTTCGAAATTGACATGGTAAATTATTGTAAAATTTTCTGTGGTAATTTGAAATTAATAGCGAAAAAATATTAAAAGTATGAAAAGACCAACTTGTTCACAAACATACATAACAGTAACCGCAAAAAACAATATTATATTGCTGTATGATAGATAAAATATAACATATATTACCTGCTATGTAATATTTTGTAGACGATATCGCAAAAGGAAAAGTTGTTAAACGCTTTATAAAACAAATATAACATATGTCAAATTATAATTTTGGGAATAAACTTTCACATGAAAACATCAATAAAAACAGTGCATCCAACCTATCACGAAGAGTCTATCCCCGCTCTATCTGTTTGATCTGTCAAAACCATACCACGAAGTATCTATTTATTTTACATGAGAAGCAACTACTTATAAAACAGAAAATATATGAAATAGCTTACCTTCTATATATCAGAATACCTTGAGAACTTGAAGCCTTCGCCAAATTCAGTAAAAGTACCCATATTCGGTTGAACTGTTAACAAGTGCTTTTAGTTTATTTACCTAAATGTTATAGTAACTTAACGTGCGGTGATCGATTTCATTTTCTTTCTTTTTGCAAACAATATTGGATTCACATGTGTAAAGTCTTATCGATTTTCGTTTTGTAATACGTGACAGCCCTATCATATTTTTAAAAAAGTAGTGACATATTTATACGTTTTTCAAGTTACACAAAGTTTACATGCATTACTGTAAAAATTGTTATTACACTTAAAATTAAATTTTACTTCTAATGGTATTTTATGAGTTTTTCTTTATTTTTCTATATAGAGGTAATCTAATCGAATCTCATTATGAAAAACCATCTTATTATATTAACTAATTTTAATTACGAATTTAATTAATTAATTTATTTTTAATTTTTAAAACGCAATCGCAATTCTCAAAAAGGGATGATATAAACAATTCTCATAAAACAATTGACAGTATAAAATGCTGACAGTTTGATGGTGTTAAGGAGAACCAAATTTTGGATAATACGTTACGCTTCGCCCAATTTCAATCATCGTGAAAATGAATATTTGTCTAATTCGATCACGCTCCATATTTCACGCATATTGTTCCTACCTACTCGTATGTATTAGGTGTGTGGTAACCAGTTAGAAATCAATCACCAACCAGTTAGAATCATTTCGTTTTGGTTTAATATTAGATAATGATTCAAGAAGTTAACCGATAAATCTAAAAAATATCGTTAAAAGCATCGGTGTGGAAGATAACGTTAACTGTCGAAATATAATATTTAAAATTTAGTTTCAAACCAAATTAAAGAAACGAATGAAATCAAATGTATTTAGAAAATATAACAATAATTTTTAAGATAAATGCGTATTTTCTACTACAAAAGTAAAGCGCAATAATAGAGTATAGCTGGAAATTAAAATTTACTTAATATTAATGAAATATTGAACTTATTTGCCATTCTATTCGTAAAAATGTATTATGTACGTAGTACTTAGTGCAAATAATTTCTTTCAATTTAATTTTTTAATGCGATTAATTAATCTCGATAATAAATTAATCGTTTTCAAAGCAAACAGTCTTTAGTCAAGGTACATTTTAAGGTAAAAGACAATTGTAGTGAGGCGTGAATGATAATAACATTCTCAATACCTTTAAAACTTTGTGATTAATTGATTTCATATCCTACTAATACGATAAATGTGAACGTTTGTATATTTGTTTTAATTGTTTGACCGTCAATTACATAGAAAATACTGCATGGAATTATATGAAATTTGGCATGCAACTAGACAATGACCTGGAATAGGACAAAGGTTACTTTAAAAACATCAACTCTTAAACTGGTAAATGAAAATCTGTAAGCAAATATATATAATATACTTATTTATTCATTATTTAAAAAAAAATCAACCGCTAAAATCAAGACCTGAAATTAAGGATGAAATTTTATATGGAAATTCATATAATTTAAACTTATTTTTAACTCATCACCACTAATGTAACAAATGTGTAATTAAGTTTATTTATTATATATATATATATATATAATCTTCAATTTTAAGGGATACTCATCCCACGCAAGACATAGCTAGTTAAGTTATAAATCTGCTTAACTCAAAAATGTTAAAAGACATGAGTTGGTAAAATTAAAATTTTGTGAGTTATTGTTGTCCGTTGCTTACATTCGGTGCGAGATACCAGTCTGAAAAGAATTCCTTAGGTTATCTATTGGCGTATGAAAAAAAATCTTTCAAAGCGACTTTGCAAGTTTTAAGTTGTCCTAAAACAGTAGAAGTTGCTTAACTTCATTCCCTTTTAATGAAAATAGTGTAAAAAACAAGATGATAATAAAATGATATAAAATTTTAATATTTCTTTTCTTATAGAATCATTTGTAAAACTTTCATTCCTAACGTCGACAGAAGGAAACGAGTTACTATTCGAGGCCGAAATTATTCGCAGAAACGTATTGGAAACTACGGAATTGGATGATTAAATTGAACTGAAGTAACTATTTTACTGTATTTCACATAAATGCCATTGAATATTTTTATCAATGCACCTTAGTCTGGCATAGTCCATAGCTTTGAATATACAAAATGTAGATTTGTTAGGCGTAAAATGTAGAGTTTTGCTTAAATTTTCCGTTCGGTATAAGCCAAAAAATTTAATGTGATACCATCTATTCTGCAAAAATTACCGTTATTTTAAAAAGCTTTTTGCAATTTTATTTTTAGCTCTGTACCATAAAGTAAAAAAAAGAACTTTTGTAGTGATGTGATGCTGCTTGTTTATTTGCCGATCGTACATTTTAACTAAAACGTATTTCTTTTTTCTGAAACAAAAAAAAAATTATATTCATGTAAGAGATGAGGTAATATTTAAAAAAAATGCAAAAATATTGGCACTTGGATTAAAAAAATTGTCTTTATTTATAGTGTGTGCCTTGCGAGAAATGATGGCCTAATTTAAAATGATACATTTTTATATCTTTTTACGTTACTTTTGCTGAATTTCGGTTACATAGTTTCAAAATAGTTGCAAAACTCTTTCAATAAGGTGTGCAGTTTCCGGTAGTGCCGGTTCGAATCCTTAGCAGTGTATATAGTTCAGTCGTGGTTTTAAAAATTTGAAATGATGTCTCCGAGCTAAAAAATGTAGTTTTCAACAGAGGGGTCATAGTTATACTGCTAGTGCCCATTAAAATATTCAGTACTTATATATAAAATACCAGTTAAAAGTGCAAGTCCTAATTTCAAGTCATACTGCAAATAAAATTTGTTAGTACCAATTGTTTTTTTTAATACTATTTGCATTTTGCTAATTTCTTCGTCATCAATATGCAAAAATTTGTATTTAATCAAATATAAAATAATCATACAAAATTTTAAATCATTGCCATCTCCACTATTTTAAACGTCCATTTCCCATAGTTTGAAGTAATATAATATTTCAGAGCCATTTTCATTCCCAAGTTGAAAAATTTCGTATTCTATGTAAATTCACAAGAGCTTGTGAATTATCGCCTGTTAATAGTATATTTATTGCTAGTTAATTAACAACAAAGCATCCCATTGAGAATGAAGCGATACATTAATATCAGAAACAAAGATTGCTTTCTCACGAGACTTTCTGGATTTTATATATTATTTTGTTTGAAAATGATTACTTTTACAATTATGTACGTATATTATTCGATTACTGTTTTTGGGACTCCTTTGTCACATTAGCAATATGTCTAACTTGTTTTATAATACTTTTTATATATAGTTGGGAGGATCATTAGTCAGTGGCAAACAACTGAATTTTAATATTTTTGTAGCGCTGGTGTAGCCGCATGGGTTATGGGATATTCCTTGATGAGAAATCCAGGCAAATAAACACTGTAAATATGGACTTCACTGAGCAGAGAAAAGAAGAAGTGGTAATGAAATTGAGGTTTATATGCCCACTACCATAGAATATATGGATTAGACAGAAATAGTTGATATTATAATAGACTAAAATATACAACACTCTTCCTTAATTAGACCCTTTTGGCCTTATTCTTAGTTTCTTATATTAATTTTTTTTGTACCCTAATATTTTATGTTTCATGTGTTTTATATGTCACTAAAAATCTATTGACATAATTGTATTAAACGGACCTACTCTTCCAATTAGAGCAATTTTTACAGGTGGAGGTCCCAATATGAGACAGTGAGTTCACACACTCTTTCAATTTTGCAAAGATACGCGGCTAATTTTACTTAAGTGTATGCTTTAGACACACGTTTTACATTATAATATTCGAAATTTTTTAAATATTTCCATTTTACATGTTTATTTTAACCATTTCACTTAACATTTCCTTTTTTACATTTTACGAGCTTCATTTTGAATTTATGATTTTATTTGAGCTTACAGATTAAATGCCTGGTATTGTTTTACACTAAGACAGAGCTGTACAGTACTTCTTCTTTTATATCGACAAGAATAGAGTGTGAAAATAAATTGAATTTATTCACAACTTTTTTATTATTTCAATCTCTACAGTAAAATTGAGAAGCTTAAAACATATTTAGAGTACATTTAGATTTATAATAAAGTATATATAAAGGTCTATGCGGACTATAATTTATATAGACACACAGTTAATATTTACTTTAACAGTGAGACCGCTGAAACTTAAATAAATGTGTTACTATTAACAATTACTTATACGTCCTAACTCCTCCTTTCATTCGTGCAAATTTTATCTAGGCAAAGCTATTGTAAGCATATTACCAATTTGAGTGCACTCATATAATTTAACTCTACAGTGTTTCATTAAATTTCCCTGGTACAAATTTGTTTTAAATGCTCATGATAAAACTCACCGTTTTGTCGCACTTCTGGCATTTCTTTTGTTTATATTTAAACACGTAATCTTTTAATCTAACTCACCAAGGTCACACAATAAATGTTTCAATCATATTACCTCTTAAGTAGCTACAAAGGTAGCTATGAATTCTATTCTTTATTGTTTTGCACAGAATTCAGACTTATTATCGAAGACCTGTTGGTTCATCCTTGATACGAAATATTTGGCATCTTGAGGTTTGTTTACGAGTGTATATGCTTTGTTTAAATTGTGAGATTCTGGTTTTCTTCTTAATGCCATATTTTAATATTCAAAATCAGCCGACTTTATTGCTTCTTGAGAATTTAGTGGTGTGTAGTTAAACAAACCTTTATAATAACCTAAGTAATTGTTTTCTGTAACTGTCTTACGTTATTAGATATTACGTTAAAATATATCGGAACCTATCTTTTTATGTTTTGTGAATACAGGTTCTAACTTGACGAGGAGTAATTACGAGACATGTTCTCTCCATCAGACTCGTAGTCTGTAGCTACGCCTGTCAACTATAACGTGTTTTGAGAGTCCCCCGAGATATACTCGACACACAATTTGGCTCCATTCGATGATCGCGACATAATTTCTCATAATGATGGATTCCAATAACACTGGGTCTCTACTCTTTATTATTGTTATTGAGTTGGGTGGTACAAATGTGTATCCTTTTTTTCATAGCATACGATGAAAGTCTTGTTCCAATTTTCTTGCCTTTTTTTTTGGGAGCTGAAGCATTCTTTTAAACCAAAACACTGTCAAATTATTATTGTTGATTTCATTCTCGACCATACCTCCTCAGTAGTTTTATATTCTAGTGCTAGTATATTCTAGTGCTATCAGGGTTATATTAGTAAGATAGGGGGCCATATACACTGTGTGAATTCAATACTGCTTTGGGAGATTGGCGTTGTACAGTACGCGTTTTGTCTATATAGTATTTGGTTAATTTTTTGGCTACTGTATTTTGTTCGGGTGCATTAGGTGATTGTTATTGAGGTAACATTACTGTCCTATTAAAAATTAGGAAATTTCCTTGTTTAGGTTTTAAAATCCGTTGTTTATACTGAGATATTAAATCGTGCTATTTAATTGATTTTCCTCTTATTCTTTGGCTTCTTTAAACTTTTCCAATATTTCAAACTTATTTGGCAGGGAGCAAGTAAAAACTTTTTGAACAGTCGTCTATGAATACCGGAAAGTATCCCGCTGCACCGAGCGGTGTAATACAAAATTTGAGTGCGTTAAATTTAGCATTTTGTAATCTTCGAAACTTTACATTTATGATGCAATTGCATTTCTTTGCCCTGAAACCTGTTAATCTTCTTGG